>OZ018324.1:127381600-127968411 GCA_963969495.1 Ceratothoa steindachneri | reverse complement strand
ATTTGCATTATCCAAAAAACTCCCGTTTTTTAATCTTTTTTAGAAAATGGAGCAAAACTTAAAAACGGCCGTTTTGTGCGGTTTTTGGTACATATTATTTAAATACAAGAGCAATAACATGCTTAGTTTGAAAAACGGTTTATTTTCCCAAACCGACGTTTGTCAAGCCTTTTTTAAGAAATCGATCGAATCTTAAAACTCGCCGTTTTTGCATGTTTTTGCCTAATATTGCTTATAATCGGAGACCTTAATTTAATAAGTTTGAGGTTATTTGCATTATCCAAAAAACTCCCGTTTTTTAATCTTTTTAAGGAAATGGATCAAAACTTAAAAATGACCGTTTTTCCAGGTTTTTGGTTAATATTAATCAGATTCGTGAGCAATAACTGGCTAAGTTTGAAAAACGGTTTATTTTCTTAAAACTGACGTTTTTCAAGTTTTTTTAAGAAATCGATCGAATCTCAAAACTCGCTGTTTTTGCATGTTTTTGCTTAATATTACATATAATCGGAGACCTCAATTTGATAAGTTTGAAGATATTTGCATTATCCCAAAAACTCCCGTTTTTCAATCTTTTTTAGAAAATAGTTCAAAACTTTAAAACGACCGTTTTTCCAGGTTTTTGGTTAATATTAATCAGATTCGTAAGCAATAACTGGCTAAGTTTGAAAAACGGTTTATTTTCTTAAAACTGACGTTTTTCAAGCTTTTCTTAAGAAATCGATCGAATCTCAAAACTCGCCGTTTTTGCATGTTTTTGCATAATATTACTTATAATAGGAGACCTTAATTTGATAAGTTTGAAGATATTTGCATTATCCAAAAAAACTCCCGTTTTTCAATCCTTTTTAGGAAATGGATCAAACCTTGAAAACAGCCGTTTTTCAAGTTTTGGTTAATATTACTTAGGATTCGAGAGCAATTACTTGCTAAGTTTGAAAAACGGTTTATTTTCACAAAACTGACGTTTTTCGAAGCTTTTTATAAGAAATCGATGGAATTTCAAAACTCCTCATTTTTGCATGTTTTTGCCTAATATTAATTATAATCGGAGACCTTACTCTGATAAGTTTAAAGATAATTGCATTATCCAAAAAACACCCGTTTTTCAATCTTTTTTACAAAATGAATCAAAATTTAAAAACAGTCGTTTTTCCAGGTTTTGGTTAATATTACTCAGATTCGAGAGCAATAACTGGCTTAGTTTAAATAACGGTTTATTTTCTGAAAACTAACGTTATTCGAAGCTTTTTTTAAGCAATTGATCGAATCTCAAAACTCCCAGTTTTTGTATGTTTTTGCCTAATATTATTTATAATCGGATACCTTAATTTGATAAGTTTGAAGATATTTGCATTATCCAAAAAACTCCCGTTTTTCAATTTTTTTTATGAAATGGATCAAAACTTAAAAACGGCCGTTTTACCAGGTGTTGGGTAATATTATTCAAATTCGAAAGCAATAACTTGCTAAGTTTGAAAGTCGGTTTATTTTCCAAAAATTGACGTTTTTCAAGCTTTTTTTAAGAAATCGATCGAATCTCAAAACTCGCCGTTTTTGCATGTTCTCACCTAATATAACTTATAATCGGAGACCTTAATTTGATAAGTTTGAAGATATTTGCATTATCCAAAAAACTCCCGTTTTTCAATCTTTTTAGGAAATGGATCAAAACTTAAAAACGGCCGTTTTACCAGGTGTTGGGTAATATTATTCGAGAGCAATAACTTCTAAGTTTAAAAAACGGTTTATTTTCCCAAAATTGACGTTTTTCAAGCTTTTTTTAAGAAATCGATCAAATCTGAAAACTTGCCGTTTTTGCATGTTTTTGCTTAATATTACTTGTAATCTTAGACCTTAATTTGATAAGTTTGAAGATATTTGCATTATGAAAAAAAAACTCATGTTTTTCAATATTTTTTAGGAAATAGTTCAAAACTTAAAAACGACCGTTTTACCAGGTTTGGGTTAATATTATTTAAATTCGAGAGCAATAACTAGCTAAGTTTGAAAAACGGTTGATTTTCCCAAAACTGACGTTTTTCAAGCTTTTTTTAAGAAATCGATAGAATCTTAAAACTCGCCGTTTTTGCATGTTTTTGCCTAATATTACATATAATCAGAGACCTTACTTTGATAAGTTTGAAGATATTTGCATTATCCAAAAAACTCCCGTTTTTCAATCTTTTTTAGAAAATGGATCAAAACTTAAAAACGGCCGTTTTTCCGGGTTTTTGGTTAATATTACTCAGATTCGAGAGCAATAACTGCCTAAGTTTGAAAAACGGTTTATTTTCCTAAATTGACTTTTTTAAGCTTTTTTTAAGAAATCGATCGAATCTCAAATCTCGCGGTTTTTGCATGTTTTCACCTAATATTACTTATAATCGGAGACCTTAATTTGATAAGTTTGAAGATATTTGCATTATCCAAAAAAACTCCCGTTTTTCAATCTTTTGAAGGAAATGGATCAAAACTTAAAAACGGCCGTTTTACCAGGTTTGGGTTAATATTATTTAAATTCGAGAGCAATAACTAGCTAAGTTTGAAAAACGGTTGATTTTCCCAAAACTGACGTTTTTCAAGCTTTTCTTAAGAAATCGATCGGATCTCAAAACTCGCCGTTTTTGCATGTTTTTGCCTAATATTACTTATAATCGGAGACCTTAATTTGATAAGTTTGATGATATTTGCATTATCCAAAAATGCGCCCTTCAATCTTTTTAAGGAAATGGATCTAACCTTAAAAACAGCCGTTTTTCAAGGTTTTGGTTAATATTACTTCTATTCGAGAGCAATAACTTGCTAAGTTTGAAAAACGGTTTATTTTCTTTATAACTGACGTTTTTCAAGCTTTTTTGAGGAAATCGATTGAATCTGAAAACTTGCCGTTTTTACATGTTTTTGCTTAATATTACTTATAATCGGAGACCTTAATTTTATAAGTTTGAAGATATTTGCATTATCCAAAAAACTCCCGTTTTTTAATCTTTTTTAGAAAATTGAGCAAAACTTAAAAACGGCCGTTTTGTGCGGTTTTTGGTAAATATTATTTAAATACAAGAGCAATAACATGCTTAGTTTGAAAAACGGTTCATTTTCCCAAACCGACGTTTGTCAAGCCTTTTTTAAGAAATCGATCGAATCTTAAAACTCGCCGTTTTTGCAAGTTTTTGCCTAATATTGCTTATAATCGGAGACCTTAATTTAATAAGTTTGAAGATATTTGCATTATCCAAAAAACTCCCGTTTTTTAATCTTTTTAAGGAAATGGATCAAAACTTAAAAATGACCGTTTTTCCAGGTTTTTGGTTAATATTAATCAGATTCGTGAGCAATAACTGGCTAAGTTTGAAAAACGGTTCATTTTCTTAAAACTGACGTTTTTCAAGTTTTTTTAAGAAATCGATCGAATCTCAGGACTCGCCGTTTTTGCATGTTTTTGCATAATATTTCTTATAATTGGAGACCTTAATTTGATAAGTTTGAAGATATTTGCATTATACAAAATACTCCCGTTTTTCAATCTTTTGAAGGGAATGGATCTAACTTCAAAAACAGCCGTTTTTCAGGGTTTTGGTTAATATTACTTATATTTGAGAGCAATAACCTGCTAAGTTTGAAAAACGGTTTATTTTCTCAAAACTGACGTTTTTCAAGCTTTTTTTAAGAAATCGATCGAATCTCAAAACTCGCCGTTTTTGCATGTTTTTGCATAATATTACTTATAATCGTAGACCTTAATTTGATACGTTTGAAGATATTTGCATTATCTTAAAAACTCCCGTTTTTAAATCTTTTTTAGAAAATCGATCAAAACTTAAAAACGGCCGTTTTTCCGTGTTTTTGGTTAATATTACTCAGATTCGAGAGCAATAACTGCCTAAGTTTAAAAAACGGTTTATTTTCCTAAATTGACCTTTTTAAGCTTTTTTTAAGAAATCGATCGAATCTCAAATCTCGCGGTTTTTGCATGTTTTCACCTAATATTACTTATAATCGGAGACCTTAATTTGATAAGTTTGAAGATATTTGCATTATCCAAAAAAACTCCCGTTCTTCAATCTTTTGAAGGAAATGGATCAAAACTTAAAAACGGCCGTTTTACCAGGTTTGGGTTAATATTATTTAAATTCGAGAGCAATAACTAGCTAAGTTTGAAAAACGGTTGATTTTCCCAAAACTGACGTTTTTCAAGCTTTTTTGAGGAAATCGATTGAATCTGAAAACTTGCCGTTTTTACATGTTTTTGCTTAATATTACTTATAATCGGAGACCTTAATTTTATAAGTTTGAAGATATTTGCATTATCCAAAAAACTCCCGTTTTTTAATCTTTTTTAGAAAATGGAGCAAAACTTAAAAACGGCCGTTTTGTGCGGTTTTTGGTACATATTATTTAAATACAAGAGCAATAACATGCTTAGTTTGAAAAACGGTTTATTTTCCCAAACCGACGTTTGTCAAGCCTTTTTTAAGAAATCGATCGAATCTTAAAACTCGCCGTTTTTGCATGTTTTTGCCTAATATTGCTTATAATCGGAGACCTTAATTTAATAAGTTTGAGGTTATTTGCATTATCCAAAAAACTCCCGTTTTTTAATCTTTTTAAGGAAATGGATCAAAACTTAAAAATGACCGTTTTTCCAGGTTTTTGGTTAATATTAATCAGATTCGTGAGCAATAACTGGCTAAGTTTGAAAAACGGTTTATTTTCTTAAAACTGACGTTTTTCAAGTTTTTTTAAGAAATCGATCGAATCTCAAAACTCGCTGTTTTTGCATGTTTTTGCTTAATATTACATATAATCGGAGACCTCAATTTGATAAGTTTGAAGATATTTGCATTATCCCAAAAACTCCCGTTTTTCAATCTTTTTTAGAAAATAGTTCAAAACTTTAAAACGACCGTTTTTCCAGGTTTTTGGTTAATATTAATCAGATTCGTAAGCAATAACTGGCTAAGTTTGAAAAACGGTTTATTTTCTTAAAACTGACGTTTTTCAAGCTTTTCTTAAGAAATCGATCGAATCTCAAAACTCGCCGTTTTTGCATGTTTTTGCATAATATTACTTATAATAGGAGACCTTAATTTGATAAGTTTGAAGATATTTGCATTATCCAAAAAAACTCCCGTTTTTCAATCCTTTGTTAGGAAATGGATCAAACCTTGAAAACAGCCGTTTTTCAAGTTTTGGTTAATATTACTTAGGATTCGAGAGCAATTACTTGCTAAGTTTGAAAAACGGTTTATTTTCACAAAACTGACGTTTTTCGAAGCTTTTTATAAGAAATCGATGGAATTTCAAAACTCCTCATTTTTGCATGTTTTTGCCTAATATTAATTATAATCGGAGACCTTACTCTGATAAGTTTAAAGATAATTGCATTATCCAAAAAACACCCGTTTTTCAATCTTTTTTACAAAATGAATCAAAATTTAAAAACAGTCGTTTTTCCAGGTTTTGGTTAATATTACTCAGATTCGAGAGCAATAACTGGCTTAGTTTAAATAACGGTTTATTTTCTGAAAACTAACGTTATTCGAAGCTTTTTTTAAGCAATTGATCGAATCTCAAAACTCCCAGTTTTTGTATGTTTTTGCCTAATATTATTTATAATCGGATACCTTAATTTGATAAGTTTGAAGATATTTGCATTATCCAAAAAACTCCCGTTTTTCAATTTTTTTTATGAAATGGATCAAAACTTAAAAACGGCCGTTTTACCAGGTGTTGGGTAATATTATTCAAATTCGAAAGCAATAACTTGCTAAGTTTGAAAGTCGGTTTATTTTCCAAAAATTGACGTTTTTCAAGCTTTTTTTAAGAAATCGATCGAATCTCAAAACTCGCCGTTTTTGCATGTTCTCACCTAATATAACTTATAATCGGAGACCTTAATTTGATAAGTTTGAAGATATTTGCATTATCCAAAAAACTCCCGTTTTTCAATCTTTTTAGGAAATGGATCAAAACTTAAAAACGGCCGTTTTACCAGGTGTTGGGTAATATTATTCGAGAGCAATAACTTCTAAGTTTAAAAAACGGTTTATTTTCCCAAAATTGACGTTTTTCAAGCTTTTTTTAAGAAATCGATCAAATCTGAAAACTTGCCGTTTTTGCATGTTTTTGCTTAATATTACTTGTAATCTTAGACCTTAATTTGATAAGTTTGAAGATATTTGCATTATGAAAAAAAAACTCATGTTTTTCAATATTTTTTAGGAAATAGTTCAAAACTTAAAAACGACCGTTTTACCAGGTTTGGGTTAATATTATTTAAATTCGAGAGCAATAACTAGCTAAGTTTGAAAAACGGTTGATTTTCCCAAAACTGACGTTTTTCAAGCTTTTTTTAAGAAATCGATAGAATCTTAAAACTCGCCGTTTTTGCATGTTTTTGCCTAATATTACATATAATCAGAGACCTTACTTTGATAAGTTTAAAGATATTTGCATTATCCAAAAAACTCCCGTTTTTCAATCTTTTTTAGAAAATGGATCAAAACTTAAAAACGGCCGTTTTTCCGGGTTTTTGGTTAATATTACTCAGATTCGAGAGCAATAACTGCCTAAGTTTGAAAAACGGTTTATTTTCCTAAATTGACTTTTTTAAGCTTTTTTTAAGAAATCGATCGAATCTCAAATCTCGCGGTTTTTGCATGTTTTCACCTAATATTACTTATAATCGGAGACCTTAATTTGATAAGTTTGAAGATATTTGCATTATCCAAAAAAACTCCCGTTTTTCAATCTTTTGAAGGAAATGGATCAAAACTTAAAAACGGCCGTTTTACCAGGTTTGGGTTAATATTATTTAAATTCGAGAGCAATAACTAGCTAAGTTTGAAAAACGGTTGATTTTCCCAAAACTGACGTTTTTCAAGCTTTTCTTAAGAAATCGATCGGATCTCAAAACTCGCCGTTTTTGCATGTTTTTGCCTAATATTACTTATAATCGGAGACCTTAATTTGATAAGTTTGATGATATTTGCATTATCCAAAAATGCGCCCTTCAATCTTTTTAAGGAAATGGATCTAACCTTAAAAACAGCCGTTTTTCAAGGTTTTGGTTAATATTACTTCTATTCGAGAGCAATAACTTGCTAAGTTTGAAAAACGGTTTATTTTCTTTATAACTGACGTTTTTCAAGCTTTTTTGAGGAAATCGATTGAATCTGAAAACTTGCCGTTTTTACATGTTTTTGCTTAATATTACTTATAATCGGAGCCCTTAATTTTATAAGTTTGAAGATATTTGCATTATCCAAAAAACTCCCGTTTTTTAATCTTTTTTAGAAAATTGAGCAAAACTTAAAAACGGCCGTTTTGTGCGGTTTTTGGTAAATATTATTTAAATACAAGAGCAATAACATGCTTAGTTTGAAAAACGGTTCATTTTCCCAAACCGACGTTTGTCAAGCCTTTTTTAAGAAATCGATCGAATCTTAAAACTCGCCGTTTTTGCAAGTTTTTGCCTAATATTGCTTATAATCGGAGACCTTAATTTAATAAGTTTGAAGATATTTGCATTATCCAAAAAACTCCCGTTTTTTAATCTTTTTAAGGAAATGGATCAAAACTTAAAAATGACCGTTTTTCCAGGTTTTTGGTTAATATTAATCAGATTCGTGAGCAATAACTGGCTAAGTTTGAAAAACGGTTCATTTTCTTAAAACTGACGTTTTTCAAGTTTTTTTAAGAAATCGATCGAATCTCAGGACTCGCCGTTTTTGCATGTTTTTGCATAATATTTCTTATAATTGGAGACCTTAATTTGATAAGTTTGAAGATATTTGCATTATACAAAATACTCCCGTTTTTCAATCTTTTGAAGGGAATGGATCTAACTTCAAAAACAGCCGTTTTTCAGGGTTTTGGTTAATATTACTTATATTTGAGAGCAATAACCTGCTAAGTTTGAAAAACGGTTTATTTTCTCAAAACTGACGTTTTTCAAGCTTTTTTTAAGAAATCGATCGAATCTCAAAACTCGCCGTTTTTGCATGTTTTTGCATAATATTACTTATAATCGTAGACCTTAATTTGATACGTTTGAAGATATTTGCATTATCTTAAAAACTCCCGTTTTTAAATCTTTTTTAGAAAATCGATCAAAACTTAAAAACGGCCGTTTTTCCGTGTTTTTGGTTAATATTACTCAGATTCGAGAGCAATAACTGCCTAAGTTTAAAAAACGGTTTATTTTCCTAAATTGACCTTTTTAAGCTTTTTTTAAGAAATCGATCGAATCTCAAATCTCGCGGTTTTTGCATGTTTTCACCTAATATTACTTATAATCGGAGACCTTAATTTGATAAGTTTGAAGATATTTGCATTATCCAAAAAAACTCCCGTTCTTCAATCTTTTGAAGGAAATGGATCAAAACTTAAAAACGGCCGTTTTACCAGGTTTGGGTTAATATTATTTAAATTCGAGAGCAATAACTAGCTAAGTTTGAAAAACGGTTGATTTTCCCAAAACTGACGTTTTTCAAGCTTTTTTGAGGAAATCGATTGAATCTGAAAACTTGCCGTTTTTACATGTTTTTGCTTAATATTACTTATAATCGGAGACCTTAATTTTATAAGTTTGAAGATATTTGCATTATCCAAAAAACTCCCGTTTTTTAATCTTTTTTAGAAAATGGAGCAAAACTTAAAAACGGCCGTTTTGTGCGGTTTTTGGTACATATTATTTAAATACAAGAGCAATAACATGCTTAGTTTGAAAAACGGTTTATTTTCCCAAACCGACGTTTGTCAAGCCTTTTTTAAGAAATCGATCGAATCTTAAAACTCGCCGTTTTTGCATGTTTTTGCCTAATATTGCTTATAATCGGAGACCTTAATTTAATAAGTTTGAGGTTATTTGCATTATCCAAAAAACTCCCGTTTTTTAATCTTTTTAAGGAAATGGATCAAAACTTAAAAATGACCGTTTTTCCAGGTTTTTGGTTAATATTAATCAGATTCGTGAGCAATAACTGGCTAAGTTTGAAAAACGGTTTATTTTCTTAAAACTGACGTTTTTCAAGTTTTTTTAAGAAATCGATCGAATCTCAAAACTCGCTGTTTTTGCATGTTTTTGCTTAATATTACATATAATCGGAGACCTTAATTTGATAAGTTTGAAGATATTTGCATTATCCAAAAAACTCTCGTTTTTCATCTCATTTTTAGGAAATGGATCAAACCTTGAAAACAGCCGTTTTTCAAGGTTTTGGTTAATATTACTTAGGATTCGAGAGCAATAACTTGCTAAGCTTGAAAAACGGTTCATTTTCTTAAAACTGACGTTTTCCAAGCTTTTTTTAAGAAATCGATCGAATCTAAAATTCTCCGTTTTTGCATTTTTATGCCTAATATTACTTATAATCGGAGACCTCAATTTGATAAGTTTGAAGATATTTGCATTATCCCAAAAACTCCCGTTTTTCAATCTTTTTTAGAAAATAGTTCGAAACCTAAAAACGACCGTTTTTACCGGTTTTTGGTTAATATTAATCAGATTCGTGAGCAATAACTGGCTAAGTTTGAAAAACGGTTTATTTTCTTAAAACTGACGTTTTTCGAAGCTTTTCTTAAGAAATCGATCGAATCTCAAAACTCGCCGTTTTTGCATGTTTTTGCATAATATTACTTATAATCGGAGACCTTAATTTGATAAGTTTGAAGATATTTGCATTATCCAAAAAAACTCCCGTTTTTCAATCCTTTTTAGGAAATGGATCAAACCTTGAAAACAGCCGTTTTTCAAGTTTTGGTTAATATTACTTAGGATTCGAGAGCAATTACTTGCTAAGTTTGAAAAACGGTTTATTTTCACAAAACTGACGTTTTTCGAAGCTTTTTATAAGAAATCGATGGAATCTCAAAACTCCTTGTTTATGCATGTTTTTGCCTAATATTAATTATAATCGGAGACCTTACTCTGATAAGTTTGAAGATATTTGCATTATCCAAAAAACACCCGTTTTTCAATCTTTTTTACAAAATGAATCAAAATTTAAAAACAGTCGTTTTTCCAGGTTTTGGTTAATATTACTCAGATTCGAGAGCAATAACTGGCTTAGTTTAAATAACGGTTTATTTTCTGAAAACTAACGTTTTTCGAAGCTTTTTTTAAGCAATCGATCGAATCTCAAAACTCGCAGTTTTTGTATGTTTTTGCCTAATATTATTTATAATCGGATACCTTAATTTGATAAGTTTGAAGATATTTGCATTATCCAAAATACTCCCGTTTTTCAATCTTTTTAGGAAATGGATCAAAACTTAAAAACGGCCGTTTTACCAGGTGTTGGGTAATATTATTCAAATTCGAAAGCAATAACTTGCTAAGTTTGAAAGTCGGTTTATTTTCCCAAAATTGACGTTTTTCAAGCTTTTTTTAAGAAATCGATCGAATCTGAAAACTTGCCGTTTTTGCATGTTTTTGCTTAATATTACTTGTAATCTTAGACCTTAATTTGATAAGTTTGAAGATATTTGCATTATGAAAAAAAAACTCATGTTTTTCAATATTTTTTAGGAAATAGTTCAAAACTTAAAAACGACCGTTTTTCCAGGTTTTGGGTTAATATTAATCAGATTTGTGAGTAATAACTGGCTAAGTTGGAAAAACAGTTTATTTTCTTAAAACTGACGTTTTTCAAGCTTTTTTTAAGAAATCGATAGAATCTTAAAACTAGCCGTTTTTGCATGTTTTTGCCTAATATTACATATAATCAGAGACCTTACTTTGATAAGTTTGAAGATATTTGCATTATCCAAAAAACTCCCGTTTTTCAATCTTTTTTAGAAAATGGATCAAAACTTAAAAACGGCCGTTTTTCCGGGTTTTTGGTTAATATTACTCAGATTCGAGAGCAATAACTGCCTAAGTTTGAAAACCGGTTTTTTTTCATAAATTGACCTTTTTAAGCTTTTTTTAAGAAATCGATCGAATCTCAAATCTCGCGGTTTTTGCATGTTTTCACCTAATATTACTTATAATCGGAGACCTTAATTTGATAAGTTTGAAGATATTTGCATTATCCAAAAAAACTCCCGTTTTTCAATCTTTTGAAGGAAATGGATCAAAACTTAAAAACGGCCGTTTTACCAGGTTTGGGTTAATATTATTTAAATTCGAGAGCAATAACTAGCTAAGTTTGAAAAACGGTTGATTTTCCCAAAACTGACGTTTTTCAAGCTTTTCATAAGAAATCGATCGGATCTCAAAACTCGCCGTTTTTGCATGTTTTTGCCTAATATTACTTATAATCGGAGACCTTAATTTGATAAGTTTGATGATATTTGCATTATCCAAAAATGCTCCCGTTTTTCAATCTTTTTAAGGAAATGGATCTAACCTTAAAAACAGCCGTTTTTCAAGGTTTTGGTTAATATTACTTCTATTCGAGAGCAATAACTTGCTAAGTTTGAAAAACGGTTTATTTTATTTATAACTGACGTTTTTCAAGCTTTTTTGAGGAAATCGATTAAATCTGAAAACTTGCCGTTTTTACATGTTTTTGCTTAATATTACTTATAATCGGAGACCTTAATTTTATAAGTTTGAAGATATTTGCATTATCCAAAAAACTCCCGTTTTTTAATCTTTTTTAGAAAATTGAGCAAAACTTAAAAACGGCCGTTTTGTGCGGTTTTTGGTAAATATTATTTAAATACAAGAGCAATAACATGCTTAGTTTGAAAAACGGTTTATTTTCCCAAACCGACGTTTTTCAAGCCTTTTTTAAGAAATCGATCGAATCTTAAAACTCGCCGTTTTTGCAAGTTTTTGCCTAATATTGCTTATAATCGGAGACCTTAATTTAATAAGTTGAGGTTATTTGCATTATCCAAAAAACTCCCGTTTTTTAATCTTTTTAAGGAAATGGATCAAAACTTAAAAATGACCGTTTTTCCAGGTTTTTGGTTAATATTAATCAGATTCGTGAGCAATAACTGGCTAAGTTTGAAAAACGGTTTATTTTCTTAAAACTGACGTTTTTCAAGTTTTTTTAAGAAATCGATCGAATCTCAAAACTCGCCGTTTTTGCATGTTTTTGCTTAATATTACATATAATCGGAGACCTTAATTTGATAAGTTTGAAGATATTTGCATTATCCAAAAAACTCTCGTTTTTCAATCTTTTTTAGGAAATGGATCAAACCTTGAAAACAGCCGTTTTTCAAGGTTTTGGTTAATATTACTTAGGATTCGAGAGCAATAACTTGCTAAGCTTGAAAAACGGTTCATTTTCTTAAAACTGACGTTTTCCAAGCTTTTTTTAAGAAATCGATCGAATCTAAAATTCTCCGTTTTTGCATTTTTATGCCTAATATTACTTATAATCGGAGACCTCAATTTGATAAGTTTGAAGATATTTGCATTATCCCAAAAACTCCCGTTTTTCAATCTTTTTTAGAAAATAGTTCGAAACCTAAAAACGACCGTTTTTACAGGTTTTTGGTTAATATTAATCAGATTCGTGAGCAATAACTGGCTAAGTTTGAAAAACGGTTTATTTTCTTAAAACTGACGTTTTTCAAGCTTTTCTTAAGAAATCGATCGAATCTCAAAACTCGCCGTTTTTGCATGTTTTTGCATAATATTACTTATAATCGGAGACCTTACTCTGATAAGTTTAAAGATAATTGCATTATCCAAAAAACACCCGTTTTTCAATCTTTTTTACAAAATGAATCAAAATTTAAAAACAGTCGTTTTTCCAGGTTTTGGTTAATATTACTCAGATTCGAGAGCAATAACTGGCTTAGTTTAAATAACGGTTTATTTTCTGAAAACTAACGTTATTCGAAGCTTTTTTTAAGCAATTGATCGAATCTCAAAACTCCCAGTTTTTGTATGTTTTTGCCTAATATTATTTATAATCGGATACCTTAATTTGATAAGTTTGAAGATATTTGCATTATCCAAAAAACTCCCGTTTTTCAATTTTTTTTATGAAATGGATCAAAACTTAAAAACGGCCGTTTTACCAGGTGTTGGGTAATATTATTCAAATTCGAAAGCAATAACCTGCTAAGTTTGAAAGTCGGTTTATTTTCCCAAAATTGACGTTTTTCAAGCTTTTCTTAAGAAATCGATCGAATCTGAAAACTTGCCGTTTTTGCATGTTTTTGCTTAATATTACTTGTAATCTTACACCTTAATTTGATAAGTTTGAAGATATTTGCATTATGAAAAAAAAACTCATTTTTTCAATATTTTTTAGGAAATAGTTCAAAACTTAAAAACGACCGTTTTTCCAGGTTTTGGGTTAATATTAATCAGATTCGTGAGCAATAACTGGCTAAGTTTGAAAAACAGTTTATTTTCTTAAAACTGACGTTTTTCAAGCTTTTTTTAAGTAATCGATCGAATCTTAAAACTCGCCGTTTTTGCATGTTTTTGCCTAATATTGCTTATAATCGGAGACCTTAATTTAATAAGTTTGAGGTTATTTGCATTATCCAAAAAACTCCCGTTTTTTAATCTTTTTAAGGAAATGGATCAAAACTTAAAAATGACCGTTTTTCCAGGTTTTTGGTTAATATTAATCAGATTCGTGAGCAATAACTGGCTAAGTTTGAAAAACGGTTTATTTTCTTAAAACTGACGTTTTTCAAGTTTTTTTAAGAAATCGATCGAATCTCAAAACTCGCTGTTTTTGCATGTTTTTGCTTAATATTACATATAATCGGAGACCTCAATTTGATAAGTTTGAAGATATTTGTATTATCCCAAAAACTCCCGTTTTTCAATCTTTTTTAGAAAATAGTTCAAAACTTTAAAACGACCGTTTTTCCAGGTTTTTGGTTAATATTAATCAGATTCGTGAGCAATAACTGGCTAAGTTTGAAAAACGGTTTATTTTCTTAAAACTGACGTTTTTCAAGCTTTTCTTAAGAAATCGATCGAATCTCAAAACTCGCCGTTTTTGCATGTTTTTGCATAATATTACTTATAATAGGAGACCTTAATTTGATAAGTTTGAAGATATTTGCATTATCCAAAAAAACTCCCGTTTTTCAATCCTTTTTAGGAAATGGATCAAACCTTGAAAACAGCCGTTTTTCAAGTTTTGGTTAATATTACTTAGGATTCGAGAGCAATTACTTGCTAAGTTTGAAAAACGGTTTATTTTCACAAAACTGACGTTTTTCGAAGCTTTTTATAAGAAATCGATGGAATTTCAAAACTCCTCATTTTTGCATGTTTTTGCCTAATATTAATTATAATCGGAGACCTTACTCTGATAAGTTTAAAGATAATTGCATTATCCAAAAAACACCCGTTTTTCAATCTTTTTTACAAAATGAATCAAAATTTAAAAACAGTCGTTTTTCCAGGTTTTGGTTAATATTACTCAGATTCGAGAGCAATAACTGGCTTAGTTTAAATAACGGTTTATTTTCTGAAAACTAACGTTTTTCGAAGCTTTTTTTAAGCAATCGATCGAATCTCAAAACTCGCAGTTTTTGTATGTTTTTGCCTAATATTATTTATAATCGGATACCTTAATTTGATAAGTTTGAAGATATTTGCATTATCCAAAATACTCCCGTTTTTCAATCTTTTTAGGAAATGGATCAAAACTTAAAAACGGCCGTTTTACCAGGTGTTGGGTAATATTATTCAAATTCGAAAGCAATAACTTGCTAAGTTTGAAAGTCGGTTTATTTTCCCAAAATTGACGTTTTTCAAGCTTTTTTTAAGAAATCGATCGAATCTGAAAACTTGCCGTTTTTGCATGTTTTTGCTTAATATTACTTGTAATCTTAGACCTTAATTTGATAAGTTTGAAGATATTTGCATTATGAAAAAAAAACTCATGTTTTTCAATATTTTTTAGGAAATAGTTCAAAACTTAAAAACGACCGTTTTTCCAGGTTTTGGGTTAATATTAATCAGATTTGTGAGTAATAACTGGCTAAGTTGGAAAAACAGTTTATTTTCTTAAAACTGACGTTTTTCAAGCTTTTTTTAAGAAATCGATAGAATCTTAAAACTAGCCGTTTTTGCATGTTTTTGCCTAATATTACATATAATCAGAGACCTTACTTTGATAAGTTCGAAGATATTTGCATTATCCAAAAAACTCCCGTTTTTCAATCTTTTTTAGAAAATGGATCAAAACTTAAAAACGGCCGTTTTTCCGGGTTTTTGGTTAATATTACTCAGATTCGAGAGCAATAACTGCCTAAGTTTGAAAACCGGTTTTTTTTCATAAATTGACCTTTTTAAGCTTTTTTTAAGAAATCGATCGAATCTCAAATCTCGCGGTTTTTGCATGTTTTCACCTAATATTACTTATAATCGGAGACCTTAATTTGATAAGTTTGAAGATATTTGCATTATCCAAAAAAACTCCCGTTTTTCAATCTTTTGAAGGAAATGGATCAAAACTTAAAAACGGCCGTTTTACCAGGTTTGGGTTAATATTATTTAAATTCGAGAGCAATAACTAGCTAAGTTTGAAAAACGGTTGATTTTCCCAAAACTGACGTTTTTCAAGCTTTTCATAAGAAATCGATCGGATCTCAAAACTCGCCGTTTTTGCATGTTTTTGCCTAATATTACTTATAATCGGAGACCTTAATTTGATAAGTTTGATGATATTTGCATTATCCAAAAATGCTCCCGTTTTTCAATCTTTTTAAGGAAATGGATCTAACCTTAAAAACAGCCGTTTTTCAAGGTTTTGGTTAATATTACTTCTATTCGAGAGCAATAACTTGCTAAGTTTGAAAAACGGTTTATTTTATTTATAACTGACGTTTTTCAAGCTTTTTTGAGGAAATCGATTAAATCTGAAAACTTGCCGTTTTTACATGTTTTTGCTTAATATTACTTATAATCGGAGACCTTAATTTTATAAGTTTGAAGATATTTGCATTATCCAAAAAACTCCCGTTTTTTAATCTTTTTTAGAAAATTGAGCAAAACTTAAAAACGGCCGTTTTGTGCGGTTTTTGGTAAATATTATTTAAATACAAGAGCAATAACATGCTTAGTTTGAAAAACGGTTTATTTTCCCAAACCGACGTTTTTCAAGCCTTTTTTAAGAAATCGATCGAATCTTAAAACTCGCCGTTTTTGCAAGTTTTTGCCTAATATTGCTTATAATCGGAGACCTTAATTTAATAAGTTGAGGTTATTTGCATTATCCAAAAAACTCCCGTTTTTTAATCTTTTTAAGGAAATGGATCAAAACTTAAAAATGACCGTTTTTCCAGGTTTTTGGTTAATATTAATCAGATTCGTGAGCAAAAACTGGCTAAGTTTGAAAAACGGTTTATTTTCTTAAAACTGACGTTTTTCAAGTTTTTTTAAGAAATCGATCGAATCTCAAAACTCGCCGTTTTTGCATGTTTTTGCTTAATATTACATATAATCGGAGACCTTAATTTGATAAGTTTGAAGATATTTGCATTATCCAAAAAACTCTCGTTTTTCAATCTTTTTTAGGAAATGGATCAAACCTTGAAAACAGCCGTTTTTCAAGGTTTTGGTTAATATTACTTAGGATTCGAGAGCAATAACTTGCTAAGCTTGAAAAACGGTTCATTTTCTTAAAACTGACGTTTTCCAAGCTTTTTTTAAGAAATCGATCGAATCTAAAATTCTCCGTTTTTGCATTTTTATGCCTAATATTACTTATAATCGGAGACCTCAATTTGATAAGTTTGAAGATATTTGCATTATCCCAAAAACTCCCGTTTTTCAATCTTTTTTAGAAAATAGTTCGAAACCTAAAAACGACCGTTTTTACAGGTTTTTGGTTAATATTAATCAGATTCGTGAGCAATAACTGGCTAAGTTTGAAAAACGGTTTATTTTCTTAAAACTGACGTTTTTCAAGCTTTTCTTAAGAAATCGATCGAATCTCAAAACTCGCCGTTTTTGCATGTTTTTGCATAATATTACTTATAATCGGAGACCTTACTCTGATAAGTTTAAAGATAATTGCATTATCCAAAAAACACCCGTTTTTCAATCTTTTTTACAAAATGAATCAAAATTTAAAAACAGTCGTTTTTCCAGGTTTTGGTTAATATTACTCAGATTCGAGAGCAATAACTGGCTTAGTTTAAATAACGGTTTATTTTCTGAAAACTAACGTTATTCGAAGCTTTTTTTAAGCAATTGATCGAATCTCAAAACTCCCAGTTTTTGTATGTTTTTGCCTAATATTATTTATAATCGGATACCTTAATTTGATAAGTTTGAAGATATTTGCATTATCCAAAAAACTCCCGTTTTTCAATTTTTTTTATGAAATGGATCAAAACTTAAAAACGGCCGTTTTACCAGGTGTTGGGTAATATTATTCAAATTCGAAAGCAATAACCTGCTAAGTTTGAAAGTCGGTTTATTTTCCCAAAATTGACGTTTTTCAAGCTTTTCTTAAGAAATCGATCGAATCTGAAAACTTGCCGTTTTTGCATGTTTTTGCTTAATATTACTTGTAATCTTACACCTTAATTTGATAAGTTTGAAGATATTTGCATTATGAAAAAAAAACTCATTTTTTCAATATTTTTTAGGAAATAGTTCAAAACTTAAAAACGACCGTTTTTCCAGGTTTTGGGTTAATATTAATCAGATTCGTGAGCAATAACTGGCTAAGTTTGAAAAACAGTTTATTTTCTTAAAACTGACGTTTTTCAAGCTTTTTTTAAGTAATCGATCGAATCTTAAAACTCGCCGTTTTTGCATGTTTTTGCCTAATATTGCTTATAATCGGAGACCTTAATTTAATAAGTTTGAGGTTATTTGCATTATCCAAAAAACTCCCGTTTTTTAATCTTTTTAAGGAAATGGATCAAAACTTAAAAATGACCGTTTTTCCAGGTTTTTGGTTAATATTAATCAGATTCGTGAGCAATAACTGGCTAAGTTTGAAAAACGGTTTATTTTCTTAAAACTGACGTTTTTCAAGTTTTTTTAAGAAATCGATCGAATCTCAAAACTCGCTGTTTTTGCATGTTTTTGCTTAATATTACATATAATCGGAGACCTCAATTTGATAAGTTTGAAGATATTTGTATTATCCCAAAAACTCCCGTTTTTCAATCTTTTTTAGAAAATAGTTCAAAACTTTAAAACGACCGTTTTTCCAGGTTTTTGGTTAATATTAATCAGATTCGTGAGCAATAACTGGCTAAGTTTGAAAAACGGTTTATTTTCTTAAAACTGACGTTTTTCAAGCTTTTCTTAAGAAATCGATCGAATCTCAAAACTCGCCGTTTTTGCATGTTTTTGCATAATATTACTTATAATAGGAGACCTTAATTTGATAAGTTTGAAGATATTTGCATTATCCAAAAAAACTCCCGTTTTTCAATCCTTTTTAGGAAATGGATCAAACCTTGAAAACAGCCGTTTTTCAAGTTTTGGTTAATATTACTTAGGATTCGAGAGCAATTACTTGCTAAGTTTGAAAAACGGTTTATTTTCACAAAACTGACGTTTTTCGAAGCTTTTTATAAGAAATCGATGGAATTTCAAAACTCCTCATTTTTGCATGTTTTTGCCTAATATTAATTATAATCGGAGACCTTACTCTGATAAGTTTAAAGATAATTGCATTATCCAAAAAACACCCGTTTTTCAATCTTTTTTACAAAATGAATCAAAATTTAAAAACAGTCGTTTTTCCAGGTTTTGGTTAATTTACTCAGATTCGAGAGCAATAACTGGCTTAGTTTAAATAACGGTTTATTTTCTGAAAACTAACGTTATTCGAAGCTTTTTTTAAGCAGTTGATCGAATCTCAAAACTCCCAGTTTTTGTATGTTTTTGCCTAATATTATTTATAATCGGATACCTTAATTTGATAAGTTTGAAGATATTTGCATTATCCAAAAAACTCCCGTTTCTTCAATTTTTTTTATGAAATGGATCAAAACTTAAAAACGGCCGTTTTACCAGGTGTTGGGTAATATTATTCAAATTCGAAAGCAATAACCTGCTAAGTTTGAAAGTCGGTTTATTTTCCCAAAATTGACGTTTTTCAAGCTTTTCTTAAGAAATCGATCGAATCTGAAAACTTGCCGTTTTTGCATGTTTTTGCTTAATATTACTTGTAATCTTACACCTTAATTTGATAAGTTTGAATATATTTGCATTATGAAAAAAAAACTCATTTTTTCAATATTTTTTAGGAAATAGTTCAAAACTTAAAAACGACCGTTTTTCCAGGTTTTGGGTTAATATTAATCAGATTCGTGAGCAATAACTGGCTAAGTTTAAAAAACAGTTTATTTTCTTAAAACTGACGTTTTTCAAGCTTTTTTTAAGTAATCGATCGAATCTTAAAACTCGCCGTTTTTGCATGTTTTTGCCTAATATTACATATAATCAGCGACCTTAATTTGATAAGTTTGAAGATATTTGCATTATCCAAAAAACTCCCGTTTTTCAATCTTTTGAACGAAATGGATCAAAACCTAAAAACGGCCGTTTTACCAGGTTTGGGTTAATATTATTAAAATTCGAGAGCAATAACTAGCTAAGTTTGAAAAACGGTTCATTTTCCAAAAACTGACGTTTTTCAAGCTTTTCTTAAGAAATCGATCGGATCTCAAAACTCGCCGTTTTTGCATGTTTTTGCCTAATATTACTTATAATCGGAGACCTTAATTTGATAAGTTTGATGATATTTGCATTATCCAAAATACTCCCGTTTTTCAATCTTTTTAAGGAAATGGAGCTAACCTTTAAAACAGCAGTTTTTCAAGGTTTTGGTTAATATTACTTCTATTCGAGAGCAATAAATTGCTAAGTTTGAAAAACGGTTTATTTTCTTTATAACTGACGTTTTTAAAACTTTTTTGAGGAAATCGATTGAATCTGAAAACTTGCCGTTTTTGCATGTTTTTGCTTAATATTACTTATAATCGGAGACCTTAATTTTATAAGTTTGAAGATATTTGCATTATCCAAAAAACTCTCGTTTTTAAATCTTTTTTAGAAAATGGAGCAAAACTTAAAAACGGCCGTTTTTGTGCGGTTTTTGGTAAATATTATTTAAATACAAGAGCAATAACATGCTTAGTTTGAAAAACGGTTTATTTTCCCAAACCGACGTTTGTCAAGCCTTTTGTAAGAAATCGATCGAATCTTAAAACTCGCCGTTTTTGCATGTTTTTGCCTAATACTGCTTATAATCGGAGACCTTAATTAAAAAAGTTTGAAGATATTTGCATTATCCAAAAAACTCCCGTTTTTTAATCTTTTTAAGGAAATGGATCAAAACTTAAAAATGACCGTTTTTCCAGGTTTTTGGTTAATATTAATCAGATTCGTGAGCAATAACTGGCTAAGTTTGAAAAACGGTTCATTTTCTTAAAACTGACGTTTTTCAAGTTTTTTTAAGAAATCGATCGAATCTCAGGACTCGCCGTTTTTGCATGTTTTTGCATAATATTTCTTATAATTGGAGACCTTAATTTGATAAGTTTGAAGATATTTGCATTATACAAAATACTCCCGTTTTTCAATCTTTTGAAGGGAATGGATCTAACTTCAAAAACAGCCGTTTTTCAGGGTTTTGGTTAATATTACTTATATTTGAGAGCAATAACCTGCTAAGTTTGAAAAACGGTTTATTTTCTCAAAACTGACGTTTTTCAAGCTTTTTTTAAGAAATCGATCGAATCTCAAAACTCGCCGTTTTTGCATGTTTTTGCATAATATTACTTATAATCGTAGACCTTAATTTGATACGTTTGAAGATATTTGCATTATCTTAAAAACTCCCGTTTTTAAATCTTTTTTAGAAAATCGATCAAAACTTAAAAACGGCCGTTTTTCCGTGTTTTTGGTTAATATTACTCAGATTCGAGAGCAATAACTGCCTAAGTTTAAAAAACGGTTTATTTTCCTAAATTGACCTTTTTAAGCTTTTTTTAAGAAATCGATCGAATCTCAAATCTCGCGGTTTTTGCATGTTTTCACCTAATATTACTTATAATCGGAGACCTTAATTTGATAAGTTTGAAGATATTTGCATTATCCAAAAAAACTCCCGTTCTTCAATCTTTTGAAGGAAATGGATCAAAACTTAAAAACGGCCGTTTTACCAGGTTTGGGTTAATATTATTTAAATTCGAGAGCAATAACTAGCTAAGTTTGAAAAACGGTTGATTTTCCCAAAACTGACGTTTTTCAAGCTTTTTTGAGGAAATCGATTGAATCTGAAAACTTGCCGTTTTTACATGTTTTTGCTTAATATTACTTATAATCGGAGACCTTAATTTTATAAGTTTGAAGATATTTGCATTATCCAAAAAACTCCCGTTTTTTAATCTTTTTTAGAAAATGGAGCAAAACTTAAAAACGGCCGTTTTGTGCGGTTTTTGGTACATATTATTTAAATACAAGAGCAATAACATGCTTAGTTTGAAAAACGGTTTATTTTCCCAAACCGACGTTTGTCAAGCCTTTTTTAAGAAATCGATCGAATCTTAAAACTCGCCGTTTTTGCATGTTTTTGCCTAATATTGCTTATAATCGGAGACCTTAATTTAATAAGTTTGAGGTTATTTGCATTATCCAAAAATTCCCGTTTTTTAATCTTTTTAAGGAAATGGATCAAAACTTAAAAATGACCGTTTTTCCAGGTTTTTGGTTAATATTAATCAGATTCGTGAGCAATAACTGGCTAAGTTTGAAAAACGGTTTATTTTCTTAAAACTGACGTTTTTCAAGTTTTTTTAAGAAATCGATCGAATCTCAAAACTCGCTGTTTTTGCATGTTTTTGCTTAATATTACATATAATCGGAGACCTTAATTTGATAAGTTTGAAGATATTTGCATTATCCAAAAAACTCTCGTTTTTCATCTCATTTTTAGGAAATGGATCAAACCTTGAAAACAGCCGTTTTTCAAGGTTTTGGTTAATATTACCCAGGATTCGAGAGCAATAACTTGCTAAGCTTGAAAAACGGTTCATTTTCTTAAAACTGACGTTTTCCAAGCTTTTTTTAAGAAATCGATCGAATCTAAAATTCTCCGTTTTTGCATTTTTATGCCTAATATTACTTATAATCGGAGACCTCAATTTGATAAGTTTGAAGATATTTGCATTATCCCAAAAACTCCCGTTTTTCAATCTTTTTTAGAAAATAGTTCGAAACCTAAAAACGACCGTTTTTACAGGTTTTTGGTTAATATTAATCAGATTCGTGAGCAATAACTGGCTAAGTTTGAAAAACGGTTTATTTTCTTAAAACTGACGTTTTTCGAAGCTTTTCTTAAGAAATCGATCGAATCTCAAAACTCGCCGTTTTTGCATGTTTTTGCATAATATTACTTATAATCGGAGACCTTAATTTGATAAGTTTGAAGATATTTGCATTATCCAAAAAAACTCCCGTTTTTCAATCCTTTTTAGGAAATGGATCAAACCTTGAAAACAGCCGTTTTTCAAGTTTTGGTTAATATTACTTAGGATTCGAGAGCAATTACTTGCTAAGTTTGAAAAACGGTTTATTTTCACAAAACTGACGTTTTTCGAAGCTTTTTATAAGAAATCGATGGAATCTCAAAACTCCTTGTTTATGCATGTTTTTGCCTAATATTAATTATAATCGGAGACCTTACTCTGATAAGTTTGAAGATATTTGCATTATCCAAAAAACACCCGTTTTTCAATCTTTTTTACAAAATGAATCAAAATTTAAAAACAGTCGTTTTTCCAGGTTTTGGTTAATATTACTCAGATTCGAGAGCAATAACTGGCTTAGTTTAAATAACGGTTTATTTTCTGAAAACTAACGTTTTTCGAAGCTTTTTTTAAGCAATCGATCGAATCTCAAAACTCGCAGTTTTTGTATGTTTTTGCCTAATATTATTTATAATCGGATACCTTAATTTGATAAGTTTGAAGATATTTGCATTATCCAAAATACTCCCGTTTTTCAATCTTTTTAGGAAATGGATCAAAACTTAAAAACGGCCGTTTTACCAGGTGTTGGGTAATATTATTCAAATTCGAAAGCAATAACTTGCTAAGTTTGAAAGTCGGTTTATTTTCCCAAAATTGACGTTTTTCAAGCTTTTTTTAAGAAATCGATCGAATCTGAAAACTTGCCGTTTTTGCATGTTTTTGCTTAATATTACTTGTAATCTTAGACCTTAATTTGATAAGTTTGAAGATATTTGCATTATGAAAAAAAAACTCATGTTTTTCAATATTTTTTAGGAAATAGTTCAAAACTTAAAAACGACCGTTTTTCCAGGTTTTGGGTTAATATTAATCAGATTTGTGAGTAATAACTGGCTAAGTTGGAAAAACAGTTTATTTTCTTAAAACTGACGTTTTTCAAGCTTTTTTTAAGCAATCGATAGAATCTTAAAACTAGCCGTTTTTGCATGTTTTTGCCTAATATTACATATAATCAGAGACCTTACTTTGATAAGTTTGAAGATATTTGCATTATCCAAAAAACTCCCGTTTTTCAATCTTTTTTAGAAAATGGATCAAAACTTAAAAACGGCCGTTTTTCCGGGTTTTTGGTTAATATTACTCAGATTCGAGAGCAATAACTGCCTAAGTTTGAAAACCGGTTTTTTTTCATAAATTGACCTTTTTAAGCTTTTTTTAAGAAATCGATCGAATCTCAAATCTCGCGGTTTTTGCATGTTTTCACCTAATATTACTTATAATCGGAGACCTTAATTTGATAAGTTTGAAGATATTTGCATTATCCAAAAAAACTCCCGTTTTTCAATCTTTTGAAGGAAATGGATCAAAACTTAAAAACGGCCGTTTTACCAGGTTTGGGTTAATATTATTTAAATTCGAGAGCAATAACTAGCTAAGTTTGAAAAACGGTTGATTTTCCCAAAACTGACGTTTTTCAAGCTTTTCATAAGAAATCGATCGGATCTCAAAACTCGCCGTTTTTGCATGTTTTTGCCTAATATTACTTATAATCGGAGACCTTAATTTGATAAGTTTGATGATATTTGCATTATCCAAAAATGCTCCCGTTTTTCAATCTTTTTAAGGAAATGGATCTAACCTTAAAAACAGCCGTTTTTCAAGGTTTTGGTTAATATTACTTCTATTCGAGAGCAATAACTTGCTAAGTTTGAAAAACGGTTTATTTTATTTATAACTGACGTTTTTCAAGCTTTTTTGAGGAAATCGATTAAATCTGAAAACTTGCCGTTTTTACATGTTTTTGCTTAATATTACTTATAATCGGAGACCTTAATTTTATAAGTTTGAAGATATTTGCATTATCCAAAAAACTCCCGTTTTTTAATCTTTTTTAGAAAATTGAGCAAAACTTAAAAACGGCCGTTTTGTGCGGTTTTTGGTAAATATTATTTAAATACAAGAGCAATAACATGCTTAGTTTGAAAAACGGTTTATTTTCCCAAACCGACGTTTTTCAAGCCTTTTTTAAGAAATCGATCGAATCTTAAAACTCGCCGTTTTTGCAAGTTTTTGCCTAATATTGCTTATAATCGGAGACCTTAATTTAATAAGTTGAGGTTATTTGCATTATCCAAAAAACTCCCGTTTTTTAATCTTTTTAAGGAAATGGATCAAAACTTAAAAATGACCGTTTTTCCAGGTTTTTGGTTAATATTAATCAGATTCGTGAGCAATAACTGGCTAAGTTTGAAAAACGGTTTATTTTCTTAAAACTGACGTTTTTCAAGTTTTTTTAAGAAATCGATCGAATCTCAAAACTCGCCGTTTTTGCATGTTTTTGCTTAATATTACATATAATCGGAGACCTTAATTTGATAAGTTTGAAGATATTTGCATTATCCAAAAAACTCTCGTTTTTCAATCTTTTTTAGGAAATGGATCAAACCTTGAAAACAGCCGTTTTTCAAGGTTTTGGTTAATATTACTTAGGATTCGAGAGCAATAACTTGCTAAGCTTGAAAAACGGTTCATTTTCTTAAAACTGACGTTTTCCAAGCTTTTTTTAAGAAATCGATCGAATCTAAAATTCTCCGTTTTTGCATTTTTATGCCATATATTACTTATAATCGGAGACCTCAATTTGATAAGTTTGAAGATATTTGCATTATCCCAAAAACTCCCGTTTTTCAATCTTTTTTAGAAAATAGTTCGAAACCTAAAAACGACCGTTTTTACAGGTTTTTGGTTAATATTAATCAGATTCGTGAGCAATAACTGGCTAAGTTTGAAAAACGGTTTATTTTCTTAAAACTGACGTTTTTCAAGCTTTTCTTAAGAAATCGATCGAATCTCAAAACTCGCCGTTTTTGCATGTTTTTGCATAATATTACTTATAATCGGAGACCTTACTCTGATAAGTTTAAAGATAATTGCATTATCCAAAAAACACCCGTTTTTCAATCTTTTTTACAAAATGAATCAAAATTTAAAAACAGTCGTTTTTCCAGGTTTTGGTTAATATTACTCAGATTCGAGAGCAATAACTGGCTTAGTTTAAATAACGGTTTATTTTCTGAAAACTAACGTTATTCGAAGCTTTTTTTAAGCAATTGATCGAATCTCAAAACTCCCAGTTTTTGTATGTTTTTGCCTAATATTATTTATAATCGGATACCTTAATTTGATAAGTTTGAAGATATTTGCATTATCCAAAAAACTCCCGTTTTTCAATTTTTTTTATGAAATGGATCAAAACTTAAAAACGGCCGTTTTACCAGGTGTTGGGTAATATTATTCAAATTCGAAAGCAATAACCTGCTAAGTTTGAAAGTCGGTTTATTTTCCCAAAATTGACGTTTTTCAAGCTTTTCTTAAGAAATCGATCGAATCTGAAAACTTGCCGTTTTTGCATGTTTTTGCTTAATATTACTTGTAATCTTACACCTTAATTTGATAAGTTTGAAGATATTTGCATTATGAAAAAAAAACTCATTTTTTCAATATTTTTTAGGAAATAGTTCAAAACTTAAAAACGACCGTTTTTCCAGGTTTTGGGTTAATATTAATCAGATTCGTGAGCAATAACTGGCTAAGTTTGAAAAACAGTTTATTTTCTTAAAACTGACGTTTTTCAAGCTTTTTTTAAGTAATCGATCGAATCTTAAAACTCGCCGTTTTTGCATGTTTTTGCCTAATATTACATATAATCAGCGACCTTAATTTGATAAGTTTGAAGATATTTGCATTATCCAAAAAACTCCCGTTTTTCAATCTTTTGAAGGAAATGGATCAAAACCTAAAAACGGCCGTTTTACCAGGTTTGGGTTAATATTATTGAAATTCGAGAGCAATAACTAGCTAAGTTTGAAAAACGGTTTATTTTCCAAAAACTGACGTTTTTCAAGCTTTTCTTAAGAAATCGATCGGATCTCAAAACTCGCCGTTTTTGCATGTTTTTGCCTAATATTACTTATAATCGGAGACCTTAATTTGATAAGTTTGATGATATTTGCATTATCCAAAATACTCCCGTTTTTCAATCTTTTTAAGGAAATGGAGCTAACCTTTAAAACAGCAGTTTTTCAAGGTTTTGGTTAATATTACTTCTATTCGAGAGCAATAAATTGCTAAGTTTGAAAAACGGTTTATTTTCTTTATAACTGACGTTTTTAAAACTTTTTTGAGGAAATCGATTGAATCTGAAAACTTGCCGTTTTTGCATGTTTTTGCTTAATATTACTTATAATCGGAGACCTTAATTTTATAAGTTTGAAGATATTAGCATTATCCAAAAAACTCTCGTTTTTTAATCTTTTTTAGAAAATGGAGCAAAACTTAAAAACGGCCGTTTTTGTGCGGTTTTTGGTAAATATTATTTAAATACAAGAGCAATAACATGCTTAGTTTGAAAAACGGTTTATTTTCCCAAACCGACGTTTGTCAAGCCTTTTGTAAGAAATCGATCGAATCTTAAAACTCGCCGTTTTTGCATGTTTTTGCCTAATACTGCTTATAATCGGAGACCTTAATTTAATAAGTTTGAAGATATTTGCATTATCCAAAAAACTCCCGTTTTTTAATCTTTTTAAGGAAATGGATCAAAACTTAAAAATGACCGTTTTTCCAGGTTTTTGGTTAATATTAATCAGATTCGTGAGCAATAACTGGCTAAGTTTGAAAAACGGTTCATTTTCTTAAAACTGACGTTTTTCAAGTTTTTTTAAGAAATCGATCGAATCTCAGGACTCGCCGTTTTTGCATGTTTTTGCATAATATTTCTTATAATTGGAGACCTTAATTTGATAAGTTTGAAGATATTTGCATTATACAAAATACTCCCGTTTTTCAATCTTTTGAAGGGAATGGATCTAACTTCAAAAACAGCCGTTTTTCAGGGTTTTGGTTAATATTACTTATATTTGAGAGCAATAACCTGCTAAGTTTGAAAAACGGTTTATTTTCTCAAAACTGACGTTTTTCAAGCTTTTTTTAAGAAATCGATCGAATCTCAAAACTCGCCGTTTTTGCATGTTTTTGCATAATATTACTTATAATCGTAGACCTTAATTTGATACGTTTGAAGATATTTGCATTATCTTAAAAACTCCCGTTTTTAAATCTTTTTTAGAAAATCGATCAAAACTTAAAAACGGCCGTTTTTCCGTGTTTTTGGTTAATACTACTCAGATTCGAGAGCAATAACTGCCTAAGTTTGAAAAAAGGTTTATTTTCACAAAACTGACGTTTTTCAAACTTTTTTGAGGAAATCGATCGAATTTCAAATCTCGCGTTTTTGCATGTTTTCACCTAATATTACTTATAATCGTAAACCTTAATTTGATAAGTTTGAAGATATTTGCATTATCCAAAAAACTTCCATTTTAAATTTTTTTTAGAAAATGGATCAAAACTTAAAAACGGCCGTTTTTCTAGGTTTTCGGTTAATATTACTCAGATTCGAGAGCAATAACTGCCTAAGTTTAAAAAACGGTTTATTTTCCTAAATTGACCTTTTTAAGCTTTTTTTAAGAAATCGATCGAATCTCAAATCTCGCGGTTTTTGCATGTTTTCACCTAATATTACTTATAATCGGAGACCTTAATTTGATAAGTTTGAAGATATTTGCATTATCCAAAAAAACTCCCGTTTTTCAATCTTTTGAAGGAAATGGATCAAAACTTAAAAACGGCCGTTTTACCAGGTTTGGGTTAATATTATTTAAATTCGAGAGCAATAACTAGCTAAGTTTGAAAAACGGTTGATTTTCCCAAAACTGACGTTTTTCAAGCTTTTTTGAGGAAATCGATTGAATCTGAAAACTTGCCGTTTTTACATGTTTTTGCTTAATATTACTTATAATCGGAGACCTTAATTTTATAAGTTTGAAGATATTTGCATTATCCAAAAAACTACCGTTTTTTAATCTTTTTTAGAAAATGGAGCAAAACTTAAAAACGGCCGTTTTGTGCGGTTTTTGGTACATATTATTTAAATACAAGAGCAATAACATGCTTAGTTTGAAAAACGGTTTATTTTCCCAAACCGACGTTTGTCAAGCCTTTTTTAAGAAATCGATCGAATCTTAAAACTCGCCGTTTTTGCATGTTTTTGCCTAATATTGCTTATAATCGGAGACCTTAATTTAATAAGTTTGAGGTTATTTGCATTATCCAAAAAACTCCCGTTTTTTAATCTTTTTAAGGAAATGGATCAAAACTTAAAAATGACCGTTTTTCCAGGTTTTTGGTTAATATTAATCAGATTCGTGAGCAATAACTGGCTAAGTTTGAAAAACGGTTTATTTTCTTAAAACTGACGTTTTTCAAGTTTTTTTAAGAAATCGATCGAATCTCAAAACTCGCTGTTTTTGCATGTTTTTGCTTAATATTACATATAATCGGAGACCTTAATTTGATAAGTTTGAAGATATTTGCATTATCCAAAAAACTCTCGTTTTTCATCTCATTTTTAGGAAATGGATCAAACCTTGAAAACAGCCGTTTTTCAAGGTTTTGGTTAATATTACTTAGGATTCGAGAGCAATAACTTGCTAAGCTTGAAAAACGGTTCATTTTCTTAAAACTGACGTTTTCCAAGCTTTTTTTAAGAAATCGATCGAATCTAAAATTCTCCGTTTTTGCATTTTTATGCCTAATATTACTTATAATCGGAGACCTCAATTTGATAAGTTTGAAGATATTTGCATTATCCCAAAAACTCCCGTTTTTCAATCTTTTTTAGAAAATAGTTCGAAACCTAAAAACGACCGTTTTTACAGGTTTTTGGTTAATATTAATCAGATTCGTGAGCAATAACTGGCTAAGTTTGAAAAACGGTTTATTTTCTTAAAACTGACGTTTTTCGAAGCTTTTCTTAAGAAATCGATCGAATCTCAAAACTCGCCGTTTTTGCATGTTTTTGCATAATATTACTTATAATCGGAGACCTTAATTTGATAAGTTTGAAGATATTTGCATTATCCTCAAAAACTCCCGTTTTTCAATCCTTTTTAGGAAATGGATCAAACCTTGAAAACAGCCGTTTTTCAAGTTTTGGTTAATATTACTTAGGATTCGAGAGCAATTACTTGCTAAGTTTGAAAAACGGTTTATTTTCACAAAACTGACGTTTTTCGAAGCTTTTTATAAGAAATCGATGGAATCTCAAAACTCCTTGTTTATGCATGTTTTTGCCTAATATTAATTATAATCGGAGACCTTACTCTGATAAGTTTGAAGATATTTGCATTATCCAAAAAACACCCGTTTTTCAATCTTTTTTACAAAATGAATCAAAATTTAAAAACAGTCGTTTTTCCAGGTTTTGGTTAATATTACTCAGATTCGAGAGCAATAACTGGCTTAGTTTAAATAACGGTTTATTTTCTGAAAACTAACGTTTTTCGAAGCTTTTTTTAAGCAATCGATCGAATCTCAAAACTCGCAGTTTTTGTATGTTTTTGCCTAATATTATTTATAATCGGATACCTTAATTTGATAAGTTTGAAGATATTTGCATTATCCAAAAAACTCCCGTTTTTCAATCTTTTTAGGAAATGGATCAAAACTTAAAAACGGTTGTTTTACCAGGTGTTGGGTAATATTATTCAAATTCGAAAGCAATAACTTGCTAAGTTTGAAAGTCGGTTTATTTTCCCAAAATTGACGTTTTTCAAGCTTTTTTTAAGAAATCGATCGAATCTGAAAACTTGCCGTTTTTGCATGTTTTTGCTTAATATTACTTGTAATCTTAGACTTTAATTTGATAAGTTTGAAGATATTTGCATTATGAAAAAAAAACTCATGTTTTTCAATATTTTTTAGGAAATAGTTCAAAACTTAAAAACGACCGTTTTTCCAGGTTTTGGGTTAATATTAATCAGATTTGTGAGTAATAACTGGCTAAGTTTGAAAAACAGTTTATTTTCTTAAAACTGAGGTTTTTCAAGCTTTTTTTAAGAAATCGATAGAATCTTAAAACTAGCCGTTTTTGCATGTTTTTGCCTAATATTACATATAATCAGAGACCTTACTTTGATAAGTTTGAAGATATTTGCATTATCCAAAAAACTCCCGTTTTTCAATCTTTTTTAGAAAATGGATCAAAACTTAAAAACGGCCGTTTTTCCGGGTTTTTGGTTAATATTACTCAGATTCGAGAGCAATAACTGCCTAAGTTTGAAAACCGGTTTTTTTTCATAAATTGACCTTTTTAAGCTTTTTTTAAGAAATCGATCGAATCTCAAATCTCGCGGTTTTTGCATGTTTTCACCTAATATTACTTATAATCGGAGACCTTAATTTGATAAGTTTGAAGATATTTGCATTATCCAAAAAAACTCCCGTTTTTCAATCTTTTGAAGGAAATGGATCAAAACTTAAAAACGGCCGTTTTACCAGGTTTGGGTTAATATTATTTAAATTCGAGAGCAATAACTAGCTAAGTTTGAAAAACGGTTGATTTTCCCAAAACTGACGTTTTTCAAGCTTTTCTTAAGAAATCGATCGGATCTCAAAACTCGCCGTTTTTGCATGTTTTTGCCTAATATTACTTATAATCGGAGACCTTAATTTGATAAGTTTGATGATATTTGCATTATCCAAAAATGCTCCCGTTTTTCAATCTTTTTAAGGAAATGGATCTAACCTTAAAAACAGCCGTTTTTCAAGGTTTTGGTTAATATTACTTCTATTCGAGAGCAATAACTTGCTAAGTTTGAAAAACGGTTTATTTTATTTATAACTGACGTTTTTCAAGCTTTTTTGAGGAAATCGATTAAATCTGAAAACTTGCCGTTTTTACATGTTTTTGCTTAATATTACTTATAATCGGAGACCTTAATTTTATAAGTTTGAAGATATTTGCATTATCCAAAAAACTCCCGTTTTTTAATCTTTTTTAGAAAATTGAGCAAAACTTAAAAACGGCCGTTTTGTGCGGTTTTTGGTAAATATTATTTAAATACAAGAGCAATAACATGCTTAGTTTGAAAAACGGTTTATTTTCCCAAACCGACGTTTTTCAAGCCTTTTTTAAGAAATCGATCGAATCTTAAAACTCGCCGTTTTTGCAAGTTTTTGCCTAATATTGCTTATAATCGGAGACCTTAATTTAATAAGTTGAGGTTATTTGCATTATCCAAAAAACTCCCGTTTTTTAATCTTTTTAAGGAAATGGATCAAAACTTAAAAATGACCGTTTTTCCAGGTTTTTGGTTAATATTAATCAGATTCGTGAGCAATAACTGGCTAAGTTTGAAAAACGGTTTATTTTCTTAAAACTGACGTTTTTCAAGTTTTTTTAAGAAATCGATCGAATCTCAAAACTCGCCGTTTTTGCATGTTTTTGCTTAATATTACATATAATCGGAGACCTTAATTTGATAAGTTTGAAGATATTTGCATTATCCAAAAAACTCTCGTTTTTCAATCTTTTTTAGGAAATGGATCAAACCTTGAAAACAGCCGTTTTTCAAGGTTTTGGTTAATATTACTTAGGATTCGAGAGCAATAACTTGCTAAGCTTGAAAAACGGTTCATTTTCTTAAAACTGACGTTTTCCAAGCTTTTTTTAAGAAATCGATCGAATCTAAAATTCTCCGTTTTTGCATTTTTATGCCTAATATTACTTATAATCGGAGACCTCAATTTGATAAGTTTGAAGATATTTGCATTATCCCAAAAACTCCCGTTTTTCAATCTTTTTTAGAAAATAGTTCGAAACCTAAAAACGACCGTTTTTACAGGTTTTTGGTTAATATTAATCAGATTCGTGAGCAATAACTGGCTAAGTTTGAAAAACGGTTTATTTTCTTAAAACTGACGTTTTTCAAGCTTTTCTTAAGAAATCGATCGAATCTCAAAACTCGCCGTTTTTGCATGTTTTTGCATAATATTACTTATAATCGGAGACCTTACTCTAAGTAAGTTTAAAGATAATTGCATTATCCAAAAAACACCCGTTTTTCAATCTTTTTTACAAAATGAATCAAAATTTAAAAACAGTCGTTTTTCCAGGTTTTGGTTAATATTACTCAGATTCGAGAGCAATAACTGGCTTAGTTTAAATAACGGTTTATTTTCTGAAAACTAACGTTATTCGAAGCTTTTTTTAAGCAATTGATCGAATCTCAAAACTCCCAGTTTTTGTATGTTTTTGCCTAATATTATTTATAATCGGATACCTTAATTTGATAAGTTTGAAGATATTTGCATTATCCAAAAAACTCCCGTTTTTCAATTTTTTTTATGAAATGGATCAAAACTTAAAAACGGCCGTTTTACCAGGTGTTGGGTAATATTATTCAAATTCGAAAGCAATAACCTGCTAAGTTTGAAAGTCGGTTTATTTTCCCAAAATTGACGTTTTTCAAGCTTTTCTTAAGAAATCGATCGAATCTGAAAACTTGCCGTTTTTGCATGTTTTTGCTTAATATTACTTGTAATCTTACACCTTAATTTGATAAGTTTGAAGATATTTGCATTATGAAAAAAAAACTCATTTTTTCAATATTTTTTAGGAAATAGTTCAAAACTTAAAAACGACCGTTTTTCCAGGTTTTGGGTTAATATTAATCAGATTCGTGGGCAATAACTGGCTAAGTTTGAAAAACAGTTTATTTTCTTAAAACTGACGTTTTTCAAGCTTTTTTTAAGTAATCGATCGAATCTTAAAACTCGCCGTTTTTGCATGTTTTTGCCTAATATTACATATAATCAGCGACCTTAATTTGATAAGTTTGAAGATATTTGCATTATCCAAAAAACTCCCGTTTTTCAATCTTTTGAAGGAAATGGATCAAAACCTAAAAACGGCCGTTTTACCAGGTTTGGGTTAATATTATTGAAATTCGAGAGCAATAACTAGCTAAGTTTGAAAAACGGTTTATTTTCCAAAAACTGACGTTTTTCAAGCTTTTCTTAAGAAATCGATCGGATCTCAAAACTCGCCGTTTTTGCATGTTTTTGCCTAATATTACTTATAATCGGAGACCTTAATTTGATAAGTTTGATGATATTTGCATTATCCAAAATACTCCCGTTTTTCAATCTTTTTAAGGAAATGGAGCTAACCTTTAAAACAGCAGTTTTTCAAGGTTTTGGTTAATATTACTTCTATTCGAGAGCAATAAATTGCTAAGTTTGAAAAACGGTTTATTTTCTTTATAACTGACGTTTTTAAAACTTTTTTGAGGAAATCGATTGAATCTGAAAACTTGCCGTTTTTGCATGTTTTTGCTTAATATTGCTTATAATCGGAGACCTTAATTTTATAAGTTTGAAGATATTAGCATTATCCAAAAAACTTTCGTTTTTTAATCTTTTTTAGAAAATGGAGCAAAACTTAAAAACGGCCGTTTTTGTGCGGTTTTTGGTAAATATTATTTAAATACAAGAGCAATAACATGCTTAGTTTGAAAAACGGTTTATTTTCCCAAACCGACGTTTGTCAAGCCTTTTGTAAGAAATCGATCGAATCTTAAAACTCGCCGTTTTTGCATGTTTTTGCCTAATACTGCTTATAATCGGAGACCTTAATTTAATAAGTTTGAAGATATTTGCATTATCCAAAAAACTCCCGTTTTTTAATCTTTTTAAGGAAATGGATCAAAACTTAAAAATGACCGTTTTTCCAGGTTTTTGGTTAATATTAATCAGATTCGTGAGCAATAACTGGCTAAGTTTGAAAAACGGTTCATCTTCTTAAAACTGACGTTTTTCAAGTTTTTTTAAGAAATCGATCGAATCTCAGGACTCGCCGTTTTTGCATGTTTTTGCATAATATTTCTTATAATTGGAGACCTTAATTTGATAAGTTTGAAGATATTTGCATTATACAAAATACTCCCGTTTTTCAATCTTTTGAAGGGAATGGATCTAACTTCAAAAACAGCCGTTTTTCAGGGTTTTGGTTAATATTACTTATATTTGAGAGCAATAACCTGCTAAGTTTGAAAAACGGTTTATTTTCTCAAAACTGACGTTTTTCAAGCTTTTTTTAAGAAATCGATCGAATCTCAAAACTCGCCGTTTTTGCATGTTTTTGCATAATATTACTTATAATCGTAGACCTTAATTTGATACGTTTGAAGATATTTGCATTATCTTAAAAACTCCCGTTTTTAAATCTTTTTTAGAAAATCGATCAAAACTTAAAAACGGCCGTTTTTCCGTGTTTTTGGTTAATACTACTCAGATTCGAGAGCAATAACTGCCTAAGTTTGAAAAAAGGTTTATTTTCCTAAAACTGACGTTTTTCAAACTTTTTTGAGGAAATCGATCGAATTTCAAATCTCGCGTTTTTGCATGTTTTCACCTAATATTACTTATAATCGTAAACCTTAATTTGATAAGTTTGAAGATATTTGCATTATCCAAAAAACTTCCATTTTAAATTTTTTTTAGAAAATGGATCAAAACTTAAAAACGGCCGTTTTTCTAGGTTTTCGGTTAATATTACTCAGATTCGAGAGCAATAACTGCCTAAGTTTAAAAAACGGTTTATTTTCCTAAATTGACCTTTTTAAGCTTTTTTTAAGAAATCGATCGAATCTCAAATCTCGCGGTTTTTGCATGTTTTCACCTAATATTACTTATAATCGGAGACCTTAATTTGATAAGTTTGAAGATATTTGCATTATCCAAAAAAACTCCCGTTTTTCAATCTTTTGAAGGAAATGGATCAAAACTTAAAAACGGCCGTTTTACCAGGTTTGGGTTAATATTATTTAAATTCGAGAGCAATAACTAGCTAAGTTTGAAAAACGGTTGATTTTCCCAAAACTGACGTTTTTCAAGCTTTTTTGAGGAAATCGATTGAATCTGAAAACTTGCCGTTTTTACATGTTTTTGCTTAATATTACTTATAATCGGAGACCTTAATTTTATAAGTTTGAAGATATTTGCATTATCCAAAAAACTCCCGTTTTTTAATCTTTTTTAGAAAATGGAGCAAAACTTAAAAACGGCCGTTTTGTGCGGTTTTTGGTACATATTATTTAAATACAAGAGCAATAACATGCTTAGTTTGAAAAACGGTTTATTTTCCCAAACCGACGTTTGTCAAGCCTTTTTTAAGAAATCGATCGAATCTTAAAACTCGCCGTTTTTGCATGTTTTTGCCTAATATTGCTTATAATCGGAGACCTTAATTTAATAAGTTTGAGGTTATTTGCATTATCCAAAAAACTCCCGTTTTTTAATCTTTTTAAGGAAATGGATCAAAACTTAAAAATGACCGTTTTTCCAGGTTTTTGGTTAATATTAATCAGATTCGTGAGCAATAACTGGCTAAGTTTGAAAAACGGTTTATTTTCTTAAAACTGACGTTTTTCAAGTTTTTTTAAGAAATCGATCGAATCTCAAAACTCGCCGTTTTTGCATGTTTTTGCTTAATATTACATATAATCGGAGACCTTAATTTGATAAGTTTGAAGATATTTGCATTATCCAAAAAACTCTCGTTTTTCATCTCATTTTTAGGAAATGGATCAAACCTTGAAAACAGCCGTTTTTCAAGGTTTTGGTTAATATTACTTAGGATTCGAGAGCAATAACTTGCTAAGCTTGAAAAACGGTTCATTTTCTTAAAACTGACGTTTTCCAAGCTTTTTTTAAGAAATCGATCGAATCTAAAATTCTCCGTTTTTGCATTTTTATGCCTAATATTACTTATAATCGGAGACCTCAATTTGATAAGTTTGAAGATATTTGCATTATCCCAAAAACTCCCGTTTTTCAATCTTTTTTAGAAAATAGTTCGAAACCTAAAAACGACCGTTTTTACAGGTTTTTGGTTAATATTAATCAGATTCGTGAGCAATAACTGGCTAAGTTTGAAAAACGGTTTATTTTCTTAAAACTGACGTTTTTCGAAGCTTTTCTTAAGAAATCGATCGAATCTCAAAACTCGCCGTTTTTGCATGTTTTTGCATAATATTACTTATAATCGGAGACCTTAATTTGATAAGTTTGAAGATATTTGCATTATCCTCAAAAACTCCCGTTTTTCAATCCTTTTTAGGAAATGGATCAAACCTTGAAAACAGCCGTTTTTCAAGTTTTGGTTAATATTACTTAGGATTCGAGAGCAATTACTTGCTAAGTTTGAAAAATGGTTTATTTTCACAAAACTGACGTTTTTCGAAGCTTTTTATAAGAAATCGATGGAATCTCAAAACTCCTTGTTTATGCATGTTTTTGCCTAATATTAATTATAATCGGAGACCTTACTCTGATAAGTTTGAAGATATTTGCATTATCCAAAAAACACCCGTTTTTCAATCTTTTTTACAAAATGAATCAAAATTTAAAAACAGTCGTTTTTCCAGGTTTTGGTTAATATTACTCAGATTCGAGAGCAATAACTGGCTTAGTTTAAATAACGGTTTATTTTCTGAAAACTAACGTTTTTCGAAGCTTTTTTTAAGCAATCGATCGAATCTCAAAACTCGCAGTTTTTGTATGTTTTTGCCTAATATTATTTATAATCGGATACCTTAATTTGATAAGTTTGAAGATATTTGCATTATCCAAAAAACTCCCGTTTTTCAATCTTTTTAGGAAATGGATCAAAACTTAAAAACGGCCGTATACCAGGTGTAGGGTAATATTATTCAAATTCGAAAGCAATAACTTGCTAAGTTTGAAAGTCGGTTTATTTTCCCAAAATTGACGTTTTTCAAGCTTTTTTTAAGAAATCGATCGAATCTGAAAACTTGCCGTTTTTGCATGTTTTTGCTTAATATTACTTGTAATCTTAGACCTTAATTTGATAAGTTTGAAGATATTTGCATTATGAAAAAAAAACTCATGTTTTTCAATATTTTTTAGGAAATAGTTCAAAACTTAAAAACGACCGTTTTTCCAGGTTTTGGGTTAATATTAATCAGATTTGTGAGTAATAACTGGCTAAGTTTGAAAAACAGTTTATTTTCTTAAAACCGAGGTTTTTCAAGCTTTTTTTAAGAAATCGATAGAATCTTAAATCTCGCCGTTTTTGCATGTTTTTGCCTAATATTACATATAATCAGAGACCTTACTTTGATAAGTTTGAAGATATTTGCATTATCCAAAAAACTCCCGTTTTTCAATCTTTTTTAGAAAATGGATCAAAACTTAAAAACGGCCTTTTTTCCGGGTTTTTGGTTAATATTACTCAGATTCGAGAGCAATAACTGCCTAAGTTTGAAAACCGGTTTTTTTTCCTAAATTGACCTTTTTAAGCTTTTTTTAAGAAATCGATCGAATCTCAAATCTCGCGGTTTTTGCATGTTTTCACCTAATATTACTTATAATCGGAGACCTTAATTTGATAAGTTTGAAGATATTTGCATTATCCAAAAAAAACTCCCGTTTTTCAATCTTTTGAAGGAAATGGATCAAAACTTAAAAACGGCCGTTTTACCAGGTTTGGGTTAATATTATTTAAATTCGAGAGCAATAACTAGCTAAGTTTGAAAAACGGTTGATTTTCCCAAAACTGACGTTTTTCAAGCTTTTCTTAAGAAATCGATCGGATCTCAAAACTCGCCGTTTTTGCATGTTTTTGCCTAATATTACTTATAATCGGAGACCTTAATTTGATAAGTTTGATGATATTTGCATTATCCAAAAATGCTCCCGTTTTTCAATCTTTTTAAGGAAATGGATCTAACCTTAAAAACAGCCGTTTTTTAAGGTTTTGGTTAATATTACTTCTATTCGAGAGCAATAACTTGCTAAGTTTGAAAAACGGTTTATTTTATTTATAACTGACGTTTTTCAAGCTTTTTTGAGGAAATCGATTAAATCTGAAAACTTGCCGTTTTTACATGTTTTTGCTTAATATTACTTAAAATCGGAGACCTTAATTTTATAAGTTTGAAGATATTTGCATTATCCAAAAAACTCCCGTTTTTTAATCTTTTTTAGAAAATTGAGCAAAACTTAAAAACGGCCGTTTTGTGCGGTTTTTGGTAAATATTATTTAAATACAAGAGCAATAACATGCTTAGTTTGAAAAACGGTTTATTTTCCCAAACCGACGTTTTTCAAGCCTTTTTTAAGAAATCGATCGAATCTTAAAACTCGCCGTTTTTGCAAGTTTTTGCCTAATATTGCTTATAATCGGAGACCTTAATTTAATAAGTTTGAGGTTATTTGCATTATCCAAAAAAACTCCCGTTTTTTAATCTTTTTAAGGAAATGGATCAAAACTTAAAAATGACCGTTTTTCCAGGTTTTTGGTTAATATTAATCAGATTCGTGAGCAATAACTGGCTAAGTTTGAAAAACGGTTTATTTTCTTAAAACTGACGTTTTTCAAGTTTTTTTAAGAAATCGATCGAATCTCAAAACTCGCCGTTTTTGCATGTTTTTGCTTAATATTACATATAATCGGAGACCTTAATTTGATAAGTTTGAAGATATTTGCATTATCCAAAAAACTCTCGTTTTTCAATCTTTTTTAGGAAATGGATCAAACCTTGAAAACAGCCGTTTTTTAAGGTTTTGGTTAATATTACTTAGGATTCGAGAGCAATAACTTGCTAAGCTTGAAAAACGGTTCATTTTCTTAAAACTGACGTTTTCCAAGCTTTTTTTAAGAAATCGATCGAATCTAAAATTCTCCGTTTTTGCATTTTTATGCCTAATATTACTTATAATCGGAGACCTCAATTTGATAAGTTTGAAGATATTTGCATTATCCCAAAAACTCCCGTTTTTCAATCTTTTTTAGAAAATAGTTCGAAACCTAAAAACGACCGTTTTTACAGGTTTTTGGTTAATATTAATCAGATTCGTGAGCAATAACTGGCTAAGTTTGAAAAACGGTTTATTTTCTTAAAACTGACGTTTTTCAAGCTTTTCTTAAGAAATCGATCGAATCTCAAAACTCGCCGTTTTTGCATGTTTTTGCATAATATTACTTATGATCGGCGACCTTTATTTGATAAGTTTGAAGATATTTGCATTATCCAAAAAAACTCCCGTTTTTCAATCCTTTTTAGGAAATGGATCAAACCTTGAAAACAGCCGTTTTTCAAGTTTTGGTTAATATTACTTAGGATTCGAGAGCAATTACTTGCTAAGTTTGAAAAACGGTTTATTTTCACAAAACTGACGTTTTTCGAAGCTTTTTATAAGAAATCGATGGAATCTCAAAACTCCTTGTTTATGCATGTTTTTGCCTAATATTAATTATAATCGGAGACCTTACTCTGATAAGTTTGAAGATATTTGCATTATCCAAAAAACACCCGTTTTTCAATCTTTTTTACAAAATGAATCAAAATTTAAAAACAGTCGTTTTTCCAGGTTTTGGTTAATATTACTCAGATTCGAGAGCAATAACTGGCTTAATTTAAATAACGGTTTATTTTCTGAAAACTAACGTTTTTCGAAGCTTTTTTTAAGAAATCGATCGAATCTCAAATCTCGCGGTTTTTGCATGTTTTCACCTAATATTACTTATAATCGGAGACCTTAATTTGATAAGTTTGAAGATATTTGCATTATCCAAAAAAAACTCCCGTTTTTCAATCTTCTGAAGGAAATGGATCAAAACTTAAAAACGGCCGTTTTACCAGGTTTGGGTTAATATTATTTAAATTCGAGAGCAATAACTAGCTAAGTTTGAAAAACGGTTGATTTTCCCAAAACTGACGTTTTTCAAGCTTTTCTTAAGAAATCGATCGGATCTCAAAACTCGCCGTTTTTGCATGTTTTTGCCTAATATTACTTATAATCGGAGACCTTAATTTGATAAGTTTGATGATATTTGCATTATCCAAAAATGCTCCCGTTTTTCAATCTTTTTAAGGAAATGGATCTAACCTTAAAAACAGCCATTTTTCAAGGTTTTGGTTAATATTACTTAGGATTCGAGAGCAATAACTTGCTAAGCTTGAAAAACGGTTCATTTTCTTAAAACTGACGTTTTCCAAGCTTTTTTTAAGAAATCGATCGAATCTAAAATTCTCCGTTTTCGCATTTTTATGCCTAATATTACTTATAATCGGAGACCTCAATTTGATAAGTTTGAAGATATTTGCATTATCCAAAAAACTCCCGTTTTTCACTCTTTTTTAGAAAATAGTTCGAAACCTAAAAACGACCGTTTTTACAGGTTTTTGGTTAATATTAATCAGATTCGTGAGCAATAACTGGCTAAGTTTGAAAAACGGTTTATTTTCTTAAAACTGACGTTTTTCAAGCTTTTCTTAAGAAATCGATCGAATCTCAAAACTCGCCGTTTTTGCATGTTTTTGCATAATATTACTTATGATCGGCGACCTTTATTTGATAAGTTTGAAGATATTTGCATTATCCAAAAAAACTCCCGTTTTTCAATCCTTTTTAGGAAATGGATCAAACCTTGAAAACAGCCGTTTTTCAAGTTTTGGTTAATATTACTTAGGATTCGAGAGCAATTACTTGCTAAGTTTGAAAAACGGTTTATTTTCACAAAACTGACGTTTTTCGAAGCTTTTTATAAGATTTCGATGGAATCCTCAAAACTCCTTGTTTATGCATGTTTTTGCCTAATATTAATTATAGTCGGAGACCTTACTCTGATAAGTTTGAAGATATTTGCATTATCCAAAAAACACCCGTTTTTCAATCTTTTTTACAAAATGAATCAAAATTTAAAAACAGTCGTTTTTCCAGGTTTTGGTTAATATTACTCAGATTCGAGAGCAATAACTGGCTTAGTTTAAATAACGGTTTATTTTCTGAAAACTAACGTTTTTCGAAGCTTTTTTTAAGCAATCGATCGAATCTCAAAACTCGCAGTTTTTGTATGTTTTTGCCTAATATTATTTATAATCGGATACCTTAATTTGATAAGTTTGAAGATATTTGCATTATCCAAAAAACTCCCGTTTTTCAATCTTTTTTAGGAAATGGATCAAAACTTAAAAACGGCCGTTTTACCAGGTGTTGGGTAATATTATTCAAATTCGAAAGCAATAACTTGCTAAGTTTGAAAGTCGGTTTATTTTCCCAAAATTGACGTTTTTCAAGCTTTTTTTAAGAAATCGATCGAATCTCAAAACTCGCCGTTTTTGCATGTTCTCACCTAATATAACTTATAATCGGAGACCTTAATTTGATAAGTTTGAAGATATTTGCATTATCCAAAAAACTCCCGTTTTTCAATCTTTTTAGGAAATGGATCAAAACTTAAAAACGGCAGTTTTACCAGGTGTTGGGTAATATTATTCAAATTCGAAAGCAATAACTTCTAAGTTTAAAAAACGGTTTATTTTCCCAAAATTGACGTTTTTCAAGCTTTTTTTAAGAAATCGATCGAATCTGAAAACTTGCCGTTTTTGCATGTTTTTGCTTAATATTACTTGTAATCTTAGACCTTAATTTGATAAGTTTGAAGATATTTGCATTATGAAAAAAAAACTCATGTTTTTCAATATTTTTTAGGAAATAGTTCAAAACTTAAAAACGACCGTTTTTCCAGGTTTTGGGTTAATATTAATCAGATTTGTGAGTAATAACTGGCTAAGTTTGAAAAACAGTTTATTTTTTTTTAAAACTGAGGTTTTTCAAGCTTTTTTTAAGAAATCGATAGAATCTTAAAACTCGCCGTTTTTGCATGTTTTTGCCTAATATTACATATAATCAGAGACCTTACTTTGATAAGTTTGAAGATATTTGCATTATCCAAAAAACTCCCGTTTTTCAATCTTTTTTAGAAAATGGATCAAAACTTAAAAACGGCCGTTTTTCAAGTTTTGGTTAATATTACTTAGGATTCGAGAACAATTACTTGCTAAGTTTGAAAAACGGTTTATTTTCACAAAACTGACGTTTTTCGAAGCTTTTTATAAGAAATCGATGGAATCTCAAACTCCTTGTTTATGCATGTTTTTGCCTAATATTAATTATAATCGGAGACCTTACTCTGATAAGTTTGAAGATATTTGCATTATCCAAAAAACACCCGTTTTTCAATCTTTTTTACAAAATGAATCAAAATTTAAAAACAGTCGTTTTTCCAGGTTTTGGTTAATATTACTCAGATTCGAGAGCAATAACTGGCTTAGTTTAAATAACGGTTTATTTTCTGAAAACTAACGTTTTTCGAAGCTTTTTTTAAGCAATCGATCGAATCTCAAAACTCGCAGTTTTTGTATGTTTTTGCCTAATATTATTTAAAATCGGATACCTTAATTTGATAAGTTTAAAGATATTTGCATTATCCAAAAAACTCCCGTTTTTCAATCTTTTTTAGGAAATGGATCAAAACTTAAAAACGGCCGTTTTACCAGGTGTTGGGTAATATTATTCAAATTCGAAAGCAATAACTTGCTAAGTTTGAAAGTCGGTTTATTTTCCCAAAATTGACGTTTTTCAAGCTTTTTTTAAGAAATCGATCGAATCTCAAAACTCGCCGTTTTTGCATGTTCTCACCTAATATAACTTATAATCGGAGACCTTAATTTGATAAGTTTGAAGATATTTGCATTATCCAAAAAACTCCCGTTTTTCAATCTTTTTAGGAAATGGATCAAAACTTAAAAACGGCAGTTTTACCAGGTGTTGGGTAATATTATTCAAATTCGAAAGCAATAACTTCTAAGTTTAAAAAACGGTTTATTTTCCTAAAATTGACGTTTTTCAAGCTTTTCTCAAGAAATCGATCGAATCTGAAAACTTGCCGTTTTTGCATGTTTTTGCTTAATATTACTTGTAATCTTAGACCTTAATTTGATAAGTTTGAAGATATTTGCATTATGAAAAAAAAACTCATGTTTTTCAATATTTGTTAGGAAATAGTTCAAAACTTAAAAACGACCGTTTTTCCAGGTTTTGGGTTAATAATAATCAGATTTGTGAGTAATAACTGGCTAAGTTTGAAAAACAGTTTATTATCTTAAAACTGAGGTTTTTCAAGCTTTTTTTAAGAAATCGATAGAATCTTAAAACTCGCCGTTTTTGCATGTTTTTTCCTAATATTACATATAATCAGAGACCTTACTTTGATAAGTTTGAAGATATTTGCATTATCCAAAAAACTCCCGTTTTTCAATCTTTTTTAGAAAATGGATCAAAACTTAAAAACGGCCGTTTTTCCGGGTTTTGGGTTAATATTACTCAGATTCGAGAGCAATAACTGCCTAAGTTTGAAAAACGGTTTATTTTCCTAAATTGACCTTTTTAAGCTTTTTTTAAGAAATCGATCGAATCTCAAATCTCGCGGTTTTTGCATGTTTTCACCTAATATTACTTATAATCGGAGACCTTAATTTGATAAGTTTGAAGATATTTGCATTATCCAAAAAAACTCCCGTTTTTCAATCTTTTGAAGGAAATGGATCAAAACTTAAAAACGGCCGTTTTACCAGGTTTGGGTTAATATTATTTAAATTCGAGAGCAATAACTAGCTAAGTTTGAAAAACGGTTGATTTTCCCAAAACTGACGTTTTTCAAGCTTTTCTTAAGAAATCGATCGGATCTAAAAACTCGCCGTTTTTGCATGTTTTTGCCTAATATTACTTATAATCGGAGACCTTAATTTGATAAGTTTGATGATATTTGCATTATCCAAAAATGCTCCCGTTTTTCAATCTTTTTAAGGAAATGGATCTAACCTTAAAAACAGCCGTTTTTCAAGGTTTTGGTTAATATTACTTCTATTCGAGAGCAATAACTTGCTAAGTTTGAAAAACGGTTTATTTTCTTTATAACTGACGTTTTTCAAGCTTTTTTGAGGAAATCGATTGAATCTGAAAACTTGCCGTTTTTACATGTTTTTGCTTAATATTACATATAATCGGAGACCTTAATTTTATAAGTTGGAAGATATTTGCATTATCCAAAAAACTCCCGTTTTTTAATCTTTTTTAGAAAATTGAGCAAAACTTAAAAACGGCCGTTTTTTGCGGTTTTTGGTAAATATTATTTAAATACAAGAGCAATAACATGCTTAGTTTGAAAAACGGTTTATTTTCCCAAACCGACGTTTGTCAAGCCTTTTTTAAGAAATCGATCGAATCTTAAAACTCGCCGTTTTTGCAAGTTTTTGCCTAATATTGCTTATAATCGGAGACCTTAATTTAATAAGTTTGAGGTTATTTGCATTATCCAAAAAACTCCCGTTTTTTAATCTTTTTAAGGAAATGGATCAAAACTTAAAAATGACCGTTTTTCCAGGTTTTTGGTTAATATTAATCAGATTCGTGAGCAATAACTGGCTAAGTTTGAAAAACGGTTTATTTTCTTAAAACTGACGTTTTTCAAGTTTTTTTAAGAAATCGATCGAATCTCAAAACTCGCCGTTTTTGCATGTTTTTGCATAATATTACTTATAATCGGAGACCTTTATTTGATAAGTTTGAAGATATTTGCATTATCCAAAAAAACTCCCGTTTTTCAATCCTTTTTAGGAAATGGATCAAACCTTGAAAACAGCCGTTTTTCAAGTTTTGGTTAATATTACTTAGGATTCGAGAGCAATTACTTGCTAAGTTTGAAAAACGGTTTATTTTCACAAAACTGACGTTTTTCGAAGCTTTTTATAAGAAATCGATGGAATCTCAAAACTCCTTGTTTATGCATGTTTTTGCCTAATATTAATTATAATCGGATATTTTACTCTGATAAGTTTGAAGATATTTGCATTATCCAAAAAACACCCGTTTTTCAATCTTTTTTACAAAATGAATCAAAATTTAAAAACAGTCGTTTTTCCAGGTTTTGGTTAATATTACTCAGATTCGAGAGCAATAACTGGCTTAGTTTAAATAAAGGGTAATTTTCTGAAAACTAACGTTTTTCGAAGCTTTTTTTAAGCAATCGATCGAATCTCAAAACTCGCAGTTTTTGTATGTTTTTGCCTAATATTATTTATAATCGGATACCTTAATTTGATAAGTTTGAAGATATTTGCATTATCCAAAAAACTCCCGTTTTTCAATCTTTTTTAGGAAATGGATCAAAACTTAAAAACGGCCGTTTTACCAGGTGTTGGGTAATATTATTCAAATTCGAAAGCAATAACTTGCTAAGTTTGAAAGTCGGTTTATTTTCCCAAAATTGACGTTTTTCAAGCTTTTTTTAAGAAATCGATCAAATCTCAAAACTCGCCGTTTTTGCATGTTCTCACCTAATATAACTTATAATCGGAGACCTTAATTTGATAAGTTTGAAGATATTTGCATTATCCCCAAAACTCCCGTTTTTCAATCTTTTTAGGAAATGGATCAAAACTTAAAAACGGGCGTTATACCATGTGTTGGGTAATATTATTCAAATTCGAAAGCAATAACTTCTAAGTTTAAAAAACGGTTTATTTTCCCAAAATTGACGTTTTTCAAGCTTTTTTTAAGAAATCGATAGAATCTTAAAACTCGCCGTTTTTGCATGTTTTTGCCTAATATTACATATAATCAGAGACCTTACTTTGATAAGTTTGAAGATATTTGCATTATCCAAAAAACTCCCGTTTTTCAATCTTTTTTAGAAAATGGATCAAAACTTAAAAACGGCCGTTTTTCCGGGTTTTTGGTTAATATTACTCAGATTCGAGAGCAATAACTGCCTAAGTTTGAAAAACGGTTTATTTTCCTAAATTGACCTTTTTAAGCTTTTTTTAAGAAATCGATCGAATCTCAAATCTCGCCGTTTTTGCATGTTTTCACCTAATATTACTTATAATCGGAGACCTTAATTTGATAAGTTTGAAGATATTTGCATTATCCAAAAAAAACTCCCGTTTTTCAATCTTCTGAAGGAAATGGATCAAAACTTAAAAACGGCCGTTTTACCAGGTTTGGGTTAATATTATTTAAATTCGAGAGCAATAACTAGCTAAGTTTGAAAAACGGTTGATTTTCCCAAAACTGACGTTTTTCAAGCTTTTCTTAAGAAATCGATCGGATCTCAAAACTCGCCGTTTTTGCATGTTTTTGCCTAATATTACTTATAATCGGAGACCTAAATTGATAAGTTTGATGATATTTGCATTATCCAAAAATGCTCCCGTTTTTCAATCTTTTTAAGGAAATGGATCTAACCTTAAAAACAGCCATTTTTCAAGGTTTTGGTTAATATTACTTAGGATTCGAGAGCAATAACTTGCTAAGCTTGAAAAACGGTTTATTTTCACAAAACTGACGTTTTTCGAAGCTTTTTATAAGAAATCGATGGAATCTCAAACTCCTTGTTTATGCATGTTTTTGCCTAATATTAATTATAATCGGAGACCTTACTCTGATAAGTTTGAAGATATTTGCATTATCCAAAAAACACCCGTTTTCAATCTTTTTTACAAAATGAATCAAAATTTAAAAACAGTCGTTTTTCCAGGTTTTGGTTAATATTACTCAGATTCGAGAGCAATAACTGGCTTAGTTTAAATAACGGTTTATTTTCTGAAAACTAATGTTTTTCGAAGCTTTTTTTAAGCAATCGATCGAATCTCAAAACTCGCAGTTTTTGTATGTTTTTGCCTAATATTATTTAAAATCGGATACCTTAATTTGATAAGTTTAAAGATATTTGCATTATCCAAAAAACTCCCGTTTTTCAATCTTTTTTAGGAAATGGATCAAAACTTAAAAACGGCCGTTTTACCAGGTGTTGGGTAATATTATTCAAATTCGAAAGCAATAACTTGCTAAGTTTGAAAGTCGGTTTATTTTCCCAAAATTGACGTTTTTCAAGCTTTTTTTAAGAAATCGATCGAATCTCAAAACTCGCCGTTTTTGCATGTTCTCACCTAATATAACTTATAATCGGAGACCTTAATTTGATAAGTTTGAAGATATTTGCATTATCCAAAAAACTCCCGTTTTTCAATCTTTTTAGGAAATGGATCAAAACTTAAAAACGGCAGTTTTACCAGGTGTTGGGTAATATTATTCAAATTCGAAAGCAATAACTTCTAAGTTTAAAAAACGGTTTATTTTCCTAAAATTGACGTTTTTCAAGCTTTTCTCAAGAAATCGATCGAATCTGAAAACTTGCCGTTTTTGCATGTTTTTGCTTAATATTACTTGTAATCTTAGACCTTAATTTGATAAGTTTGAAGATATTTGCATTATGAAAAAAAAACTCATGTTTTTCAATATTTGTTAGGAAATAGTTCAAAACTTAAAAACGACCGTTTTTCCAGGTTTTGGGTTAATAATAATCAGATTTGTGAGTAATAACTGGCTAAGTTTGAAAAACAGTTTATTTTCTTAAAACTGAGGTTTTTCAAGCTTTTTTTAAGAAATCGATAGAATCTTAAAACTCGCCGTTTTTGCATGTTTTTTCCTAATATTACATATAATCAGAGACCTTACTTTGATAAGTTTGAAGATATTTGCATTATCCAAAAAACTCCCGTTTTTCAATCTTTTTTAGAAAATGGATCAAAACTTAAAAACGGCCGTTTTTCCGGGTTTTGGGTTAATATTACTCAGATTCGAGAGCAATAACTGCCTAAGTTTGAAAAACGGTTTATTTTCCTAAATTGACCTTTTTAAGCTTTTTTTAAGAAATCGATCGAATCTCAAATCTCGCGGTTTTTGCATGTTTTCACCTAATATTACTTATAATCGGAGACCTTAATTTGATAAGTTTGAAGATATTTGCATTATCCAAAAAAACTCCCGTTTTTCAATCTTTTGAAGGAAATGGATCAAAACTTAAAAACGGCCGTTTTACCAGGTTTGGGTTAATATTATTTAAATTCGAGACCAATAACTAGCTAAGTTTGAAAAACGGTTGATTTTCCCAAAACTGACGTTTTTCAAGCTTTTCTTAAGAAATCGATCGGATCTAAAAACTCGCCGTTTTTGCATGTTTTTGCCTAATATTACTTATAATCGGAGACCTTAATTTGATAAGTTTGATGATATTTGCATTATCCAAAAATGCTCCCGTTTTTCAATCTTTTTAAGGAAATGGATCTAACCTTAAAAACAGCCGTTTTTCAAGGTTTTGGTTAATATTACTTCTATTCGAGAGCAATAACTTGCTAAGTTTGAAAAACGGTTTATTTTCTTTATAACTGACGTTTTTCAAGCTTTTTTGAGAAAATCGATTGAATCTGAAAACTTGCCGTTTTTACATGTTTTTGCTTAATATTACTTATAATCGGAGACCTTAATTTTATAAGTTTGAAGATATTTGCATTATCCAAAAAACTCCCGTTTTTTAATCTTTTTTAGAAAATTGAGCAAAACTTAAAAACGGCCGTTTTGTGCGGTTTTTGGTAAATATTATTTAAATACAAGAGCAATAACATGCTTAGTTTGAAAAACGGTTTATTTTCCCAAACCGACGTTTGTCAAGCCTTTTTTAAGAAATCGATCGAATCTTAAAACTCGCCGTTTTTGCAAGTTTTTGCCTAATATTGCTTATAATCGGAGACCTTAATTTAATAAGTTTGAGGTTATTTGCATTATCCAAAAAACTCCCGTTTTTTAATCTTTTTAAGGAAATGGATCAAAACTTAAAAATGACCGTTTTTCCAGGTTTTTGGTTAATATTAATCAGATTCGTGAGCAATAACTGGCTAAGTTTGAAAAACGGTTTATTTTCTTAAAACTGACGTTTTTCAAGTTTTTTTAAGAAATCGATCGAATCTCAAAACTCGCCGTTTTTGCATGTTTTTGCTTAATATTACATATAATCGGAGACTTTAATTTGATAAGTTTGAAGATATTTGCATTATCCAAAAAACTCTCGTTTTTCAATCTTTTTTAGGAAATGGATCAAACCTTGAAAACAGCCGTTTTTCAAGGTTTTGGTTAATATTACTTAGGATTCGAGAGCAATAACTTGCTAAGCTTGAAAAACGGTTCATTTTCTTAAAACTGACGTTTTCCAAGCTTTTTTTAAGAAATCGATCGAATCTAAAATTCTCCGTTTTTGCATTTTTATGCCTAATATTACTTAGAATCGGAGACCTCAATTTGATAAGTTTGAAGATATTTGCATTATCCCAAAAACTCCCGTTTTTCAATCTTTTTTAGAAAATAGTTCGAAACCTAAAAACGACCGTTTTTACAGGTTTTTGGTTAATATTAATCAGATTCGTGAGCAATAACTGGCTAAGTTTGAAAAACGGTTTATTTTCTTAAAACTGACGTTTTTCAAGCTTTTCTTAAGAAATCGATCGAATCTCAAAACTCGCCGTTTTTGCATGTTTTTGCATAATATTACTTATAATCGGAGACCTTTATTTGATAAGTTTGAAGATATTTGCATTATCCAAAAAAACTCCCGTTTTTCAATCCTTTTTAGGAAATGGATCAAACCTTAAAAACAGCCATTTTTCAAGGTTTTGGTTAATATTACTTAGGATTCGAGAGCAATAACTTGCTAAGCTTGAAAAACGGTTTATTTTCACAAAACTGACGTTTTTCGAAGCTTTTTATAAGAAATCGATGGAATCTCAAACTCCTTGTTTATGCATGTTTTTGCCTAATATTAATTATAATCGGAGACCTTACTCTGATAAGTTTGAAGATATTTGCATTATCCAAAAAACACCCGTTTTCAATCTTTTTTACAAAATGAATCAAAATTTAAAAACAGTCGTTTTTCCAGGTTTTGGTTAATATTACTCAGATTCGAGAGCAATAACTGGCTTAGTTTAAATAACGGTTTATTTTCTGAAAACTAATGTTTTTCGAAGCTTTTTTTAAGCAATCGATCGAATCTCAAAACTCGCAGTTTTTGTATGTTTTTGCCTAATATTATTTAAAATCGGATACCTTAATTTGATAAGTTTAAAGATATTTGCATTATCCAAAAAACTCCCGTTTTTCAATCTTTTTTAGGAAATGGATCAAAACTTAAAAACGGCCGTTTTACCAGGTGTTGGGTAATATTATTCAAATTCGAAAGCAATAACTTGCTAAGTTTGAAAGTCGGTTTATTTTCCCAAAATTGACGTTTTTCAAGCTTTTTTTAAGAAATCGATCGAATCTCAAAACTCGCCGTTTTTGCATGTTCTCACCTAATATAACTTATAATCGGAGACCTTAATTTGATAAGTTTGAAGATATTTGCATTATCCAAAAAACTCCCGTTTTTCAATCTTTTTAGGAAATGGATCAAAACTTAAAAACGGCAGTTTTACCAGGTGTTGGGTAATATTATTCAAATTCGAAAGCAATAACTTCTAAGTTTAAAAAACGGTTTATTTTCCTAAAATTGACGTTTTTCAAGCTTTTCTCAAGAAATCGATCGAATCTGAAAACTTGCCGTTTTTGCATGTTTTTGCTTAATATTACTTGTAATCTTAGACCTTAATTTGATAAGTTTGAAGATATTTGCATTATGAAAAAAAAACTCATGTTTTTCAATATTTGTTAGGAAATAGTTCAAAACTTAAAAACGACCGTTTTTCCAGGTTTTGGGTTAATAATAATCAGATTTGTGAGTAATAACTGGCTAAGTTTGAAAAACAGTTTATTTTCTTAAAACTGAGGTTTTTCAAGCTTTTTTTAAGAAATCGATAGAATCTTAAAACTCGCCGTTTTTGCATGTTTTTTCCTAATATTACATATAATCAGAGACCTTACTTTGATAAGTTTGAAGATATTTGCATTATCCAAAAAACTCCCGTTTTTCAATCTTTTTTAGAAAATGGATCAAAACTTAAAAACGGCCGTTTTTCCGGGTTTTGGGTTAATATTACTCAGATTCGAGAGCAATAACTGCCTAAGTTTGAAAAACGGTTTATTTTCCTAAATTGACCTTTTTAAGCTTTTTTTAAGAAATCGATCGAATCTCAAATCTCGCGGTTTTTGCATGTTTTCACCTAATATTACTTATAATCGGAGACCTTAATTTGATAAGTTTGAAGATATTTGCATTATCCAAAAAAACTCCCGTTTTTCAATCTTTTGAAGGAAATGGATCAAAACTTAAAAACGGCCGTTTTACCAGGTTTGGGTTAATATTATTTAAATTCGAGACCAATAACTAGCTAAGTTTGAAAAACGGTTGATTTTCCCAAAACTGACGTTTTTCAAGCTTTTCTTAAGAAATCGATCGGATCTAAAAACTCGCCGTTTTTGCATGTTTTTGCCTAATATTACTTATAATCGGAGACCTTAATTTGATAAGTTTGATGATATTTGCATTATCCAAAAATGCTCCCGTTTTTCAATCTTTTTAAGGAAATGGATCTAACCTTAAAAACAGCCGTTTTTCAAGGTTTTGGTTAATATTACTTCTATTCGAGAGCAATAACTTGCTAAGTTTGAAAAACGGTTTATTTTCTTTATAACTGACGTTTTTCAAGCTTTTTTGAGAAAATCGATTGAATCTGAAAACTTGCCGTTTTTACATGTTTTTGCTTAATATTACTTATAATCGGAGACCTTAATTTTATAAGTTTGAAGATATTTGCATTATCCAAAAAACTCCCGTTTTTTAATCTTTTTTAGAAAATTGAGCAAAACTTAAAAACGGCCGTTTTGTGCGGTTTTTGGTAAATATTATTTAAATACAAGAGCAATAACATGCTTAGTTTGAAAAACGGTTTATTTTCCCAAACCGACGTTTGTCAAGCCTTTTTTAAGAAATCGATCGAATCTTAAAACTCGCCGTTTTTGCAAGTTTTTGCCTAATATTGCTTATAATCGGAGACCTTAATTTAATAAGTTTGAGGTTATTTGCATTATCCAAAAAACTCCCGTTTTTTAATCTTTTTAAGGAAATGGATCAAAACTTAAAAATGACCGTTTTTCCAGGTTTTTGGTTAATATTAATCAGATTCGTGAGCAATAACTGGCTAAGTTTGAAAAACGGTTTATTTTCTTAAAACTGACGTTTTTCAAGTTTTTTTAAGAAATCGATCGAATCTCAAAACTCGCCGTTTTTGCATGTTTTTGCTTAATATTACATATAATCGGAGACTTTAATTTGATAAGTTTGAAGATATTTGCATTATCCAAAAAACTCTCGTTTTTCAATCTTTTTTAGGAAATGGATCAAACCTTGAAAACAGCCGTTTTTCAAGGTTTTGGTTAATATTACTTAGGATTCGAGAGCAATAACTTGCTAAGCTTGAAAAACGGTTCATTTTCTTAAAACTGACGTTTTCCAAGCTTTTTTTAAGAAATCGATCGAATCTAAAATTCTCCGTTTTTGCATTTTTATGCCTAATATTACTTAGAATCGGAGACCTCAATTTGATAAGTTTGAAGATATTTGCATTATCCCAAAAACTCCCGTTTTTCAATCTTTTTTAGAAAATAGTTCGAAACCTAAAAACGACCGTTTTTACAGGTTTTTGGTTAATATTAATCAGATTCGTGAGCAATAACTGGCTAAGTTTGAAAAACGGTTTATTTTCTTAAAACTGACGTTTTTCAAGCTTTTCTTAAGAAATCGATCGAATCTCAAAACTCGCCGTTTTTGCATGTTTTTGCATAATATTACTTATAATCGGAGACCTTTATTTGATAAGTTTGAAGATATTTGCATTATCCAAAAAAACTCCCGTTTTTCAATCCTTTTTAGGAAATGGATCAAACCTTGAAAACAGCCGTTTTTCAAGTTTTGGTTAATATTACTTAGGATTCGAGAGCAATTACTTGCTAAGTTTGAAAAACGGTTTATTTTCACAAAACTGACGTTTTTCGAAGCTTTTTATAAGAAATCGATGGAATCTCAAAACTCCTTGTTTATGCATGTTTTTGCCTAATATTAATTATAATCGGATATTTTACTCTGATAAGTTTGAAGATATTTGCATTATCCAAAAAACACCCGTTTTTCAATCTTTTTTACAAAATGAATCAAAATTTAAAAACAGTCGTTTTTCCAGGTTTTGGTTAATATTATTCAGATTCGAGAGCAATAACTGGCTTAGTTTAAATAACGGTTTATTTTCTGAAAACTAACGTTTTTCGAAGCTTTTTTTAGGCAATCGATCGAATCTCAAAACTCGCAGTTTTTGTATGTTTTTGCCTAATATTATTTATAATCGGATACCTTAATTTGATAAGTTTGAAAATATTTGCATTATCCAAAAAACTCCCGTTTTTCAATCTTTTTTAGGAAATGGATCAAAACTTAAAAACGGCCGTTTTATCAGGTGTTGGGTAATATTATTCAAATTCGAAAGCAATAACTTGCTAAGTTTGAAAGTCGGTTTATTTTCCCAAAATTGACGTTTTTCAAGCTTTTTTTAAGAAATCGATCGAATTCTCAAAACTCGCCGTTTTTGCATGTTCTCACCTAATATAACTTATAATCGGAGACCTTAATTTAAAAAGTTTGAAGATATTTGCATTATCCAAAAAACTCCCGTTTTTCAATCTTTTTTAGGAAATGGTTCAAAACTTAAAAACGGCCGTTTTACCAGGTGTTGGGTAATATTATTCAAATTCGAAAGCAATAACTTGCTAAGTTTGAAAGTCGGTTTATTTTCACAAAATTGACGTTTTTTAAGCTTTTTTTAAGAAATCGATCGAATCTGAAAATTTGCCGTTTTTGCATGTTTTTGCTTAATATTACTTGTAATCTTACACCTTAATTTGATAAGTTTGAAGATATTTGCATTATGACAAAAAAACTCATGTTTTTCAATATTTTTTCGGAAATAGTTCAAAACTTAAAAACGACCGTTTTTCCAGGTTTTGGGTTAATATTAATCAGATTCGTGAGCAATAACTGGCTAAGTTTGAAAAACCGTTCATTTTTTTTAAAACTGACGTTTTTCAAGTTTTTTTAAGAAATCGAACGAATCTCAAATCTCGCGGTATTTGCATGTTTTCACCTAATGTTACTTATAATCGGAGACCTTAATTTGATAAGTTTGAAGATATTTGCATTATCCAAAAAAACTCCCGTTTTTCAATCATTTGAAGGAAATGGATCAAAACTTAAAAACGGCCGTTTTACCAGGTTTGGGTTAATATTATATAAATTCGAGAGCAATAACTAGCTAAGTTTGAAAAACGGTTAATTTTCCCAAAACTGACGTTTTTCAAGCTTTCCTTAAGAAATCGATCGGATCTCAAAACTCGCCGTTTTTGCATGTTTTTGCCTAATATTACTTATAATCGGAGACCTTAATTTGATAAGTTTGATGATATTTGCATTATCCAAAAAACTCCCGTTTTTTAATCTTTTTAAGGAAATGGATCAAAACTTAAAAATGACCGTTTTTCCAGGTTTTTGGTTGATATTAATCAGATTCGTGAGCAATAACTGGCTAAGTTTGAAAAACGGTTTATTTTCTTAAAACTGACGTTTTTCAAGTTTTTTTAAGAAATCGATCGAATCTCAAAACTCGCCGTTTTTGCATGTTTTTGCTTAATATTACATATAATCGGAGACCTTAATTTGATAAGTTTGAAGATATTTGCATTATCCAAAAAACTCTCGTTTTTCAATCTTTTTTAGGAAATGGATCAAACCTTGAAAACAGCCGTTTTTCAAGGTTTTGGTTAATATTACTTAGGATTCGAGAGCAATAACTTGCTAAGCTTAAAAAACGGTTCATTTTCCTAAAACTGACGTTTTCCAAGCTTTTTTTAAGAAATCGATCGAATCTAAAATTCGCCGTTTTTGCATGTTTTTGCCTAATATTACTTATAATCGGAGACCTCAATTTGATAAGTTTGAAGATATTTGCATTATCCCAAAAACTCCCGTTTTTCAATCTTTTTTAGAAAATAGTTCAAAACTTAAAAACGACCGTTTTTCCAGGTTTTTGGTTAATATTAATCAGATTCGTGAGCAATAACTGGCTAAGTTTGAAAAACGGTTTATTTTCTTAAAACTGACGTTTTTCAAGCTTTTCTTAAGAAATCGATCGAATCTCAAAACTCGCCGTTTTTGCATGATTTTGCATAATATTACTTATAATCGGAGACCTTAATTTGATAAGTTTGAAGATATTTGCATTATATAAAAAACACCCGTTTTCAATCTTTTTTACGAAACGAATCAAATCTTAAAAACAGTCGTTTTTCCAGGTTTTGGTTAATATTACTCAGATTCGAGAGCAATAACTGGCTTAGTTTAAATAACGGTTTATTTTCCCAAAAGTAACCTTCTTCAAGCTTTTTTTATCAATAGAGCAAATCTCAAAACTCGCTGTTTTTGTATGTTTTTACCTAATATTATTTATAATCGGAGACCTTAATTTGATAAGTTTGAAGATATTTGCATTATCCAAAAAACTCCTGGTTTTTCAATCTTTTTAAAGAAATGGATCTAACCTTAAAAACAGCCGTTTTTCAAGGTTTTAGGTTATATTATTTAAATTCGAGAGCAATAACCTGCTAAGTTTGAAAAACGGTTTATTTTCCCAAAATTGACGTTTTTCAAGCTTTTTTTAAGAAATCGATCGAATCTGAAAACTTGCCGTTTTTGCATGTTTTTGCTTAATATTACTTGTAATTTTACACCTTAATTTGATAAGTTTGAAGATATTTGCATTATGAAAAAAAACTCATGTTTTTCAATATTTTTTAGGAAATAGTTCAAAACTTAAAAACGACCGTTTTTCCAGGTTTTGGGTTAATATTAATCAGATTCGTGAGCAATAACTGGCTAAGTTTAAAAAACAGTTTATTTTCTTAAAACTGAGGTTTTTCAAGCTTTTTTTAAGTAATCGATCGAATCTTAAAACTCGCCGTTTTTGCATGTTTTTGCCTAATATTGCTTATAATTGGAGACCTTAATTTAATAAGTTTGAAGATATTTGCATTATCCAAAAAACTCCCGTTTTTCAATCTTTTGAAGGAAATGGATCAAAACTTATAAACGGCCGTTTAACCAGGTTTGGGTTAATATTATTTAAATTCGAGAGCAATAACTAACTAAGTTTGAAAAACGGTTTATTTTCCAAAAACTGACGTTTTTCAAGCTTTTCTTAAAAAATCGATCGGATCTCAAAACTCGCCGTTTTTGCATGTTTTTGCCTAATATTACTTATAATCGGAGACCTTAATTTGATAAGTTTGATGATATTTGCATTATCCAAAATACTCCCGTTTTTCAATCTTTTTAAGGAAATGGATCTAACCTTTAAAACAGCCGTTTTTCAAGGTTTTGGTTAATATTACTTCTATTCGAGAGCAATAACTTGCTAAGTTTGAAAAACGGTTTTTTTTCTTTATAACTGACGTTTTTCAAGCTTTTTTGAGGAAATCGATTGAATCTGAAAACTTGCCGTTTTTACATGTTTTTGCTTAATATTACTTATAATCGGAGACCTTAATTTTATAAGTTTGAAGATATTTCCATTATCCAAAAAACTCCCGTTTCTTAATCTTTTTTAGAAAATGGAGCAAAACTTAAAAACGGCCGTTTTGTGCTGTTTTTGGTAAATATTATTTAAATACAAGAGCAATAACATGCTTAGTTTAAAAAACGGTTTATTTTCCCAAACCGACGTTTGTCAAGCCTTTTTTAAGAAATCGATCGAATCTTAAAACTCGCCGTTTTTGCAAGTTTTTGCCTAATATTGCTTATAATCGGAGACCTTAATTTAATAAGTTTGAAGATATTTGCATTATCCAAAAAACTCCCGTTTTTTAATCAGTTAAGGAAATGGATCAAAACTTAAAAATGACCGTTTTTCCAGGTTTTTGGTTAATATTAATCAGATTCGTGAGCACTAACTGGCTAAGTTTGAAAAACGGTTTATTTTCTTAAAACTGACGTTTTTCAAGTTTTTTTAAGAAATCGATCGAATCTCAAAACTCGCCGTTTTTGCATGTTTTTGCTTAATATTACATATAATCGGAGACCTTAATTTGATAAGTTTGAAGATATTTGCATTATCCAAAAAACTCTCGTTTTTCAATCTTTTTTAGGAAATGGATCAAACCTTGAAAACAGCCGTTTTTCAAGGTTTTGGTTAATATTACTTAGGATTCGAGAGCAATAACTTGCTAAGCTTGAAAAACGGTTCATTTTCTTAAAACTGACGTTTTCCAAGCTTTTTTTAAGAAATCGATCGAATCTAAATTTCGCCGTTTTTGCATGTTTTTGCCTAATATTACTTATAATCGGAGACCTCAATTTGATAAGTTTGAAGATATTTGCATTATCCCAAAAACTCCCGTTTTTCAATCTTTTTTAGAAAATAGTTCAAAACTTAAAAACGACCGTTTTTCCAGGTTTTTGGTTAATATTAATCAGATTCGAGAGCAATAACTGGCTAAGTTTGAAAAACGGTTTATTTTCTTAAAACTGACGTTTTTCAAGCTTTTCTTAAGAAATCGATCGAATCTCAAAACTCGCCGTTTTTGCATGTTTTTGCATAATATTACTTATAATCGCAGACCTTAATTTGATAAGTTTGAAGATATTTGCATTATCCAAAAAAACTCCCGTTTTTCAATCCTATTTAGGAAATGGATTAAACCTTGAAAACAGCCGTTTTTCAAGTTTTGGTTAATATTACTTAGGATTCGAGAGAAATTACTTGCTAAGTTTGGAAAACGGTTTATTTTCACAAAACTGACGTTTTTCGAAGCTTTTTATAAGAAATCGATGGAATCTCAAAACTCCTTGTTTTTGCATGTTTTTGCCTAATATTAATTATAATCGGAGACCTTACTCTGATAAGTTTGAAGATATTTGCATTATCCAAAAAACAACCGTTTTTCAATCTTTTTTACGAAATGAATCAAAATTTAAAAACAGTCGTTTTTCCAGGTTTTGGTTAATATTACTCAGATTCGAGAGCAATAACTGGCTTAGTTTAAATAACGGTTTATTTTCTGAAAACTAACGTTTTTCGAAGCTTTTTTTAAGCAATCGATCGAATCTCAAAACTCGCGGTTTTTGTATGTTTTTGCATAATATTATTTATAATCGGATACCTTAATTTGATAAGTTTGAAGATATTTGCATTATCCAAAAAACTCCCGTTTTTCAATCTTTTTTAGGAAATGGATCAAAACTTAAAAACGGCCGTTTTACCAGGTGTTGGGTAATATTATTCAAATTCGAAAGCAATAACTTGCTAAGTTTGAAAGTCGGTTTATTTTCCCAAAATTGACGTTTTTTAAGCTTTTTTTAAGAAATCGATCGAATCTGAAAACTTGCCGTTTTTGCATGTTTTTGCTTAATATTACTTGTAATCTTACACCTTAATTTGATAAGTTTGAAGATATTTGCATTATGAAAAAAAACCTCATGTTTTTCAATATTTTTTCGGAAATAGTTCAAAACAAAAAAACGACCGTTTTTCCAGGTTTTGGGTTAATATTAATCAGATTCGTGAGCAATAACTGGCTAAGTTTGAAAAACAGTTTATTTTCTTAAAACTGAGGTTTTTCAAGCTTTTTTTAAGTAATCGATCGAATCTTAAAACTCGCCGTTTTTGCATGTTTTTGCCTAATATTGCTTATAATCGGAGACCTTAATTTAATAAGTTTGAAGATATTTGCATTATCCAAAAAACTCCCGTTTTTAAATCTTTTGAAGGAAATGGATCAAAACTTAAAAACGGCCGTTTAACCAGGTTTGGGTTAATATTATTTAAATTCGAGAGCAATAACTAGCTAAGTTTGAAAAACGGTTTATTTTCCAAAAACTGACGTTTTTCAAGGTTTTCTTAAGAAATCGATCGGATCTCAAAACTCGCCGTTTTTGCATGTTTTTGCCTAATATTACTTATAATCGGAGACCTTAATTTGATAAGTTTGATGATATTTGCATTATCCAAAATGCTCCCGTTTTTCAATCTTTTTAAGGAAATGGATCTAACCTTTAAAACAGCCGTTTTTCAAGGTTTTGGTTAATATTACTTCTATTCGAGAGCAATAAATTGCTAAGTTTGAAAAACGGTTTATTTTCTTTATAACTGACGTTTTTCAAGCTTTTTTGAGGAAATCGATTGAATCTGAAAATTTGCCGTTTTTGCATGTTTTTGCTTAATATTACTTATAATCGGAGACCTTAATTTTATAAGTTTGAAGATATTTGCATTATCCAAAAAACTCTCGTTTTTTAATCTTTTTTAAAAAATGGAGCAAAACTTAAAAACGGCCGTTTTGTGCGGTTTCTGGTAAATATTATTTAAATACAAGAGCAATAACATGCTTAGTTTGAAAAACGGTTTATTTTCCCAAACGTACGTTTGTCAAGCCTTTTTTAAGAAATCGATCGAATCTTAAAACTCGCCGTTTTTGCATGTTTTTGCCTAATACTGCTTATAATCGGAGACCTTAATTTAATAAGTTTGAAGATATTTGCATGATCCAAAAAACTCCCGTTTTTTAATCTTTTTAAGGAAATGAATCAAAACTTAAAAATGACCGTTTTTCCAGGTTTTTGGTTAATATTAATCAGATTCGTGAGCAATAACTGGCTAAGTTTGAAAAACGGTGTATTTTCTTAAAACTGACGTTTTTCAAGTTTTTTTAAGAAATCGATCGAATCTCAAAACTCGCCGTTTTTGCATGGTTTTGCTTAATATTACATATAATCGGAGACCTTAATTTGATAAGTTTGAAGATATTTGCATTATCCAAAAAACTCTCGTTTTTCAATCATTTTTAGGAAATGGATCAAACCTTGAAAACAGCCGTTTTTCAAGGTTTTGGTTAATATTACTTAGGATTTGAGAGCAATAACTTGCTAAGCTTGAAAAACGGTTCATTTTCTTAAAACTGACGTTTTCCAAGGTTTTTTTAAAAAATCGATCGAATCTAAAATTCGCCGTTTTTGCATGTTTTTGCCTAATATTACTTATAATCGGAGACCTCAATTTGATAAGTTTGAAGATATTTGCATTATCCCAAAAACTCCCGTTTTTCAATCTTTTTTAGAAAATAGTTAAAAACTTAAAAACGACCGTTTTTCCAGGTTTTTGGTTAATATTAATCAGATTCGTGAGCAATAACTGGCTAAGTTTGAAAAACGGTTTATTTTCTTAAAACTGACGTTTTTCAAGCTTTTCTTAAGAAATCGATCGAATCTCAAAACTCGCCGTTTTTGCATGTTTTTGCATAATATTACTTATAATCGGAGACCTTAATTTGATAAGTTTGAAGATATTTGCATTATATAAAAAACACCCGTTTTTCAATCTTTTTTACGAAACGAATCAAATCTTAAAAACAGTCGTTTTCCAGGTTTTGGTTAATATTACTCAGATTCGAGAGCAATAACTGGCTTAGTTTAAATAACGGTTTATTTTCCCAAAAGTAACCTTCTTCAAGCTTTTTTTATCAATAGAGCAAATCTCAAAACTCGCTGTTTTTGTATGTTTTTGCCTAATATTATTTATAAACGGAGACCTTAATTTGATAAGTTTGAAGATATTTGCATTATCCAAAAAACTCCTGGTTTTTCAATCTTTTTAAAAAAATGGATCTAACCTTAAAAACAGCCGTTTTTCAAGGTTTTAGGTTATATTATTTAAATTCGAGAGCAATAACCTGCTAAGTTTGAAAAACGGTTTATTTTCCCAAAATTGACGTTTTTCAAGCTTTTTTTAGGAAATCGATCGAATCTGAAAACTTGCCGTTTTTGCATGTTTTTGCTTAATATTACTTGTAATCGTAGACCTTAATTTGATTAGTTTGAAGATCTTTGCATTATCCAAAAAACTACCGTTTTTTAATCTTTTTTAGGAAATAGTTCAAAACTTAAAAACGACCGTTTTTCAAGGTTTTTGGTTAATATTAATCAGATTCGTGAGCAATAACTGGCTAAGTTGGAAAAACGGTTTATTTTCTTAAAACTGACGTTTTTCAAGCTTTTTTTAAGAAATCGATCGAATCTCAAAACTCGCCGTTTTTGCATGTTTTTGCCTAAAATTACTTATAATCAGAGACCTTAATTTGATTAGTTTGAAGATCTTTGCATTATCTTAAAAACTCCTGTTTTTCAATCTTTTTTAGAACATCAATCAAAACTTAAAAACGGCCGTTTTTCCGGGTTTTTGGTTAATATTACTCAGATTCGAGAGCAATAACTGCCTAAGTTTAAGAAACGGTTTATTTTCCTAAAACTGACGTTTTTCAAACTTTTTTGAGGAAATCGATCGAATCTCAAATCTCGCGGTTTTTGCATGTTTTCACCTAATATTACTTATAATCGTAGACCTTAATTTGATAAGTTTGAAGATATTTGCATTATCCAAAAAACTCCCATTTTAAATCTTTTTTAGAAAATGGATCAAAACTTAAAAACGCCCGTTTTTCGGTGTTTTTGGTTAATATTACTGAGAACCGAGAGCAATAACTGCCTAATTTTGAAAAACGGTTTATTTTCCCAAAACTGACGTTTTTCCACCTTTTTTAAGAAATCGCTCGAACACCTAATATAACTTATAATCGGAGACCTGAATTTGATAAGTTTGAAGATATTTGAATTATCCAAAAAACTCCCGTTTTTCAATCTTTTTTAGGAAATGGATCAAATTTTAAAAACGGCCGTTTGACCAGCTTTTGGGAAATATTATTTAAATTCGAGTGCAATAACTAGCTAAGTTTGAAAAACGGTTTATTTTCCCAAAATTGACGTTTTTCAAGCTTTTTTTAAGAAATCGATCGAATCTTAAAACTCGCCGTTTTTGCATGTTTTTCCCTAATATTACTTATAATCGGAGACCTTAATTTGATAAGTTTGAAGATATTTGCATTATCCAAAAAACTCCCGTTTTTTAATATTTTTAAGAAAATGGATCCAAACTTAAAGACGGCCGTTTTTCCAGGTTTTGGTTAATATTACTTAGGAATCGAGAGCAATAACTTGCTAAGCTTGAAAAACGGTATATTTTTCCAAAGTGACGATTTTCAAGCATTTTTTAAGAAATCGATCGAATCTTCAAAACTCGCCGTTTTTGCATGTTTTTGCCTAATATTACTCATAATCGGAGACCTTAATTTGATAAGTTTGAAGATATTTGCATTATCCAAAAAAAAACAGTTTTTCAATCTTTTTTAGGAAATGGTTCAAAACTTAAAAACGTCCGTTTTACCAGGTTTTGGGTAATATTATTTAAATTCGAGAGCAATAACTAGCTAAGTTTGAAAAACGGTTTATTTTCCCAAAACTGACGTTTTTCAAACTTTTTTTAAGAAATCGATCGAATCTCAAAACTCGCCGTTTTTGCATGTTTTTGCTTAATATTGCTTATAATCGGAGACCTTAATTTAATAAATTTGAAGATATTTGCATTATCCAAAAAACTCCCGTTTTTTAATCTTTTTAAGGAAATGGATCAAAACTTAAAAATGACCCTTTTTCCAGGTTTTTGGTTAATATTAATCAGATTCGTGAGCAATAACTGGCTAAGTTTGAAAAACGGTTTATTTTCTTAAAACTGACGATTTTCAAGTTTTTTTAAGAAATCGATCGAATCTCAAAACTCGCCGTTTTTGCATGGTTTTGCTTAATATTACATATAATCGGAGACCTTAATTTGATAAGTTTGAAGATATTTGCATTATCCAAAAAACTCTCGTTTTTCAATCTTTTTTAGGAAATGGATCAAACCTTGAAAACAGCCGTTTTTCAAGGTTTTGGTTAATATTACTTAGGATTTGAGAGCAATAACTTGCTAAGCTTGAAAAACGGTTCATTTTCTTAAAACTGACGTTTTCCAAGGTTTTTTTAAAAAATCGATCGAATCTAAAATTCGCCGTTTTTGCATGTTTTTGCCTAATATTACTTATAATCGGAGACCTCAATTTGATAAGTTTGAAGATATTTGCATTATCCCAAAAACTCCCGTTTTTCAATCTTTTTTAGAAAATAGTTAAAAACTTAAAAACGACCGTTTTTCCAGGTTTTTGGTTAATATTAATCAGATTCGTGAGCAATAACTGGCTAAGTTTGAAAAACGGTTTATTTTCTTAAAACTGACGTTTTTCAAGCTTTTCTTAAGAAATCGATCGAATCTCAAAACTCGCCGTTTTTGCATGTTTTTGCATAATATTACTTATAATCGGAGACCTTAATTTGATAAGTTTGAAGATATTTGCATTATATAAAAAACACCCGTTTTTCAATCTTTTTTACGAAACGAATCAAATCTTAAAAACAGTCGTTTTCCAGGTTTTGGTTAATATTACTCAGATTCGAGAGCAATAACTGGCTTAGTTTAAATAACGGTTTATTTTCCCAAAAGTAACCTTCTTCAAGCTTTTTTTATCAATAGAGCAAATCTCAAAACTCGCTGTTTTTGTATGTTTTTGCCTAATATTATTTATAAACGGAGACCTTAATTTGATAAGTTTGAAGATATTTGCATTATCCAAAAAACTCCTGGTTTTTCAATCTTTTTAAAAAAATGGATCTAACCTTAAAAACAGCCGTTTTTCAAGGTTTTAGGTTATATTATTTAAATTCGAGAGCAATAACCTGCTAAGTTTGAAAAACGGTTTATTTTCCCAAAATTGACGTTTTTCAAGCTTTTTTTAGGAAATCGATCGAATCTGAAAACTTGCCGTTTTTGCATGTTTTTGCTTAATATTACTTGTAATCGTAGACCTTAATTTGATTAGTTTGAAGATCTTTGCATTATCCAAAAAACTACCGTTTTTTAATCTTTTTTAGGAAATAGTTCAAAACTTAAAAACGACCGTTTTTCAAGGTTTTTGGTTAATATTAATCAGATTCGTGAGCAATAACTGGCTAAGTTGGAAAAACGGTTTATTTTCTTAAAACTGACGTTTTTCAAGCTTTTTTTAAGAAATCGATCGAATCTCAAAACTCGCCGTTTTTGCATGTTTTTGCCTAAAATTACTTATAATCAGAGACCTTAATTTGATTAGTTTGAAGATCTTTGCATTATCTTAAAAACTCCTGTTTTTCAATCTTTTTTAGAACATCAATCAAAACTTAAAAACGGCCGTTTTTCCGGGTTTTTGGTTAATATTACTCAGATTCGAGAGCAATTACTGCCTAAGTTTAAGAAACGGTTTATTTTCCTAAAACTGACGTTTTTCAAACTTTTTTGAGGAAATCGATCGAATCTCAAATCTCGCGGTTTTTGCATGTTTTCACCTAATATTACTTATAATCGTAGACCTTAATTTGATAAGTTTGAAGATATTTGCATTATCCAAAAAACTCCCATTTTAAATCTTTTTTAGAAAATGGATCAAACCTAAAAACGCCCGTTTTTCGGTGTTTTTGGTTAATATTACTGAGAACCGAGAGCAATAACTGCCTAATTTTGAAAAACGGTTTATTTTCCCAAAACTGACGTTTTTCCACCTTTTTTAAGAAATCGCTCGAACACCTAATATAACTTATAATCGGAGACCTGAATTTGATAAGTTTGAAGATATTTGAATTATCCAAAAAACTCCCGTTTTTCAATCTTTTTTAGGAAATGGATCAAATTTTAAAAACGGCCGTTTGACCAGCTTTTGGGTAATATTATTTAAATTCGAGTGCAATAACTAGCTAAGTTTGAAAAACGGTTTATTTTCCCAAAATTGACGTTTTTCAAGCTTTTTTTAAGAAATCGATCGAATCTTAAAACTCGCCGTTTTTGCATTTTTTTCCCTAATATTACTTATAATCGGAGACCTTAATTTGATAAGTTTGAAGATATTTGCATTATCCAAAAAACTCCCGTTTTTTAATATTTTTAAGAAAATGGATCCAAACTTAAAGACGGCCGTTTTTCCAGGTTTTGGTTAATATTACTTAGGAATCGAGAGCAATAACTTGCTAAGCTTGAAAAACGGTATATTTTTCCAAAGTGACGATTTTCAAGCATTTTTTAAGAAATCGATCGAATCTTCAAAACTCGCCGTTTTTGCATGTTTTTGCCTAATATTACTCATAATCGGAGACCTTAATTTGATAAGTTTGAAGATATTTGCATTATCCAAAAAAAAACAGTTTTTCAATCTTTTTTAGGAAATGGTTCAAAACTTAAAAACGTCCGTTTTACCAGGTTTTGGGTAATATTATTTAAATTCGAGAGCAATAACTAGCTAAGTTTGAAAAACGGTTTATTTTCCCAAAACTGACGTTTTTCAAACTTTTTTTAAGAAATCGATCGAATCTCAAAACTCGCCGTTTTTGCATGTTTTTGCTTAATATTGCTTATAATCGGAGACCTTAATTTAATAAATTTGAAGATATTTGCATTATCCAAAAAACTCCCGTTTTTTAATCTTTTTAAGGAAATGGATCAAAACTTAAAAATGACCCTTTTTCCAGGTTTTTGGTTAATATTAATCAGATTCGTGAGCAATAACTGGCTAAGTTTGAAAAACGGTTTATTTTCTTAAAACTGACGTTTTTCAAGTTTTTTTAAGAAATCGATCGAATCTCAAAACTCGCCGTTTTTGCATGGTTTTGCTTAATATTACATAAAATCGGAGACCTTAATTTGATAAGTTTGAAGATATTTGCATTATCCAAAAAACTCTCGTTTTTCAATCTTTTTTAGGAAATGGATCAAACCTTGAAGACAGCCGTTTTTCAAGGTTTTGGTTAATATTACTTAGGATTCGAGAGCAATAACTTGCTAAGCTTGAAAAACGGTTCATTTTCTTGAAACTGACGTTTTCCAAGCTTTTTTTAAAAAATCGATCGAATCTAAAATTCGCCGTTTTTGCATGTTTTTGCCTAATATTACTTATAATCGGAGACCTCAATTTGATAAGTTTGAAGATATTTGCATTATCCCCAAAACTCCCGTTTTTCAATCTTTTTTAGAAAATAGTTCAAAACTTAAAAACGACCGTTTTTCCAGGTTTTTGGTTAATATTAATCAGATTCGTGAGCAATAACTGGCTAAGTTTGAAAAACGGTTTATTTTCTTAAAACTGACGTTTTTCAAGCTTTTCTTAAGAAATCGATCGAATCTCAAAACTCGCCGTTTTTGCATGTTTTTGCATAATATTACTTATAATCGGAGACCTTAATTTGATAAGTTTGAAGATATTTGCATTATATAAAAAACACCCGTTTTTCAATCTTTTTTACGAAACGAATCAAATCTTAAAAACAGTCGTTTTTCCAGGTTTTGGTTAATATTACTCAGATTCGAGAGCAATAACTGGCTTAGTTTAAATAACGGTTTATTTTCCCAAAAGTAACCTTCTTCAAGCTTTTTTTATCAATAGAGCAAATCTCAAAACTCGCTGTTTTTGTATGTTTTTGCCTAATATTATTTATAAACGGAGACCTTAATTTGATAAGTTTGAAGATATTTGCATTATCCAAAAAACTCCTGGTTTTTCAATCTTTTTAAAAAAATGGATCTAACCTTAAAAACAGCCGTTTTTCAAGGTTTTAGGTTATATTATTTAAATTCGAGAGCAATAACCTGCTAAGTTTGAAAAACGGTTTATTTTCCCAAAATTGACGTTTTTCAAGCTTTTTTTAAGAAATCGATCGAATCTGAAAACTTGCCGTTTTTGCATGTTTTTGCTTAATATTACTTGTAATCGTAGACCTTAATTTGATTAGTTTGAAGATCTTTGCATTATCCAAAAAACTACCGTTTTTTAATCTTTTTTAGGAAATAGTTCAAAACTTAAAAACGACCGTTTTTCAAGGTTTTTGGTTAATATTAATCAGATTCGTGAGCAATAACTGGCTAAGTTGGAAAAACGGTTTATTTTCTTAAAACTGACGTTTTTCAAGCTTTTTTTAAGAAATCGATCGAATCTCAAAACTCGCCGTTTTTGCATGTTTTTGCCTAAAATTACTTATAATCAGAGACCTTAATTTGATTAGTTTGAAGATCTTTGCATTATCTTAAAAACTCCTGTTTTTCAATCTTTTTTAGAACATCAATCAAAACTTAAAAACGGCCGTTTTTCCGGGTTTTTGGTTAATATTACTCAGATTCGAGAGCAATAACTGCCTAAGTTTAAGAAACGGTTTATTTTCCTAAAACTGACGTTTTTCAAACTTTTTTGAGGAAATCGATCGAATCTCAAATCTCGCGGTTTTTGCATGTTTTCACCTAATATTACTTATAATCGTAGACCTTAATTTGATAAGTTTGAAGATATTTGCATTATCCAAAAAACTCCCATTTTAAATCTTTTTTAGAAAATGGATCAAAACTTAAAAACGGCCGTTTTTCCGGGTTTTTGGTTAATATTACTCAGATTCGAGAGCAATAACTGCCTAAGTTTAAGAAACGGTTTATTTTCCTAAAACTGACGTTTTTCAAACTTTTTTGAGGAAATCGATCGAATCTCAAATCTCGCGGTTTTTGCATGTTTTCACCTAATATTACTTATAATCGTAGACCTTAATTTGATAAGTTTGAAGATATTTGAATTATCCAAAAAACTCCCGTTTTTCAATCTTTTTTAGGAAATGGATCAAATTTTAAAAACGGCCGTTTGACCAGCTTTTGGGTAATATTATTTAAATTCGAGTGCTATAACTAGCTAAGTTTGAAAAACGGTTTATTTTCCCAAAACTGACGTTTTTCAAACTTTTTTTAAGAAATCGATCGAATCTCAAAACTCGCCGTTTTTGCATGTTTTTGCTTAATATTACATATAATCGGAGACCTTAATTTGATAAGTTCGAAGATATTTGCATTATCCAAAAAACTCCCGTTTTTCAATCTTTTTTAGGAAATGGATCAAAACTTAAAAATGGCCGTTTTACCAGCTTTTGGGTAATATTATTTAAATTCGAGAGCAATAACTAGCTAAGTTTGAAAAATGGTTAATTTTCCCAAAATTGACGTTTTTCAAGCTTTTTTTAAGAAATCGATCGAATCTTAAAACTCGCCGTTTTTGCATGTTTTTGCCTAATATTACTTATAATCAGGGACCTTAATTTGATAAGTTTGAAGATATTTGCATTATCCACAAAACTTCCATTTTAAATCTTTTTTAGAAAATGGATCAAAACTTAAAAACGCCCGTTTTTCGGTGTTTTTGGTTAATATTACTGAGTACCGAGAGCAATAACTGCCTAATTTTGAAAAACGGTTTATTTTCCCAAAACTGACGTTTTTCCAGCTTTTTTTAAGAAATCGCTCGAACACCTAATATAACTTATAATCGGAGACCTGAATTTGATAAGTTTGAAGATATTTGCATTATCTAAAAAACTCCCGTTTTTAAATCTTTTTAAGGAAATGGATCAAAACTCAAAAACGACCGTTTTACCAGGTTTTGGTTAATATTATTTAAATTCCAGCGAAATAACTTGCTAAGTTTGAAAAACGGTTTATTTTCCCAAAACTGACGTTTTTTAAGCTTTTTTTAAGATATCGATCGAATCTCAACACTCGCAGTTTCGCATGTTTTTGCCTAATATTACATGTAATCGGAGACCTTAATTTGATAAGTTTGAAAATATGTGCATTATCCAAAAAACTCCCGTTTTTCAATCTTTTCAAGTAAATAGATCTAACCTTAAAAACTGCCGTTTTTCAAGGTTTTGGTTAATATTACTTCTATTCGATTGCAAAAACTGGCTCAGTTTAAAAAACGGTTTTTTTTCTTTAAAACTGACGTTTTCCAAGCTTTTTTTAAGAAATCGATCGAATCTCAAAACTCGCGGTTTTTGCATGTTCTCACCGAAAAAATGACTTATAATCGGAGACCTTAATTTGATAAGTTTGAAGATATTTGCTTTATCCAAAAAAACTTCCGTTTTTCAATCTTTTTTAGGAAATGGATCAAAACCTCAAAACGGCCGTTTTACCAGGTTTTGGGTAATATTATTTAAATTCGAGAGCAATAACTAGCTAAGTTTGAAAAACGGCTTATTTTCCCAAAACTGACGTTTTTCAAGCTTTTTTTCAAGAAATCGATCGAATCTCAAAAATCACCGTTTTTGCATGTTTTTGCCTAATATTACTTATAATCGGAGACCTTAATTTGATAAGTTTGAAGATATTTGCATTATCCAAAAAACTCCCGTTCTTCAATCTTTTCAAGTAAATAGATCTAACCTTAAAAACAGCAGTTTTTCAAGGTTTTGGTTAATATTACTTCTATTCGAGAGAAATAAACTGCTAAGTTTAAAAAACGGTTTATTTTCTTAAAACTGACGTTTTTCAAGCTTTTTTCAGAAATCGATCGAATATCAAAACTCGCCGTTTTTGCATGTTTTTGCCTAATATTACTTATAATCGGAGACTTTAATTTGATAAGTTTGAAGATATTTGCATTATTTAAAAAACTCCCGTTTTTCAATCTTTTTTAGGAAATGGATCAAAACTTAAAAACGGCCGTTTTAGCAGCTTTTGTGTAATATTATTTAAATTCGAGAGCAATAAATAGCTAAGTTTGAAAAACGGTTTATTTTCCCAAAACTGACGTTTTTCAAACTTTTTTTAAGAAATCGATCGAATCTCAAAACTCGCCGTTTTTGCATGTTTTTGCTTAATATTACATATAATCGGAGACCTTAATTTGATAAGTTCGAAGATATTTGCATTATCCAAAAAACTCCCGTTTTTCAATCTTTTTTAGGAAATGGATCAAAACTTAAAAACGTCCGTTTTACCAGGTTTTGGGTAATATTATTTAAATTCGAAAGCAATAACTATCTAAGTTTGAAAAACGGTTTATTTTCCCCAAACTGACGTTTTTCCAGCTTTTCTTAAGAAATCGATCGAATCTCAAAACTCGCCGTATTTGCATGTTTTTGCCTAATATTACTTATAATCGGAGACCTTAATTTGATAAGTTTGAAGATATTTGCATTATCCAAAAAACTCTCGTTTTTCAATCTTTTTAAGGAAATGGATCAAAACATAAAATCGGCCGTTTTTCCAGGTTTTGGTTAATATTAATCAGATTCGAGAGCAATAACTGGCTAAGTTTGAAAAACGGTTTATTTTCTTAAAACTGACGTTTTTCAAGCTTTTTTTAAGAAATCGATCGAATCTAGAAACTCGCCGTTTTTGCATGTTTTTGCCTAATATTACTTATTATCGGAGACCTCAATTTGATAAGTTTGAAGATATTTGCATTATCCCCAAAACTCTCGTTTTTCAATCTTTTTTAGAAAATAGTTCAAAACTTAAAAACGACCATTTTACCAGCTTTTGTGTAATATTATTTAAATTCGAGAGCAATAACTAGCTAAGGTTGAAGAACGGTTTATTTTCCCCAAATTGACGTTTTTCAAGCTTTTTTTAAGAAATCGATCGAATCTTAAAACTCGCCGTTTTTGCATGTTTTTGCCTAATATTACTTATAATCGGAGACCTTAATTTGATAAGTTTGAAGATATTTGCATTATCCAAAAAACTCTCGTGTTTCAATCTTTTTAAGGAAATGGATCAAAACTTAAAAACGGCCGTTTTTCCAGGTTTTGGTTAATATTAATCAGATTCGAGAGCAATAACTGGCTAAGTTTGAAAAACGGTTTATTTTCTTAAAACTGACGTTTTCCAAGCTTTTTTTAAGAAATCAATCGAATCTCAAAACTCGCCGTTTGTGCATGTTTTTGCTTAATATTACTTATAATCGGAGACCTTAATTTGATAAGTTTGAAGATATTTGCATTATCCAAAAAACTCCCGTTTTTCAATCTTTTTTAGGAAATGGATCAAAACTTAAAAACGTCCGTTTTACCAGGTTTTGGGTAATATTATTTAAATTCGAGAGCAATAACTAGCTAAGTTTGAAAAACGGTTTATTTTCCCCAAACTGACGTTTTTCAAGCTTGTCTTAAAATTCGATCGAATCTCAAAACTCGCCGTTTTTGCATGTTTTTGCCTAATATTACTTAGAATCGGAGACCTTAATTTGATAAGTTTGAAGATATTTGCATTATCCAAAAAACTCCCGTTTTTCAATCTTTTTTAGGAAATGGATCAAAACTTAAAAACGTCCGTTTTACCAGGTTTTGGGTAATATTATTTAAATTCAAAAGCAATAACTAGCTAAGTTTGAAAAACGGTTTATTTTCCCCAAACCGACGTTTTTCAAGCTTTTCTTAAAATTCGATCGAATCTCAAAACTCGCCGTTTTTGCATGTTTTTGCCTAATATTACTTAGAATCGGAGACCTAAATTTGATAAGTTTGAAGATATTTGCATTATCCAAAAAACTCCCGTTTTTTAATCTTTTTAAGGAAATGGATCCAAACTTAAAGACGGCCGTTTTTCCAGGTTTTGGTTAATATTACTTAGGAATCGAGAGCAATAACTTGCTAAGCTTGAAAAACGGTTTATTTTTCCAAAGTGACGTTTTTCAAACTTTTTTTGAGAAATCGATCGAATCTCAAAACTCGCCGTTTTTGCATGTTTTTGCCTAATATTACATATAATCGGAGACCTTAATTTGTTAAGTTTGAAGATATTTGCATTATTTAAAAAACTCCCGTTTTTCAATCTTTTTAAGGAAATGGATCAAAACTTAAAAACGGCCGTTTTTCCAGGTTTTGGTTAATATTAATCAGATTTGAGAGCAATAACTGGCTAAGTTTGAAAAACGGTTTATTTTCTTAAAACTGACGTTTTCCAAGCTTTTTTGAAGAAATCGATCGAATCTAAAAACTCGCCGTTTTTGCATGTTTTTGCCTAATATTACTTATAATCGGAGACCTCAATTTAATAAGTTTGAAGATATTTCATTATCCCCAAAACTCCCGTTTTTCAATCTTTTTTAGAAAATAGTTCAAAACCTAAAAACGACCGTTTTTCCAGGTTTTTGGTTAATATTAATCAGATTCGTGAGCAATAACTGGCTAAGTTTGAAAAACGGTTTATTTTCTTAAAACTGACGTTTTTCAAGCTTTTCTTAAGAAATCGATCGAATCTCCAAACTCGCCGTTTTTGCATGTTTTTGATAAGTTTGAAGATATTTGCATTATCCAAAAAACTCCCGTTTTTTAATCTTTTTTAGGAAATGGATCAAAACTTAAAAACGGCCGTTTTACCAGCTTTTGTGTAATATTAATTAAATTCGAGAGCAATAACTAGCTAAGTTTGAAAAACGGTTTATTTTCCCAAAATTGACGTTTTTCAAGCTTTTTTTTTAAGAAATCGATCGAATCTTAAAACTCGCCGTTTTTGCATGTTTTTGCCTAATATTACTTATAATCGGAGACCTTAATTTGATAAGTTTGAAGATATTTGCATTATCCAAAAAACTCTCGTTTTTCATCTTTTTAAGGAAATGGATTAAAACTTAAAAACGGACGTTTTTCCAGGTTTTGGTTAATATTAATCAGATTCGAGAGCAATAACTGGCTAAGTATGAAAAACGGTTTATTTTCTTAAAACTGACGTTTTCCATGTTTTTGCCTAATATTACTTATAATCGGAGACCTCAATTTGATAAGTTTGAAGATATTTGCATTATCCCCAAAACTCCCGTTTTTCAATCTTTTTTAGAAAATAGTTTAAAACTTAAAAACGCCCGTTTTCCAGGTTTTTGGTTAATATTAATCAGATTTGTGAGCAATAACTGGCTAAGTTTGAAAAACGGTTTATTTTCTTAAAACTGACGTTTTTCAAGCTTTTCTTAAGAAATCGATCGAATCTCAAAACTCGCCGTTTTTGCATGTTTTTGCTTAATATTACTTATAATCGGAGACCTTAATTTGATAAGTTTGAAGATATTTGCATTATCCAAAAAACTCCCGTTTTTAATCTTTTTTAGGAAATGGATCAAATTTAAAAAACAGCCGTTTGACCAGCTTTTGGGTAATATTATCTAAATTCGAGAGCAATAACTAGATAAGTTTGAAAAACGGTTTATTTTCCCCAAATTGACGTTTTTCAAGCTTTTTTTAAGAAATCGATCGAATCTCAAAACTCGCCGTTTGTGCATGTTTTTGCTTAATATTACTTATAATCGGAGACCTTAATTTGATAAGTTTGAAGATATTTGCATTATCCAAAAAACTCCCGTTTTTCAATCTTTTTTAGGAAATGGATCAAAACTTAAAAACGTCCGTTTTACCAGGTTTTGGGTAATATTATTTAAATTCGAGAGCAATAACTAGCTAAGTTTGAAAAACGGTTTATTTTCCCCAAACTGACGTTTTTCAAGCTTTTCTTAAGAAATCGATCGAATCTCAAAACTCGCCGTTTTTGCATGTTTTTGCCTAATATTACTTATAATCGGAGACCTTAATTTGATAAGTTTGAAGATATTTGCATTATCCAAAAAACTCTCGTTTTTCAATCTTTTTAAGGAAATGGATCAAAACTTAAAAACGGCCGTTTTTCCAGGTTTTGGTTAATATTAATCAGATTCGAGAGCAATAACTGGCTAGGTTTGAAAAACGGTTTATTTTCTTAAAACTGACGTTTTCCAAGCTTTTTTTAAGAAATCAATCGAATCTAAAAACTCGCCGTTTTTGCATGTTTTTGCCTAATATTACTTATAATCGGAGACCTCAATTTGATAAGTTTGAAGATATTTGCATTATCCCCAAAACTCCCGTTTTTCAATCTTTTTTAGAAAATAGTTCAAAACTTAAAAACGCCCGTTTTCCAGGTTTTTGGTTAATATTAATCAGATTCGTGAGCAATAACTGGTTAAGTTTGAAAAACGGTTTATTTTCTTAAAACTGACGTTTTTCAAGCTTTTCTTAAGAAATCGATCGAATCTCAAAACTCGCCGTTTTTGCATGTTTTGCTTAATATTACTTATAATCGGAGACCTTAATTTGATAAGTTTGAAGATATTTGCATTATCCAAAAAACTCCCGTTTTTCAATCTTTTTTAGGAAATGGATCAAAACTTAAAAACGTCCGTTTTACCAGGTTTGGTAATATTATTTAAATTCGAGAGCAATAACTAGCTAAGTTTGAAAAACGGTTTATTTTTTCCCAAACTGACGTTTTTCAAGCTTGTCTTAAAATTCGATCGAATCTCAAAACTCGCCGTTTTTGCATGTTTTTGCCTAATATTACTTATAATCGGAGACCTTAATTTGATAAGTTTGAAGATATTTGCATTATCCAAAAAACTCTCGTTTTTCAATCTTTTTAAGGAAATGGATCAAAACTTAAAAACGGCCGTTTTTCCAGGTTTTGGTTAATATTAATCAGATTCGAGAGCAATAACTGGCTAAGTTTGAAAAACGGTTTATTTTCTTAAAACTGACGTTTTTCAAGCTTTTTTTAAGAAATCGATCGAATCTTAAAACTCGCCGTTTTTACATGTTTTTGCCTAATATTACTTAGAATCGGAGACCTTAATTTGATAAGTTTGAAGATATTTGCATTATCCAAAAAACTCCCGTTTTTCAATCTTTTTTAGGAAATGGATCAAAACTTAAAAACGTCCGTTTTACCAGGTTTTGGGTAATATTATTTAAATTCGAGAGCAATAACTAGCTAAGTTTGAAAAACGGTTTATTTTCCCCAAACTGACGTTTTTCAAGCTTTTCTTAAAATTCGATCGAATCTCAAAACTCGCCGTTTTTGCATGTTTTTGCCTAATATTACTTAGAATCGGAGACCTTAATTTGATAAGTTTGAAGATATTTGCATTATCCAAAAAACTCCCGTTTTTTAATCTTTTTAAGGAAATGGATCCAAACTTAAAGACGGCCGTTTTTCCAGGTTTTGGTTAATATTACTTAGGAATCGAGAGCAATAACTTGCTAAGCTTGAAAAACGGTTTTATTTTTCCAAAGTGACGTTTTTCAAACTTTTTTTGAGAAATCGATCGAATCTCAAAACTCGCCGTTTTTGCATGTTTTTGCCTAATATTACATATAATCGGAGACCTTAATTTGTTAAGTTTGAAGATATTTGCATTATTTAAAAAAACTCCCGTTTTTCAATCTTTTTAAGGAAATGGATCAAAACTTAAAAACGGCCGTTTTTCCAGGTTTTGGTTAATATTAATCAGATTTGAGAGCAATAACTGGCTAAGTTTGAAAAACGGTTTATTTTCTTAAAACTGACGTTTTCCAAGCTTTTTTGAAGAAATCGATCGAATCTAAAAACTCGCCGTTTTTGCATGTTTTTGCCTAATATTACTTATAATCGGAGACCTCAATTTGATAAGTTTGAAGATATTTGCATTATCCCCAAAACTCCCGTTTTTCAATCTTTTTTAGAAAATAGTTCAAAACTTAAAAAACGACCGTTTTTCCAGGTTTTTGGTTAATATTAATCAGATTCGTGAGCAATAACTGGCTAAGTTTGAAAAACGGTTTATTTTCTTAAAACTGACGTTTTTCAAGCTTTTCTTAAGAAATCGATCGAATCTTAAAACTCGCCGTTTTTGCATGTTTTTGCCTAATATTACTTAATATCGGAGACCTTAATTTGATAAGTTTGAAGATATTTGCATTATCCAAAAAACTCTCGTTTTTCATCTTTTTAAGGAAATGGATTAAAACTTAAAAACGGCCGTTTTTCCAGGTTTTGGTTAATATTAATCAGATTCGAGAGCAATAACTGGCTAAGTTTGAAAAACGGTTTATTTTCTTAAAACTGACGTTTTCCATGTTTTTGCCGAATATTACTTATAATCGGAGACCTCAATTTGATAAGTTTGAAGATATTTGCATTATCCCCAAAACTCCCGTTTTTCAATCTTTTTTAGAAAATAGTTCAAAACTTAAAAACGCCCGTTTTCCAGGTTTTTGGTTAATATTAATCAGATTTGTGAGCAATAACTGGCTAAGTTTGAAAAACGGTTTATTTTCCCCAAACTGACGTTTTTCAAGCTTTTCTTAAGAAATCGATCGAATCTCAAAACTCGCCGTTTTTGCATGTTTTTGCTTAATATTACTTATAATCGGAGACCTTAATTTGATAAGTTTGAAGATATTTGCATTATCCAAAAAACTCCCGTTTTTAATCTTTTTTAGGAAATGGATCAAATTTAAAAAACGGCCGTTTGACCAGCTTTTGGGTAATATTATCTAAATTCGAGAGCAATAACTAGATAAGTTTGAAAAACGGTTTTATTTTCCCCAAACTGACGTTTTTCAAGCTTTTTTTAAGAAATCGATCGAATCTCAAAACTCGCCGTTTGTGCATGTTTTTGCTTAATATTACTTATAATCGGAGAGCTTAATTTGATAAGTTTGAAGATATTTGCATTATCCAAAAAACTCCCGTTTTTCAATCTTTTTTAGGAAATGGATCAAAACTTAAAAACGTCCGTTTTACCAGGTTTTGGTTAATATTAATCAGATTCGTGAGCAATAACTGGCTAAGTTTGAAAAACGGTTTATTTTCTTAAAACTGACGTTTTTCAAGCTTTTCTTAAGAAATCGATCGAATCTCCAAACTTGCCGTTTTTGCATGTTTTTGCTTAATATTACTTATAATCGGAGACCTTAATTTGATAAGTTTGAAGATATTTGCATTATCCAAAAAACTCCCGTTTTTTAATCTTTTTAAGGAAATGGATCCAAACTTAAAGACGGCCGTTTTTCCAGGGTTGGTTAATATTACTTAGGAATCGAGAGCAATAACTTGCTAAGCTTGAAAAACGGTTTATTTTTCCAAAGTGACGTTTTTCAAACTTTTTTTGAGAAATCGATCGAATCTCAAAACTCGCCGTTTTTGCATGTTTTTGCCTAATATTACATATAATCGGAGACCTTAATTTGTTAAGTTTGAAGATATTTGCATTATTTAAAAAAACTCCCGTTTTTCAATCTTTTTAAGGAAATGGATCAAAACTTCAAAACGGCCGTTTTTCCAGGTTTTGGTTAATATTAATCAGATTTGAGAGCAATAACTGGCTAAGTTTGAAAAACGGTTTATTTTCTTAAAACTGACGTTTTCCAAGCTTTTTTGAAGAAATCGATCGAATCTAAAAACTCGCCGTTTTTGCATGTTTTTGCCTAATATTACTTATAATCGGAGACCTCAATTTGATAAGTTTGAAGATATTTGCATTATCCCCAAAACTCCCGTTTTTCAATCTTTTTTAGAAAATAGTTCAAAACTTAAAAACGACCGTTTTTCCAGGTTTTTGGTTAATATTAATCAGATTCGTGAGCAATAACTGGCTAAGTTTGAAAAACGGTTTATTTTCTTAAAACTGACGTTTTTCAAGCTTTTCTTAAGAAATCGATCGAATCTCCAAACTTGCCGTTTTTGCATGTTTTTGCTTAATATTACTTATAATCGGAGACCTTAATTTGATAAGTTTGAAGATATTTGCATTATCCAAAAAACTCCCGTTTTTTAATCTTTTTTAGGAAATGGATCAAAACTTAAAAACGGCCGTTTTACCAGCTTTTGTGTAATATTAATTAAATTCGAGAGCAATAACTAGCTAAGTTTGAAAAACGGTTTATTTTCCCAAAATTGACGTTTTTCAAGCTTTTTTTTTAAGAAATCGATCGAATCTTAAAACTCGCCGTTTTTGCATGTTTTTGCCTAATATTACTTATAATCGGAGACCTTAATTTGATAAGTTTGAAGATATTTGCATTATCCAAAAAATTCTCGTTTTTCATCTTTTTAAGGAAATGGATTAAAACTTAAAAACGGCCGTTTTTCCAGGTTTTGGTTAATATTAATCAGATTCGAGAGCAATAACTGGCTAAGTTTGAAAAACGGTTTATTTTCTTAAAACTGACGTTTTCCATGTTTTTGCCTAATATTACTTATAATCGGAGACCTCAATTTGATAAGTTTGAAGATATTTGCATTATCCCCAAAACTCCCGTTTTTCAATCTTTTTTAGAAAATAGTTCAAAACTTAAAAACGCCCGTTTTCCAGGTTTTTGGTTAATATTAATCAGATTTGTGAGCAATAACTGGCTAAGTTTGAAAAACGGTTTATTTTCCCCAAACTGACGTTTTTCAAGCTTTTCTTAAGAAATCGATCGAATCTCAAAACTCGCCGTTTTTGCATGTTTTTGCTTAATATTACTTATAATCGGAGACCTTAATTTGATAAGTTTGAAGATATTTGCATTATCCAAAAAACTCCCGTTTTTAATCTTTTTTAGGAAATGGATCAAATTTAAAAAACGGCCGTTTGACCAGCTTTTGGGTAATATTATCTAAATTCGAGAGCAATAACTAGATAAGTTTGAAAAACGGTTTATTTTCCCAAAATTGACGTTTTTCAAGCTTTTTTTAAGAAATCGATCGAATCTCAAAACTCGCCGTTTGTGCATGTTTTTGCTTAATATTACTTATAATCGGAGAGCTTAATTTGATAAGTTTGAAGATATTTGCATTATCCAAAAAACTCCCGTTTTTCAATCTTTTTTAGGAAATGGATCAAAACTTAAAAACGTCCGTTTTACCAGGTTTTGGGTAATATTATTTAAATTCGAGAGCAATAACTAGCTAAGTTTGAAAAACGGTTTATTTTCCCCAAACTGACGTTTTTCAAGCTTTTCTTAAGAAATCGATCGAATCTCAAAACTCGCCGTTTGTGCATGTTTTTGCTTAATATTACTTATAATCGGAGACCTTAATTTGATAAGTTTGAAGATATTTGCATTATCCAAAAAACTCCCGTTTTTCAATCTTTTTTAGGAAATGGATCAAAACTTAAAAACGTCCGTTTTACCAGGTTTTGGGTAATATTATTTAAATTCGAGAGCAATAACTAGCTAAGTTTGAAAAACGGTTTATTTTCCCCAAACTGACGTTTTTCAAGCTTTTCTTAAGAAATCGATCGAATCTCAAAACTCGCCGTTTTTGCATGTTTTTGCCTAATATTACTTATAATCGGAGACCTTAATTTGATAAGTTTGAAGATATTTGCATTATCCAAAAAACTCTCGTTTTTCAATCTTTTTAAGGAAATGGATCAAAACTTAAAAACGGCCGTTTTTCCAGGTTTTGGTTAATATTAATCAGATTTGAGAGCAATAACTGGCTAAGTTTGAAAAACGGTTTATTTTCTTAAAACTGACGTTTTCCAAGCTTTTTTGAAGAAATCGATCGAATCTAAAAACTCGCCGTTTTTGCATGTTTTTGCCTAATATTACTTATAATCGGAGACCTCAATTTGATAAGTTTGAAGATATTTGCATTATCCCCAAAACTCCCGTTTTTCAATCTTTTTTAGAAAATAGTTCAAAACTTAAAAACGACCGTTTTTCCAGGTTTTTGGTTAATATTAATCAGATTCGTGAGCAATAACTGGCTAAGTTTGAAAAACGGATTATTTTCTTAAAACTGACGTTTTTCAAGCTTTTCTTAAGAAATCGATCGAATCTCAAAACTCGCCGTTTTTGCATGTTTTTGCTTAATATTACTTATAATGGGAGACCTTAATTTGATAAGTTTGAAGATATTGGCATTATCCAAAAAACTCCCGTTTTTTAATCTTTTTTAGGAAATGGATCAAAACTTAAAAACGGCCGTTTTACCAGCTTTTGTGTAATAATAATTAAATTCGAGAGCAATAACTAGCTAAGGTTGAAGAACGGTTTATTTTCCCAAAATTGACGTTTTTCAAGCTTTTTTTTAAGAAATCGATCGAATCTTAAAACTCGCCGTTTTTGCATGTTTTTGCCTAATATTACTTATAATCGGAGACCTTAATTTGATAAGTTTGAAGATATTTGCATTATCCAAAAAACTCTCGTTTTTCAATCTTTTTAAGGAAATGGATCAAAACTTAAAAACGACCGTTTTTTCAGGTTTTTGGTTAATATTAATCAGATTCGTGAGCAATAACTGGCTAAGTTTGAAAAACGGATTATTTTCTTAAAACTGACGTTTTTCAAGCTTTTTTTAAGAAATCGATCGAATCTCAAAACTCGCCGTTTGTGCATGTTTTTGCTTAATATTACTTATAATCGGAGACCTTAATTTGATAAGTGTGAAGATATTTGCATTATCCAAAAAACTCCCGTTTTTCAATCTTTTTTAGGAAATGGATCAAAACTTAAAAACGTCCGTTTTACCAGGTTTTGGGTAATATTATTTAAATTCGAGAGCAATAACTAGCTAAGTTTGAAAAACGGTTTATTTTCCCCAAACTGACGTTTTTCAAGCTTTTCTTAAAATTCGATCGAATCTCAAAACTCGCCGTTTTTGCATGTTTTTGCCTAATATTACTTTGAATCGGAGACCTTAATTTGATAAGTTTAAAGATATTTGCATTATCCAAAAAACTCCCGTTTTTTAATCTTTTTAAGGAAATGGATCCAAACTTAAAGACGGCCGTTTTTCCAGGTTTTGGTTAATATTACTTAGGAATCGAGAGCAATAACTTGCTAAGCTTGAAAAACGGTTTATTTTTCCAAAGTGACGTTTTTCAAGCTTTTTTTGAGAAATCGATCGAATCTCAAAACTCGCCGTTTTCGCATGTTTTTGCTTAATATTACTTATAATCGGAGACCTTAATTTGATAAGTTTGAAGATATTTGCATTATCCAAAAAACTCCCGTTTTTAATCTTTTTTAGGAAATGGATCAAATTTAAAAAACGGCCGTTTGACCAGCTTTTGGGTAATATTATCTAAATTCGAGAGCAATAACTAGCTAAGTTTGAAAAACGGTTTATTTTCCCAAAATTGACGTTTTTCAAGCTTTTTTTAAGAAATCGATCGAATCTCAAAACTCGCCGTTTGTGCATGTTTTTGCTTAATATTACTTATAATCGGAGACCTTAATTTGATAAGTTTGAAGATATTTGCATTATCCAAAAAACTCCCGTTTTTCAATCTTTTTTAGGAAATGGATCAAAACTTAAAAACGTCCGTTTTACCAGGTTTTGGGTAATATTATTTAAATTCGAGAGCAATAACTAGCTAAGTTTGAAAAACGGTTTATTTTCCCCAAACTGACGTTTTTCAAGCTTTTCTTAAAATTCGATCGAATCTCAAAACTCGCCGTTTTTGCATGTTTTTGCCTAATATTACTTAGAATCGGAGACCATAATTTGATAAGTTTGAAGATATTTGCATTATCCAAAAAACTCCCGTTTTTCAATCTTTTTTAGGAAATGGATCAAAACTTAAAAACGTCCGTTTTACCAGGTTTTGGGTAATATTATTTAAATTCGAGAGCAATAACTAGCTAAGTTTGAAAAACTGTTTATTTTCCCCAAACTGACGTTTTTCAAGCTTTTCTTAAAATTCGATCGAATCTCAAAACTCGCCGTTTTTGCATGTTTTTGCCTAATATTACTTAGAATCGGAGACCTTAATTTGATAAGTTTGAAGATATTTGCATTATCCAAAAAACTCCCGTTTTTTAATCTTTTTAAGGTAATGGATCCAAACTTAAAGACGGCCGTTTTTCCAGGTTTTGGTTAATATTACTTAGGAATCGAGAGCAATAACTTGCTAAGCTTGAAAAACGGTTTATTTTTCCAAAGTGACGTTTTTCAAACTTTTTTTGAGAAATCGATCGAATCTCAAAACTCGCCGTTTTTGCATGTTTTTGCCTAATATTACATATAATCGGAGACCTTAATTTGTTAAGTTTGAAGATATTTGCATTATTTAAAAAACTCCCGTTTTTCAATCTTTTTAAGGAAATGGATCAAAACTTAAAAACGGCCGTTTTTCCAGGTTTTGGTTAATATTAATCAGATTTGAGAGCAATAACTGGCTAAGTTTGAAAAACGGTTTATTTTCTTAAAACTGACGTTTTCCAAGCTTTTTTGAAGAAATCGATCGAATCTAAAAACTCGCCGTTTTTGCATGTTTTTGCCTAATATTACTTATAATCGGAGACCTCAATTTGATAAGTTTGAAGATATTTGCATTATCCAAAAAACTCCCGTTTTTCAATCTTTTTTAGAAAATAGTTCAAAACTTAAAAACGACCGTTTTTCAGGGTTTTTGGTTAATATTAATCAGATTCGTGAGCAATAACTGGCTAAGTTTGAAAAACGGTTTATTTTCTTAAAACTGTTGTTTTTCAAGCTTTTCTTAAGAAATCGATCGAATCTCCAAACTCGCCGTTTTTGCATGTTTTTGCTTAATATTACTTATAATCGGAGACCTTAATTTGATAAGTTTGAAGATATTTGCATTATCCAAAAAACTCCCGTTTTTTAATCTTTTTTAGGAAATGGATCAAAACTTAAAAACGGCCGTTTTACCAGCTTTTGTGTAATATTAATTAAATTCGAGAGCAATAACTAGCTAAGTTTGAAAAACGGTTTATTTTCCTAAAATTGACGTTTTTCAAGCTTTTTCTTTAAGAAATCGATCGAATCTTAAAACTCGCCGTTTTTGCCTGTTTTTGCCTAATATTACTTATAATCGGAGACCTTAATTTGATAAGTTTGAAGATATTTGCATTATCCAAAAAACTCTCGTTTTTCATCTTTTTAAGGAAATGGATTAAAACTTAAAAACGGCCGTTTTTCCAGGTTTTAGTTAATATTAATCAGATTCGAGAGCAATAACTGGCTAAGTTTGAAAAACGGTTTATTTTCTTAAAACTGACGTTTTCCATGTTTTTGCCTAATATTACTTATAATCGGAGACCTCAATTTGATAAGTTTGAAGATATTTGCATTATCCCCAAAACTCCCGTTTTTCAATCTTTTTTAGAAAATAGTTCAAAACTTAAAAACGCCCATTTTCCAGGTTTTTGGTTAATATTAATCAGATTTGTGAGCAATAACTGGCTAAGTTTGAAAAACGGTTTATTTTCTTAAAACTGACGTTTTTTAAGCTTTTCTTAAGAAATCGATCGAATCTCAAAACTCGCCGTTTTTGCATGTTTTTGCTTAATATTACTTATAATCGGAGACCTTAATTTGATAAGTTTGAAGATATTTGCATTATCCAAAAAACTCCCGTTTTTAATCTTTTTTAGGAAATGGATCAAATTTAAAAAACGGCCGTTTGACCAGCTTTAGGGTAATATTATCTAAATTCGAGAGCAATAACTAGATAAGTTTGAAAAACGGTTTATTTTCCCAAAATTGACGTTTTTCAAGCTTTTTTTAAGAAATCGTTTGAATCTCAAAACTCGCCGTTTGTGCATGTTTTTGCTTAATATTACTTATAATCGGAGACCTTAATTTGATAAGTTTTAAGATATTTGCATTATCCAAAAAACTCCCGTTTTTCAATCTTTTTTAGGAAATGGATCAAAACTTAAAAACGTCCGTTTTACCAGGTTTTGGGTAATATTATTTAAATTCGAGAGCAATAACTAGCTAAGTTTGAAAAACGGTTTATTTTCCCCAAACTGACGTTTTTCAAGCTTTTCTTAAAATTCGATCGAATCTCAAAACTCGCCGTTTTTGCATGTTTTTGCCTAATATTACTTTGAATCGGAGACCTTAATTTGATAAGTTTAAAGATATTTGCATTATCCAAAAAACTCCCGTTTTTTAATCTTTTTAAGGAAATGGATCCAAACTTAAAGACGGCCGTTTTTCCAGGTTTTGGTTAATATTATTTAGGAATCGAGAGCAATAACTTGCTAAGCTTGAAAAACGGTTTATTTTTCCAAAGTGACGTTTTTCAAGCTTTTTTTGAGAAATCGATCGAATCTCAAAAATCGCCGTTTGTGCATGTTTTTGCTTAATATTACTTATAATCGGAGACCTTAATTTGATAAGTTTGAAGATATTTGCATTATCCAAAAAACTCCCGTTTTTCAATCTTTTTTAGGAAATGGATCAAAACTTAAAAACGTCCGTTTTACCAGGTTTTGGGTAATATTATTTAAATTCGAGAGCAATAACTAGCTAAGTTTAAAAAACGGTTTATTTTCCCCAAACTGACGTTTTTCAAACTTTTCTTAAAATTCGATCGAATCTCAAAACTCGCCGTTTTTGCATGTTTTTGCCTAATATTACTTAGAATCGGAGACCTTAATTTGATAAGTTTGAAGATATTTGCATTATCCAAAAAACTCCCGTTTTTTAATCTTTTTAAGAAAATGGATCCAAACTTAAAGACGGCCGTTTTTCCAGGTTTTGGTTAATATTACTTAGGAATCGAGAGCAATAACTTGCTAAGCTTGAAAAACGGTTTATTTTTCCAAAGTGACGTTTTTCAAACTTTTTTTGAGAAATCGATCGAATCTCAAAACTCGCCGTTTTTGCATGTTTTTGCCTAATATTACATATAATCGGAGACCTTAATTTGTTAAGTTTGAAGATATTTGCATTATTTAAAAAACTCCCGTTTTTCAATCTTTTTAAGGAAATGGATCAAAACCTAAAAACGGCCGTTTTTCCAGGTTTTGGTTAATATTAATTAGATTTGAGAGCAATAACTGGCTAAGTTTGAAAAACGGTTTATTTTCTTAAAACTGACGTTTTCCAAGCTTTTTTGAAGAAATCGATCGAATCTAAAAACTCGCCGTTTTTGCATGTTTTTGCCTAATATTACTTATAATCGGAGACCTCAATTTGATAAGTTTGAAGATATTTGCATTATCCAAAAAACTCCCGTTTTTCAATCTTTTTTAGAAAATAGTTCAAAACTTAAAAACGACCGTTTTTCCAGGTTTTTGGTTAATATTAATCAGATTCGTGAGCAATAACTGGCTAAGTTTGAAAAACGGTTTATTTTCTTAAAAATGACGTTTTTCAAGCTTTTCTTAAGAAATCGATCGAATCTCCTAACTCGCCGTTTTTGCATGTTTTTGCTTAATATTACTTATAATCGGAGACCTTAATTTGATAAGTTTGAAGATATTTGCATTATCCAAAAAACTCCCGTTTTTTAATCTTTTTTAGGAAATGGATCAAAACTTAAAAACGGCCGTTTTACCAGCTTTTGTGTAATATTAATTAAATTCGAGAGCAATAACTAGCTAAGTTTGAAAAACGGTTTATTTTCCCCAAATTGACGTTTTTCAAGCTTTTTTTTTAAGAAATCGATCGAATCTTAAAACTCGCCGTTTTTGCATGTTTTTGCCTAATATTACTTATAATCGGAGACCTTAATTTGATAAGTTTGAAGATATTTGCATTATCCAAAAAACTCTCGTTTTTCATCTTTTTAAGGAAATGGATTAAAACTTAAAAACGGCCGTTTTTCCAGGTTTTAGTTAATATTAATCAGATTCGAGAGCAATAACTGGCTAAGTTTGAAAAACGGTTTATTTTCTTAAAACTAACGTTTTCCAAGCTTTTTTGAAGAAATCGATCGAATCTAAAAACTCGCCGTTTTTGCATGTTTTTGCCTAATATTACTTATAATCGGAGACCTCAATTTGATAAGTTTGAAGATATTTGCATTATCCCCAAAACTCCCGTTTTTCAATCTTTTTTAGAAAATAGTTCAAAACTTAAAAACGACCGTTTTTCCAGGTTTTTGGTTAATATTAATCAGATTCGTGAGCAATAACTGGCTAAGTTTGAAAAACGGATTATTTTCTTAAAACTGACGTTTTTCAAGCTTTTCTTAAGAAATCGATCAAATCTCAAAACTCGCCGTTTTTGCATGTTTTTGCTTAATATTACTTATAATCGGAGACCTTAATTTGATAAGTTTGAAGATATTGGCATTATCTAAAAAACTCCCGTTTTTTAATCTTTTTTAGGAAATGGATCAAAACTTAAAAACGGCCGTTTTACCAGCTTTTGTGTAATATTAATTAAATTCGAGAGCAATAACTAGCTAAGGTTGAAGAACGGTTTATTTTCCCAAAATTGACGTTTTTCAAGCTTTTTTTTAAGAAATCGATCGAATCTTAAAACTCGCCGTTTTTGCATGTTTTTGCCTAATATTACTTATAATCGGAGACCTTAATTTGATAAGTTTGAAGATATTTGCATTATCCAAAAAACTCTCGTTTTTCAATCTTTTTAAGGAAATGGATCAAAACTTAAAAACGACCGTTTTTCCAGGTTTTTGGTTAATATTAATCAGATTCGTGAGCAATAACTGGCTAAGTTTGAAAAACGGATTATTTTCTTAAAACTGACGTTTTTCAAGCTTTTTTTAAGAAATCGATCGAATCTTAAAACTCGCCGTTTTTGCATGTTTTTGCCTAATATTACTTAGAATCGGAGACCTTAATTTGATAAGTTTGAAGCTATTTGCATTATCCAAAAAACTCCCATTTTTTAATCTTTTTAAGGAAATGGATCCAAACTTAAAGACGGCCGTTTTTCCAGGTTTTGGTTAATATTACTTAGGAATCGAGAGCAATAACTTGCTAAGCTTGAAAAACGGTTTATTTTTCCAAAGTGACGTTTTTCAAGCTTTTTTTGAGAAATCGATCGAATCTCAAAACTCGCCGTTTTTGCATGTTTTTGCTTAATATTACTTATAATCGGAGACCTTAATTTGATAAGTTTGAAGATATTTGCATTATCCAAAAAACTCCCGTTTTTAATCTTTTTTAGGAAATGGATCAAATTTAAAAAACGGCCGTTTGACCAGCTTTTGGGTAATATTATCTAAATTCGAGAGCAATAACTAGCTAAGTTTGAAAAACGGTTTATTTTCCCAAAATTGACGTTTTTCAAGCTTTTTTTAAGAAATCGATCGAATCTCAAAACTCGCCGTTTGTGCATGTTTTTGCTTAATATTACTTATAATCGGAGACCTTAATTTGATAAGTTTGAAGATATTTGCATTATCCAAAAAACTCCCGTTTTTCAATCTTTTTTAGGAAATGGATCAAAACTTAAAAACGTCCGTTTTACCAGGTTTTGGGTAATATTATTTAAATTCGAGAGCAATAACTAGCTAAGTTTGAAAAACGGTTTATTTTCCCCAAACTGACGTTTTTCAAGCTTTTCTTAAAATTCGATCGAATCTCAAAACTCGCCGTTTTTGCATGTTTTTGCCTAATATTACTTAGAATCGGAGACCTTAATTTGATAAGTTTGAAGATATTTTTTATTATCCAAAAAACTCCCGTTTTTCAATCTTTTTTAGGAAATGGATCAAAACTTAAAAACGTCCGTTTTACCAGGTTTTGGGTAATATTATTAAAATTCGAGAGCAATAACTAGCTAAGTTTGAAAAATGGTTTATTTTCCCCAAACTGACGTTTTTCAAGCTTTTCTTAAAATTCGATCGAATCTCAAAACTCGCCGTTTTTGCATGTTTTTGCCTAATATTACATATAATCGGAGACCTTAATTTGTTAAGTTTGAAGATATTTGCATTATCCAAAAAAACTCCCGTTTTTCAATCTTTTTAAGGAAATGGATCAAAACTTAAAAACGGCCGTTTTTCCAGGTTTTGGTTAATATTAATCAGATTTGAGAGCAATAACTGGCTAAGTTTGAAAAACGGTTTATTTTCTTAAAACTGACGTTTTCCAAGCTTTTTTGAAGAAATCGATCGAATCTAAAAACTCGCCGTTTTTGCATGTTTTTGCCTAATATTACTTATAATCGGAGACCTCAATTTGATAAGTTTGAAGATATTTGCATTATCCCCAAAACTCCCGTTCTTCAATCTTTTTTAGAAAATAGTTCAAAACTTAAAAACGACCGTTTTTTCAGGTTTTTGGTTAATATTAATCAGATTTGTGAGCAATAACTGGCTAAGTTTGAAAAACGGTTTATTTTCTTAAAACTGACGTTTTTCAAGCTTTTCTTAAGAAATCAATCGAATCTCAAAACTCGCCGTTTTTGCATGTTTTTGCTTAATATTACTTATAATCGGAGACCTTTATTTGATAAGTTTGAAGATATTGGCATTATCCAAAAAACTCCCGTTTTTTAATCTTTTTTAGGAAATGGATCAAATTTAAAAAACGGCCGTTTGACCAGCTTTTGGGTAATATTATCTAAATTCGAGAGCAATAACTAGATAAGTTTGAAAAACGGTTTATTTTCCCAAAATTGACGTTTTTCAAGCTTTTTTTAAGAAATCGATCGAATCTCAAAACTCGCCGTTTGTGCATGTTTTTGCTTAATATTACTTATAATCGGAGACCTTTATTTGATAAGTTTGAAGATATTTGCATTATCCAAAAAACTCCCGTTTTTCAATCTTTTTTAGGAAATGGATCAAAACTTAAAAACGTCCGTTTTACCAGGTTTTGGGTAATATTATTTAAATTCAAGAGCAATAACTAGCTAAGTTTGAAAAACGGTTTATTTTCCCCAAACTGACGTTTTTCAAGCTTTTCTTAAGAAATCGATCGAATCTCAAAACTCGCCGTTTTTGCATGTTTTTGCCTAATATTACTTATAATCGGAGACCTTAATTTGATAAGTTTGAAGATATTTGCATTATCCAAAAAACTCTCGTTTTTCAATCTTTTTAAGGAAATGGATCAAAACTTAAAAATGGCCGTTTTTCCAGGTTTTGGTTAATATTAATCAGATTCGAGAGCAATAACTGGCTAAGTTTAAAAAACGGTTTATTTTCTTAAAACTGACGTTTTCCAAGCTTTTTTTAAGAAATCAATCGAATCTCAAAACTCGCCGTTTGTGCATGTTTTTGCTTAATATTACTTATAATCGGAGACCTTAATTTGATAAGTTTGAAGATATTTGCATTATCCAAAAAACTCCCGTTTTTCAATCTTTTTTAGGAAATGGATCAAAACTTAAAGACGGCCGTTTCACCAGGTTTTGGGTAATATTATTTAAATTCGAGAGCAATAACTAGCTAAGTTTGAAAAACGGTTTATTTTCCCCAAACTGACGTTTTTCAAGCTTTTCTTAAAATTCGATCGAATCTCAAAACTCGCCGTTTTTGCATGTTTTTGCCTAATATTACTTATAATCGGAGACCTTAATTTGATAAGTTTGAAGATATTTGCATTATCCAAAAAACTCCCGTTTTTCAATCTTTTTTAGGAAATGGATCAAAACTTAAAAACGTCCGTTTCACCAGGTTTTGGGTAATATTATTTAAATTCGTGAGCAATAACTAGCTAAGTTTGAAAAACGGTTTATTTTCCCAAAATTGACGTTTTTCAAGCTTTTCTTAAAATTCGATCGAATCTCAAAACTCGCCGTTTTTGCATGTTTTTGCCTAATATTACTTTGAATCGGAGACCTTAATTTGATAAGTTTAAAGATATTTGCATTATCCAAAAAACTCCCGTTTTTTAATCTTTTTAAGGAAATGGATCCAAACTTAAAGACGGCCGTTTTTCCAGGTTTTGGTTAATATTACTTAGGAATCGAGAGCAATAACTTGCTAAGCTTGAAAAACGGTTTATTTTTCCAAAGTGACGTTTTTCAAGCTTTTTTTGAGAAATCGATCGAATCTCAAAACTCGCCGTTTTTGCATGTTTTTGCTTAATATTACTTATAATCGGAGACCTTAATTTGATAAGTTTGAAGATATTTGCATTATCCAAAAAACTCCCGTTTTTAATCTTTTTTAGGAAATGGATCAAATTTAAAAAACGGCCGTTTGACCAGCTTTTGGGTAATATTATCTAAATTCGAGAGCAATAACTAGCTAAGTTTGAAAAACGGTTTATTTTCCCAAAATTGACGTTTTTCAAGCTTTTTTTAAGAAATCGATCGAATCTCAAAACTCGCCGTTTGTGCATGTTTTTGCTTAATATTACTTATAATCGGAGACCTTAATTTGATAAGTTTGAAGATATTTGCATTATCCAAAGAACTCCCGTTTTTCAATCTTTTTTAGGAAATGGATCAAAACTTAAAAACGTCCGTTTTACCAGGTTTTGGGTAATATTATTTAAATTCGAGAGCAATAACTAGCTAAGTTTGAAAAACGGTTTATTTTCCCCAAACTGACGTTTTTCAAGCTTTTCTTAAAATTCGATCGAATCTCAAAACTCGCCGTTTTTGCATGTTTTTGCCTAATATTACTTAGAATCGGAGACCTTAATTTGATAAGTTTGAAGATATTTGCATTATCCAAAAAACTCCCGTTTTTCAATCTTTTTTAGGAAATGGATCAAAACTTAAAAACGTCCGTTTTACCAGGTTTTGGGTAATATTATTAAAATTCGAGAGCAATAACTAGCTAAGTTTGAAAAACGGTTTATTTTCCCCAAACTGACGTTTTTCAAGCTTTTCTTAAAATTCGATCGAATCTCAAAACTCGCCGTTTTTGCATGTTTTTGCCTAATATTACTTATAATCGGAGACCTTAATTTGATAAGTTTGAAGATATTTGCATTATCCAAAAAACTCCCGTTTTTTAATCTTTTTAAGGAAATGGATCCAAACTTAAAGACGGCCGTTTTTCCAGGTTTTGGTTAATATTACTTAGGAATCGAGAGCAATAACTTGCTAAGCTTGAAAAACGGTTTATTTTTCCAAAGTGACGTTTTTCAAACTTTTTTTGAGAAATCGATCGAATCTCAAAACTCGCCGTTTTTGCATGTTTTTGCCTAATATTACATATAATCGGAGACCTTAATTTGTTAAGTTTAAAGATATTTGCATTATTTAAAAAACTCCCGTTTTTCAATCTTTTTAAGGAAATGGATCAAAACTTAAAAACGGCCGTTTTTCCAGGTTTTGGTTAATATTAATCAGATTTGAGAGCAATAACTGGCTAAGTTTGAAAAACGGTTTATTTTCTTAAAACTGACGTTTTCCAATCTTTTTTGAAGAAATCGATCGAATCTAAAAACTCGCCGTTTTTGCATGTTTTTGCCTAATATTACTTATAATTGGAGACCTCAATTTGATAAGTTTGAAGATATTTGCATTATCCCCAAAACTCCCGTTTTTCAATCTTTTTTAGAAAATAGTTCAAAACTTAAAAACGACCGTTTTTTCAGGTTTTTGGTTAATATTAATCAGATTCGTGAGCAATAACTAGCTAAGTTTGAAAAACGGTTTATTTTCCCAAAATTGACGTTTTTCAAGCTTTTTTTTTAAGAAATCGATCGAATCTTAAAACTCGCCGTTTTTGCATGTTTTTGCCTAATATTACTTATAATCGGAGACCTTAATTTGATAAGTTTGAAGATATTTGCATTATCCAAAAAACTCTCGTTTTTCATCTTTTTAAGGAAATGGATTAAAACTTAAAAACGGCCGTTTTTCCAGGTTTTGGTTAATATTAATCAGATTCGAGAGCAATAACTGGCTAAGTTTGAAAAACGGTCTATTTTCTTAAAACTGACGTTTTCCATGTTTTTGCCTAATATTACTTATAATCGGAGACCTCAATTTGATAAGTTTGAAGATATTTGCATTATCCCCAAAACTCCCATTTTTCAATCTTTTTTAGAAAATAGTTCAAAACTTAAAAACGCCCGTTTTCCAGGTTTTTGGTTAATATTAATCAGATTTGTGAGCAATAACTGGCTAAGTTTGAAAAACGGTTTATTTTCTTAAAACTGACGTTTTTCAAGCTTTTCTTAAGAAATCGATCGAATCTCAAAACTCGCCGTTTTTGCATGTTTTTGCTTAATATTACTTATAATCGGAGACCTTAATTTGATAAGTTTGAAGATATTTGCATTATCCAAAAAACTCCCGTTTTTAATCTTTTTTAGGAAATGGATCAAATTTAAAAAACGGCCGTTTGACCAGCTTTTGGGTAATATTATCTAAATTCGAGAGCAATAACTAGATAAGTTTGAAAAACGGTCTATTTTCCCAAAATTGACGTTTTTCAAGCTTTTTTTAAGAAATCGATCGAATCTCAAAACTCGCCGTTTGTGCATGTTTTTGCTTAATATTACTTATAATCGGAGACCTTAATTTGATAAGTTTGAAGATATTTGCATTATCCAAAAAACTCCCGTTTTTCAATCTTTTTTAGGAAATGGATCAAAACTTAAAAACGTCCGTTTTACCAGGTTTTGGGTAATATTATTTAAATTCGAGAGCAATAACTAGCTAAGTTTGAAAAACGGTTTATTTTCCCCAAACTGACGTTTTTCAAGCTTTTCTTAAGAAATCGATCGAATCTCAAAACTCGCCGTTTTTGCATGTTTTTGCCTAATATTACTTATAATCGGAGACCTTAATTTGATAAGTTTGAAGATATTTGCATTATCCAAAAAACTCTCGTTTTTCAATCTTTTTAAGGAAATGGATCAAAACTCAAAAACGGCCGTTTTTCCAGGTTTTGGTTAATATTATTCAGATTTGAGAGCAATAACTGGCTAAGTTTGAAAAACGGTTTATTTTCTTAAAACCGACGTTTTCCAAGCTTTTTTGAAGAAATCGATCGAATCTAAAAACTCGCCGTTTTTGCATGTTTTTGCCTAATATTACTTATAATCGGAGACCTCAATTTGATAAGTTTGAAGATATTTGCATTATCCCCAAAACTCCCGTTTTTCAATCTTTTTTAGAAAATAGTTCAAAACTTAAAAACGACCGTTTTTCCAGGTTTTTGGTTAATATTAATCAGATTCGTGAGCAATAACTGGCTAAGTTTGAAAAACGGATTATTTTCTTAAAACTGACGTTTTTCAAGCTTTTCTTAAGAAATCGATCAAATCTCAAAACTCGCCGTTTTTGCATGTTTTTGCTTAATATTACTTATAATCGGAGACCTTAATTTGATAAGTTTGAAGATATTGGCATTATCCAAAAAACTCCCGTTTTTTAATCTTTTTTAGGAAATGGATCAAAACTTAAAAACGGCCGTTTTACCAGCTTTTGTGTAATATTAATTAAATTCGAGAGCAATAACTAGCTAAGGTTGAAGAACGGTTTTTTTTCCCAAAATTGACGTTTTTCAAGCTTTTTTTTAAGAAATCGATCGAATCTTAAAACTCGCCGTTTTTGCATGTTTTTGCCTAATATTACTTATAATCGGAGACCTTAATTTGATAAGTTTGAAGATATTTGCATTATCCAAAAAACTCTCGTTTTTCAATCTTTTTAAGGAAATGGATCAAAACTTAAAAACGACCGTTTTTCCAGGTTTTTGGTTAATATTAATCAGATTCGTGAGCAATAACTGGCTAAGTTTGAAAAACGGATTATTTTCTTAAAACTGACGTTTTTCAAGCTTTTTTTAAGAAATCGATCGAATCTTAAAACTCGCCGTTTTTGCATGTTTTTGCCTAATATTACTTAGAATCGGAGACCTTAATTTGATAAGTTTGAAGATATTTGCATTATCCAAAAAACTCCCGTTTTTTAATCTTTTTAAGGAAATGGATCCAAACTTAAAGACGGCCGTTTTTCCAGGTTTTGGTTAATATTACTTAGGAATCGAGAGCAATAACTTGCTAAGCTTGAAAAACGGTTTATTTTTCCAAAGTGACGTTTTCCAAGCTTTTTTTGAGAAATCGATCGAATCTCAAAACTCGCCGTTTTTGCATGTTTTTGCTTAATATTACTTATAATCGGAGACCTTAATTTGATAAGTTTGAAGATATTTGCATTATCCAAAAAACTCCCGTTTTTAATCTTTTTTAGGAAATGGATCAAATTTAAAAAACGGCCGTTTGACCAGCTTTTGGGTAATATTATCTAAATTCGAGAGCAATAACTAGCTAAGTTTGAAAAACGGTTTATTTTCCCAAAATTGACGTTTTTCAAGCTTTTTTTAAGAAATCGATCGAATTTTAAAACTCGCCGTTTGTGCATGTTTTTGCTTAATATTACTTATAATCGGAGACCTTAATTTGATAAGTTTGAAGATATTTGCATTATCCCAAAAACTCCCGTTTTTCAATCTTTTTTAGGAAATGGATCAAAACTTAAAAACGTCCGTTTTACCAGGTTTTGGGTAATATTATTTAAATTCGAGAGCAATAACTAGCTAAGTTTGAAAAACGGTTTATTTTCCCCAAACTGACGTTTTTCAAGCTTTTCTTAAAATTCGATCGAATCTCAAAACTCGCCGTTTTTGCATGTTTTTGCCTAATATTACTTAGAATCGGAGACCTTAATTTGATAAGTTTGAAGATATTTGCATTATCCAAAAAACTCCCGTTTTTCAATCTTTTTTAGGAAATGGATCAAAACTTAAAAACGTCCGTTTTACCAGGTTTTGGGTAATATTATTAAAATTCGAGAGCAATAACTAGCTAAGTTTGAAAAACGGTTTATTTTCCCCAAACTGACGTTTTTCAAGCTTTTCTTAAAATTCGATCGAATCTCAAAACTCGCCGTTTTTGCATGTTTTTGCCTAATATTACTTATAATCGGAGACCTTAATTTGATAAGTTTGAAGATATTTGCATTATCCAAAAAACTCCCGTTTTTTAATCTTTTTAAGGAAATGGATCCAAACTTAAAGACGGCCGTTTTTCCAGGTTTTGGTTAATATTACTTAGGAATCGAGAGCAATAACTTGCTAACCTTGAAAAACGGTTTATTTTCTTAAAACTGACGTATTCCAAGCTTTTTTGAAGAAATCGATCGAATCTAAAAACTCGCCGTTTTTGCATGTTTTTGCCTAATATTACTTATAATCGGAGACCTCAATTTGATAAGTTTGAAGATATTTGCATCATCCCCAAAACTCCCGTTTTTCAATCTTTTTTAGAAAATAGTTCAAAACTTAAAAACGACCGTTTTTTCAGGTTTTTGGTTAATATTAATCAGATTCGTGAGCAATAACTAGCTAAGTTTGAAAAACGGTATATTTTCCCAAAATTGACGTTTTTCAAGCTTTTTTTTTAAGAAATCGATCGAATCTTAAAACTCGCCGTTTTTGCATGTTTTTGCCTAATATTACTTATAATCGGAGACCTTAATTTGATAAGTTTGAAGATATTTGCATTATCCAAAAAACTCTCGTTTTTCATCTTTTTAAGGAAATGGATTAAAACTTAAAAACGGCCGTTTTTCCAGGTTTTGGTTAATATTAATCAGATTCGAGAGCAATAACTGGCTAAGTTTGAAAAACGGTTTATTTTCTTAAAACTGACGTTTTCCATGTTTTTGCCTAATATTACTTATAATCGGAGACCTCAATTTGATAAGTTTGAAGATATTTGCATTATCCCCAAAACTCCCATTTTTCAATCTTTTTTAGAAAATAGTTCAAAACTTAAAAACGCCCGTTTTCCAGGTTTTTGGTTTATATTAATCAGATTTGTGAGCAATAACTGGCTAAGTTTGAAAAACGGATTATTTTCTTAAAACTGACGTTTTTCAAGCTTTTCTTAAGAAATCGATCGAATCTCAAAACTCGCCGTTTTTGCATGTTTTTGCTTAATATTACTTATAATCGGAGACCTTAATTTGATAAGTTTGAAGATATTTGCATTATCCAAAAAACTCCCGTTTTTCAATCTTTTTTAGGAAATGGATCAAAACTTAAAAACGTCCGTTTTACCAGGTTTTGGGTAATATTATTAAATTCGAGAGCAATAACTGGCTAAGTTTGAAAAACGGTTTATTTTCTTAAAACTGACGTTTTCCAAGCTTTTTTTAAGAAATCGATCGAATCTAGAAACTCGCCGTTTTTGCATGTTTTTGCCTAATATTACTTATTATCGGAGACCTCAATTTGATAAGTTTGAAGATATTTGCATTATCCCCAAAACTCTCGTTTTTCAATCTTTTTTAGAAAATAGTTCAAAACTTAAAAACGACCGTTTTACCAGCTTTTGTGTAATATTATTTAAATTCGAGAGCAATAACTAGCTAAGGTTGAAGAACGGTTTATTTTCTTAAAACTGACGTTTTTCAAGCTTTTCTTAAAAAATCGATCGAATCTCAAAACTCGCCGTTTTTGCATGTTTTTGCTTAATATTACTTATAATCGGAGACCTTAATTTGATAAGTTTGAAGATATTTGCATTATCCAAAAAACTCTCGTTTTTCAATCTTTTTAAGGAAATGGATCAAAACTTAAAAACGGCCGTTTTTCCAGGTTTTGGTTAATATTAATTAGATTCGAGAGCAATAACTTGCTAAGCTTGAAAAACGGTTTATTTTTCCAAAGTGACGTTTTTCAAACTTTTTTTGAGAAATCGATCGAATCTCAAAACTCGCCGTTTTTGCATGTTTTTGCCTAATATTACATATAATCGGAGACCTTAATTTGTTAAGTTTGAAGATATTTGCATTATTTAAAAAACTCCCGTTTTTCAATCTTTTTAAGGAAATGGATCAAAACTTAAAAACGGCCGTTTTTCCAGGTTTTGGTTAATATTAATCAGATTTGAGAGCAATAACTGGCTAAGTTTGAAAAACGGTTTATTTTCTTAAAACTGACGTTTTCCAAGCTTTTTTGAAGAAATCGATCGAATCTAAAAACTCGCCGTTTTTGCATGTTTTTGCCTAATATTACTTATAATCGGAGACCTCAATTTGATAAGTTTGAAGATATTTGCATTATCCCCAAAACTCCCGTTTTCAATCTTTTTTAGAAAATAGTTTAAAACTTAAAAACGACCGTTTTTCCAGGTTTTTGGTTAATATTAATCAGATTCGTGAGCAATAACTGGCTAAGTTTGAAAAACGGTTTATTTTCTTAAAACTGACGTTTTTCAAGCTTTTCTTAAGAAATCGATCGAATCTCCAAACTCGCCGTTTTTGCATGTTTTTGCTTAATATTACTTATAATCGGAGACCTTAATTTGATAAGTTTGAAGATATTTGCATTATCCAAAAAACTCCCGTTTTTTAATCTTTTTTAGGAAATGGATCAAAACTTAAAAACGGCCGTTTTACCATCTTTTGTGTAATATTAATTAAATTCGAGAGCAATAACTAGCTAAGTTTGAAAAACGGTTTATTTTCCCAAAATTGACGTTTTTCAAGCTTTTTTTTTAAGAAATCGATCGAATCTTAAAACCCGCCGTTTTTGCATGTTTTTGCCTAATATTACTTATAATCGGAGACCTTAATTTGATAAGTTTGAAGATATTTGCATTATCCAAAAAACTCTCGTTTTTCATCTTTTTAAGGAAATGGATTAAAACTTAAAAACGGCCGTTTTTCCAGGTTTTGGTTAATATTAATCAGATTCGAGAGCAATAACTGGCTAAGTTTGAAAAACGGTTTATTTTCTTAAAACTGACGTTTTCCATGTTTTTGCCTAATATTACTTATAATCGGAGACCTCAATTTGATAAGTTTGAAGATATTTGCATTATCCCCAAAACTCCCGTTTTTCAATCTTTTTTAGAAAATAGTTCAAAACTTAAAAACGACCGTTTTTTCAGGTTTTTGGTTAATATTAATCAGATTCGTGAGCAATAACTAGCTAAGTTTGAAAAACGGTTTATTTTCCCAAAATTGACGTTTTTCAAGCTTTTTTTTTAAGAAATCGATCGAATCTTAAAACTCGCCGTTTTTGCATGTTTTTGCCTAATATTACTTATAATCGGAGACCTTAATTTGATAAGTTTGAAGATATTTGCATTATCCAAAAAACTCTCGTTTTTCATCTTTTTAAGGAAATGGATTAAAACTTAAAAACGGCCGTTTTTCCAGGTTTTGGTTAATATTAATCAGATTCGAGAGCAATAACTGGCTAAGTTTGAAAAACGGTTTATTTTCTTAAAACTGACGTTTTCCATGTTTTTGCCTAATATTACTTATAATCGGAGACCTCAATTTGATAAGTTTGAAGATATTTGCATTATCCCCAAAACTCCCATTTTTCAATCTTTTTTAGAAAATAGTTCAAAACTTAAAAACGCCCGTTTTCCAGGTTTTTGGTTAATATTAATCAGATTTGTGAGCAATAACTGGCTAAGTTTGAAAAACGGATTATTTTCTTAAAACTGACGTTTTTTAAGCTTTTCTTAAGAAATCGATCGAATCTCAAAACTCGCCGTTTTTGCATGTTTTTGCTTAATATTACTTATAATCGGAGACCTTAATTTGATAAGTTTGAAGATATTTGCATTATCCAAAAAACTCCCGTTTTTCAATCTTTTTTAGGAAATGGATCAAAACTTAAAAACGTCCGTTTTACCAGGTTTTGGGTAATATTATTAAATTCGAGAGCAATAACTGGCTAAGTTTGAAAAACGGTTTATTTTCTTAAAACTGACGTTTTCCAAGCTTTTTTTAAGAAATCGATCGAATCTAGAAACTCGCCGTTTTTGCATGTTTTTGCCTAATATTACTTATTATCGGAGACCTCAATTTGATAAGTTTGAAGATATTTGCATTATCCCCAAAACTCTCGTTTTTCAATCTTTTTTAGAAAATAGTTCAAAACTTAAAAACGACCGTTTTACCAGCTTTTGTGTAATATTATTTAAATTCGAGAGCAATAACTAGCTAAGGTTGAAGAACGGTTTATTTTCTTAAAACTGACGTTTTTCAAGCTTTTCTTAAAAAATCGATCGAATCTCAAAACTCGCCGTTTTTGCATGTTTTTGCTTAATATTACTTATAATCGGAGACCTTAATTTGATAAGTTTGAAGATATTTGCATTATCCAAAAAACTCTCGTTTTTCAATCTTTTTAAGGAAATGGTTCAAAACTTAAAAACGGCCGTTTTTCCAGGTTTTGGTTAATATTAATTAGATTCGAGAGCAATAACTTGCTAAGCTTGAAAAACGGTTTATTTTTCCAAAGTGACGTTTTTCAAACTTTTTTTGAGAAATCGATCGAATCTCAAAACTCGCCGTTTTTGCATGTTTTTGCCTAATATTACATATAATCGGAGACCTTAATTTGTTAAGTTTGAAGATATTTGCATTATTTAAAAAACTCCCGTTTTTCAATCTTTTTAAGGAAATGGATCAAAACTTAAAAACGGCCGTTTTTCCAGGTTTTGGTTAATATTAATCAGATTTGAGAGCAATAACTGGCTAAGTTTGAAAAACGGTTTATTTTCTTAAAACTGACGTTTTCCAAGCTTTTTTGAAGAAATCGATCGAATCTAAAAACTCGCCGTTTTTGCATGTTTTTGCCTAATATTACTTATAATCGGAGACCTCAATTTGATAAGTTTGAAGATATTTGCATTATCCCCAAAACTCCCGTTTTTCAATCTTTTTTAGAAAATAGTTTAAAACTTAAAAACGACCATTTTTCCAGGTTTTTGGTTAATATTAATCAGATTCGTGAGCAATAACTGGCTAAGTTTGAAAAACGGTTTATTTTCTTAAAACTGACGTTTTTCAAGCTTTTCTTAAGAAATCGATCGAATCTCCAAACTCGCCGTTTTTGCATGTTTTTGCTTAATATTACTTATAATCGGAGACCTTAATTTGATAAGTTTGAAGATATTTGCATTATCCAAAAAACTCCCGTTTTTTAATCTTTTTTAGGAAATGGATCAAAACTTAAAAACGGCCGTTTTACCAGCTTTTGTGTAATATTAATTAAATTCGAGAGCAATAACTAGCTAAGTTTGAAAAACGGTTTATTTTCCCAAAATTGACGTTTTTCAAGCTTTTTTTTTAAGAAATCGATCGAATCTTAAAACTCGCCGTTTTTGCATGTTTTTGCCTAATATTACTTATAATCGGAGACCTTAATTTGATAAGTTTGAAGATATTTGCATTATCCAAAAAACTCTCGTTTTTCATCTTTTTAAGGAAATGGATTAAAACTTAAAAACGGCCGTTTTTCCAGGTTTTGGTTAATATTAATCAGATTCGAGAGCAATAACTGGCTAAGTTTGAAAAACGGTTTATTTTCTTAAAACTGACGTTTTCCATGTTTTTGCCTAATATTACTTATAATCGGAGACCTCAATTTGATAAGTTTGAAGATATTTGCATTATCCCCAAAACTCCCGTTTTTCAATCTTTTTTAGAAAATAGTTCAAAACTTAAAAACGCCCGTTTTCCAGGTTTTTGGTTAATATTAATCAGATTTGTGAGCAATAACTGGCTAAGTTTGAAAAACGGTTTATTTTCTTAAAACTGACGTTTTTCAAGCTTTTCTTAAGAAATCGATCGAATCTCAAAACTCGCCGTTTTTGCATGTTTTTGCTTAATATTACTTATAATCGGAGACCTTAATTTGATAAGTTTTAAGATATTTGCATTATCTAAAAAACTCCCGTTTTTAATCTTTTTTAGGAAATGGATCAAATTTAAAAAACGGCCGTTTGACCAGCTTTTGGGTAATATTATCTAAATTCGAGAGCAATAACTAGATAAGTTTGAAAAACGGTTTATTTTCCCAAAATTGACGTTTTTCAAGCTTTTTTTAAAAATCAATCGAATCTCAAAACTCGCCGTTTGTGCATGTTTTTGCTTAATATTACTTATAATCGGAGACCTTAATTTGATAAGTTTGAAGATATTTGCATTATCCAAAAAACTCCCGTTTTTCAATCTTTTTTAGGAAATGGATCAAAACTTAAAAACGTCCGTTTTACCAAGTTTTGGGTAATATTATTTAAATTCGAGAGCAATAACTAGCTAAGTTTGAAAAACGGTTTATTTTCCCCAAACTGACGTTTTTCAAGCTTTTCTTAAGAAATCGATCGAATCTCAAAACTCGCCGTTTTTGCATGTTTTTGCCTAATATTACTTATAATCGGAGACCTTAATTTAAAAAGTTTGAAGATATTTGCATTATCCAAAAAACACTCGTTTTTCAATCTTTTTAAGGAAATGGATCAAAACTCAAAAACGGCCGTTTTTCCAGGTTTTGGTTAATATTATTCAGATTTGAGAGCAATAACTGGCTAAGTTTGAAAAACGGTTTATTTTCTTAAAACCGACGTTTTCCAAGCTTTTTTGAAGAAATCGATCGAATCTAAAAACTCGCCGTTTTTGCATGTTTTTGCCTAATATTACTTATAATCGGAGACCTCAATTTGATAAGTTTGAAGATATTTGCATTATCCCCAAAACTCCCGTTTTTCAATCTTTTTTAGAAAATAGTTCAAAACTTAAAAACGACCGTTTTTCCAGGTTTTTGGTTAATATTAATCAGATTCGTGAGCAATAACTGGCTAAGTTTGAAAAACGGATTATTTTCTTAAAACTGACGTTTTTCAAGCTTTTCTTAAGAAATCGATCAAATCTCAAAACTCGCCGTTTTTGCATGTTTTTGCTTAATATTACTTATAATCGGAGACCTTAATTTGATAAGTTTGAAGATATTGGCATTATCCAAAAAACTCCCGTTTTTTAATCTTTTTTAGGAAATGGATCAAAACTTAAAAACGGCCGTTTTACCAGCTTTTGTGTAATATTAATTAAATTCGAGAGCAATAACTAGCTAAGGTTGAAGAACGGTTTTTTTTCCCAAAATTGACGTTTTTCAAGCTTTTTTTTAAGAAATCGATCGAATCTTAAAACTCGCCGTTTTTGCATGTTTTTGCCTAATATTACTTATAATCGGAGACCTTAATTTGATAAGTTTGAAGATATTTGCATTATCCAAAAAACTCTCGTTTTTCAATCTTTTTAAGGAAATGGATCAAAACTTAAAAACGACCGTTTTTCCAGGTTTTTGGTTAATATTAATCAGATTCGTGAGCAATAACTGGCTAAGTTTGAAAAACGGATTATTTTCTTAAAACTGACGTTTTTCAAGCTTTTTTTAAGAAATCGATCGAATCTTAAAACTCGCCGTTTTTGCATGTTTTTGCCTAATATTACTTAGAATCGGAGACCTTAATTTGATAAGTTTGAAGATATTTGCATTATCCAAAAAACTCCCGTTTTTTAATCTTTTTAAGGAAATGGATCCAAACTTAAAGACGGCCGTTTTTCCAGGTTTTGGTTAATATTACTTAGGAATCGAGAGCAATAACTTGCTAAGCTTGAAAAACGGTTTATTTTTCCAAAGTGACGTTTTCCAAGCTTTTTTTGAGAAATCGATCGAATCTCAAAACTCGCCGTTTTTGCATGTTTTTGCTTAATATTACTTATAATCGGAGACCTTAATTTGATAAGTTTGAAGATATTTGCATTATCCAAAAAACTCCCGTTTTTAATCTTTTTTAGGAAATGGATCAAATTTAAAAAACGGCCGTTTGACCAGCTTTTGGGTAATATTATCTAAATTCGAGAGCAATAACTAGCTAAGTTTGAAAAACGGTTTATTTTCCCAAAATTGACGTTTTTCAAGCTTTTTTTAAGAAATCGATCGAATTTTAAAACTCGCCGTTTGTGCATGTTTTTGCTTAATATTACTTATAATCGGAGACCTTAATTTGATAAGTTTGAAGATATTTGCATTATCCCAAAAACTCCCGTTTTTCAATCTTTTTTAGGAAATGGATCAAAACTTAAAAACGTCCGTTTTACCAGGTTTTGGGTAATATTATTTAAATTCGAGAGCAATAACTAGCTAAGTTTGAAAAACGGTTTATTTTCCCCAAACTGACGTTTTTCAAGCTTTTCTTAAAATTCGATCGAATCTCAAAACTCGCCGTTTTTGCATGTTTTTGCCTAATATTACTTATAATCGGAGACCTTAATTTGATAAGTTTGAAGATATTTGCATTATCCAAAAAACTCCCGTTTTTCAATCTTTTTTAGGAAATGGATCAAAACTTAAAAACGTCCGTTTTACCAGGTTTTGGGTAATATTATTAAAATTCGAGAGCAATAACTAGCTAAGTTTGAAAAACGGTTTATTTTCCCCAAACTGACGTTTTTCAAGCTTTTCTTAAAATTCGATCGAATCTCAAAACAAGCCGTTTTTGCATGTTTTTGCCTAATATTACTTATAATCGGAGACCTTAATTTGATAAGTTTGAAGATATTTGCATTATCCAAAAAACTCCCGTTTTTTAATCTTTTTAAGGTAATGGATCCAAACTTAAAGACGGCCGTTTTTCCAGGTTTTGGTTAATATTACTTAGGAATCGAGAGCAATAACTTGCTAACCTTGAAAAACGGTTTATTTTCTTAAAACTGACGTATTCCAAGCTTTTTTGAAGAAATCGATCGAATCTAAAAACTCGCCGTTTTTGCATGTTTTTGCCTAATATTACTTATAATCGGAGACCTCAATTTGATAAGTTTGAAGATATTTGCATTATCCCCAAAACTCCCGTTTTTCAATCTTTTTTAGAAAATAGTTCAAAACTTAAAAACGACCGTTTTTTCAGGTTTTTGGTTAATATTAATCAGATTCGTGAGCAATAACTAGCTAAGTTTGAAAAACGGTTTATTTTCCCAAAATTGACGTTTTTCAAGCTTTTTTTTTAAGAAATCGATCGAATCTTAAAACTCGCCGTTTTTGCATGTTTTTGCCTAATATTACTTATAATCGGAGACCTTAATTTGATAAGTTTGAAGATATTTGCATTATCCAAAAAACTCTCGTTTTTCATCTTTTTAAGGAAATGGATTAAAACTTAAAAACGGCCGTTTTTCCAGGTTTTGGTTAATATTAATCAGATTCGAGAGCAATAACTGGCTAAGTTTGAAAAACGGTTTATTTTCTTAAAACTGACGTTTTCCATGTTTTTGCCTAATATTACTTATAATCGGAGACCTCAATTTGATAAGTTTGAAGATATTTGCATTATCCCCAAAACTCCCATTTTTCAATCTTTTTTAGAAAATAGTTCAAAACTTAAAAACGACCGTTTTCCAGGTTTTTGGTTAATATTAATCAGATTTGTGAGCAATAACTGGCTAAGTTTGAAAAACGGTTTATTTTCCCCAAACTGACGTTTTTCAAGCTTTTCTTAAGAAATCGATCGAATCTCAAAACTCGCCGTTTTTGCATGTTTTTGCTTAATATTACTTATAATCGGAGACCTTAATTTGATAAGTTTGAAGATATTTGCATTATCCAAAAAACTCCCGTTTTTAATCTTTTTTAGGAAATGGATCAAATTTAAAAAACGGCCGTTTGACCAGCTTTTGGGTAATATTATCTAAATTCGAGAGCAATAACTAGATAAGTTTGAAAAACGGTTTGTTTTCCCAAAATTGACGTTTTTCAAGCTTTTTTAAGAAATCGATCGAATCTCAAAACTCGCCGTTTGTGCATGTTTTTGCTTAATATTACTTATAATCGGAGACCTTTATTTGATAAGTTTGAAGATATTTGCATTATCCAAAAAACTCCCGTTTTTCAATCTTTTTTAGGAAATGGATCAAAACTTAAAAACGTCCGTTTTACCAGGTTTTGGGTAATATTATTTAAATTCGAGAGCAATAACTAGCTAAGTTTGAAAAACGGTTTATTTTCCCCAAACTGACGTTTTTCAAGCTTTTCTTAAGAAATCGATCGAATCTCAAAACTCGCCGTTTTTGCATGTTTTTGCCTAATATTACTTATAATCGGAGACCTTAATTTGATAAGTTTGAAGATATTTGCATTATCCAAAAAACTCTCGTTTTTCAATCTTTTTAAGGAAATGGATCAAAACTTAAAAACGGCCGTTTTTCCAGGTTTTGGTTAATATTAATCAGATTTGAGAGCAATAACTGGCTAAGTTTGAAAAACGGTTTATTTTCTTAAAACTGACGTTTTCCAAGCTTTTTTGAAGAAATCGATCGAATCTAAAAACTCGCCGTTTTTGCATGTTTTTGCCTAATATTACTTATAATCGGAGACCTCAATTTGATAAGTTTGAAGATATTTGCATTATCCCCAAAACTCCCGTTTTTCAATCTTTTTTAGAAAATAGTTCAAAACTTAAAAACGACCGTTTTTCCAGGTTTTTGGTTAATATTAATCAGATTCGTGAGCAATAACTGGCTAAGTTTGAAAAACGGATTATTTTCTTAAAACTGACGTTTTTCAAGCTTTTCTTAAGAAATCGATCGAATCTCAAAACTCGCCGTTTTTGCATGTTTTTGCTTAATATTACTTATAATCGGAGACCTTAATTTGATAAGTTTGAAGATATTTGCATTATCCCCAAAACTCCCGTTTTTCAATCTTTTTTAGAAAATAGTTCAAAACTTAAAAACGCCCGTTTTCCAGGTTTTTGGTTAATATTAATCAGATTTGTGAGCAATAACTGGCTAAGTTTGAAAAACGGTTTATTTTCTTAAAACTGACGTTTTCCAAGCTTTTTTTAAGAAATCGATCGAATCTAGAAACTCGCCGTTTTTGCATGTTTTTGCCTAATATTACTTATTATCGGAGACCTCAATTTGATAAGTTTGAAGATATTTGCATTATCCCCAAAACTCCCGTTTTTCAATCTTTTTTAGAAAATAGTTTAAAACTTAAAAACGACCGTTTTACCAGCTTTTGTGTAATATTATTTAAATTCGAGAGCAATAACTAGCTAAGGTTGAAGAACGGTTTATTTTCTTAAAACTGACGTTTTTCAAGCTTTTCTTAAAAAATCGATCGAATCTCAAAACTCGCCGTTTTTGCATGTTTTTGCTTAATATTACTTATAATCGGAGACCTTAATTTGATAAGTTTGAAGATATTTGCATTATCCAAAAAACTCTCGTTTTTCAATCTTTTTAAGGAAATGGATCAAAACTTAAAAACGGCCGTTTTTCCAGGTTTTGGTTAATATTAATTAGATTCGAGAGCAATAACTTGCTAAGCTTGAAAAACGGTTTATTTTTCCAAAGTGACGTTTTTCAAACTTTTTTTGAGAAATCGATCGAATCTCAAAACTCGCCGTTTTTGCATGTTTTTGCCTAATATTACATATAATCGGAGACCTTAATTTGTTAAGTTTGAAGATATTTGCATTATTTAAAAAACTCCCGTTTTTCAATCTTTTTAAGGAAATGGATCAAAACTTAAAAACGGCCGTTTTTCCAGGTTTTGGTTAATATTAATCAGATTTGAGAGCAATAACTGGCTAAGTTTGAAAAACGGTTTATTTTCTTAAAACTGACGTTTTCCAAGCTTTTTTGAAGAAATCGATCGAATCTAAAAACTCGCCGTTTTTGCATGTTTTTGCCTAATATTACTTATAATCGGAGACCTCAATTTGATAAGTTTGAAGATATTTGCATTATCCCCAAAACTCCCGTTTTTCAATCTTTTTTAGAAAATAGTTTAAAACTTAAAAACGACCGTTTTTCCAGGTTTTTGGTTAATATTAATCAGATTCGTGAGCAATAACTGGCTAAGTTTGAAAAACGGTTTATTTTCTTAAAACTGACGTTTTTCAAGCTTTTCTTAAGAAATCGATCGAATCTCCAAACTCGCCGTTTTTGCATGTTTTTGCTTAATATTACTTATAATCGGAGACCTTAATTTGATAAGTTTGAAGATATTTGCATTATCCAAAAAACTCCCGTTTTTTAATCTTTTTTAGGAAATGGATCAAAACTTAAAAACGGCCGTTTTACCAGCTTTTGTGTAATATTAATTAAATTCGAGAGCAATAACTAGCTAAGTTTGAAAAACGGTTTATTTTCCCAAAATTGACGTTTTTCAAGCTTTTTTTTTAAGAAATCGATCGAATCTTAAAACTCGCCGTTTTTGCATGTTTTTGCCTAATATTACTTATAATCGGAGACCTTAATTTGATAAGTTTGAAGATATTTGCATTATCCAAAAAACTCTCGTTTTTCATCTTTTTAAGGAAATGGATTAAAACTTAAAAACGGCCGTTTTTCCAGGTTTTGGTTAATATTAATCAGATTCGAGAGCAATAACTGGCTAAGTTTGAAAAACGGTTTATTTTCTTAAAACTGACGTTTTCCATGTTTTTGCCTAATATTACTTATAATCGGAGACCTCAATTTGATAAGTTTGAAGATATTTGCATTATCCCCAAAACTCCCGTTTTTCAATCTTTTTTAGAAAATAGTTCAAAACTTAAAAACGCCCGTTTTCCAGGTTTTTGGTTAATATTAATCAGATTTGTGAGCAATAACTGGCTAAGTTTGAAAAACGGTTTATTTTCTTAAAACTGACGTTTTTCAAGCTTTTCTTAAGAAATCGATCGAATCTCAAAACTCGCCGTTTTTGCATGTTTTTGCTTAATATTACTTATAATCGGAGACCTTAATTTGATAAGTTTTAAGATATTTGCATTATCTAAAAAACTCCCGTTTTTAATCTTTTTTAGGAAATGGATCAAATTTAAAAAACGGCCGTTTGACCAGCTTTTGGGTAATATTATCTAAATTCGAGAGCAATAACTAGATAAGTTTGAAAAACGGTTTATTTTCCCAAAATTGACGTTTTTCAAGCTTTTTTTAAAAATCAATCGAATCTCAAAACTCGCCGTTTGTGCATGTTTTTGCTTAATATTACTTATAATCGGAGACCTTAATTTGATAAGTTTGAAGATATTTGCATTATCCAAAAAACTCCCGTTTTTCAATCTTTTTTAGGAAATGGATCAAAACTTAAAAACGTCCGTTTTACCAAGTTTTGGGTAATATTATTTAAATTCGAGAGCAATAACTAGCTAAGTTTGAAAAACGGTTTATTTTCCCCAAACTGACGTTTTTCAAGCTTTTCTTAAGAAATCGATCGAATCTCAAAACTCGCCGTTTTTGCATGTTTTTGCCTAATATTACTTATAATCGGAGACCTTAATTTGATAAGTTTGAAGATATTTGCATTATCCAAAAAACACTCGTTTTTCAATCTTTTTAAGGAAATGGATCAAAACTCAAAAACGGCCGTTTTTCCAGGTTTTGGTTAATATTATTCAGATTTGAGAGCAATAACTGGCTAAGTTTGAAAAACGGTTTATTTTCTTAAAACCGACGTTTTCCAAGCTTTTTTGAAGAAATCGATCGAATCTAAAAACTCGCCGTTTTTGCATGTTTTTGCCTAATATTACTTATAATCGGAGACCTCAATTTGATAAGTTTGAAGATATTTGCATTATCCCCAAAACTCCCGTTTTTCAATCTTTTTTAGAAAATAGTTCAAAACTTAAAAACGACCGTTTTTCCAGGTTTTTGGTTAATATTAATCAGATTCGTGAGCAATAACTGGCTAAGTTTGAAAAACGGATTATTTTCTTAAAACTGACGTTTTTCAAGCTTTTCTTAAGAAATCGATCAAATCTCAAAACTCGCCGTTTTTGCATGTTTTTGCTTAATATTACTTATAATCGGAGACCTTAATTTGATAAGTTTGAAGATATTGGCATTATCCAAAAAACTCCCGTTTTTTAATCTTTTTTAGGAAATGGATCAAAACTTAAAAACGGCCGTTTTACCAGCTTTTGTGTATTATTAATTAAATTCGAGAGCAATAACTAGCTAAGGTTGAAGAACGGTTTTTTTTCCCAAAATTGACGTTTTTCAAGCTTTTTTTTAAGAAATCGATCGAATCTTAAAACTCGCCGTTTTTGCATGTTTTTGCCTAATATTACTTATAATCGGAGACCTTAATTTGATAAGTTTGAAGATATTTGCATTATCCAAAAAACTCTCGTTTTTCAATCTTTTTAAGGAAATGGATCAAAACTTAAAAACGACCGTTTTTCCAGGTTTTTGGTTAATATTAATCAGATTCGTGAGCAATAACTGGCTAAGTTTGAAAAACGGATTATTTTCTTAAAACTGACGTTTTTCAAGCTTTTTTTAAGAAATCGATCGAATCTTAAAACTCGCCGTTTTTGCATGTTTTTGCCTAATATTACTTAGAATCGGAGACCTTAATTTGATAAGTTTGAAGATATTTGCATTATCCAAAAAACTCCCGTTTTTTAATCTTTTTAAGGAAATGGATCCAAACTTAAAGACGGCCGTTTTTCCAGGTTTTGGTTAATATTACTTAGGAATCGAGAGCAATAACTTGCTAAGCTTGAAAAACGGTTTATTTTTCCAAAGTGACGTTTTCCAAGCTTTTTTTGAGAAATCGATCGAATCTCAAAACTCGCCGTTTTTGCATGTTTTTGCTTAATATTACTTATAATCGGAGACCTTAATTTGATAAGTTTGAAGATATTTGCATTATCCAAAAAACTCCCGTTTTTAATCTTTTTTAGGAAATGGATCAAATTTAAAAAACGGCCGTTTGACCAGCTTTTGGGTAATATTATCTATATTCGAGAGCAATAACTAGCTAAGTTTGAAAAACGGTTTATTTTCCCAAAATTGACGTTTTTCAAGCTTTTTTTAAGAAATCGATCGAATTTTAAAACTCGCCGTTTGTGCATGTTTTTGCTTAATATTACTTATAATCGGAGACCTTAATTTGATAAGTTTGAAGATATTTGCATTATCCCAAAAACTCCCGTTTTTCAATCTTTTTTAGGAAATGGATCAAAACTTAAAAACGTCCGTTTTACCAGGTTTTGGGTAATATTATTTAAATTCGAGAGCAATAACTAGCTAAGTTTGAAAAACGGTTTATTTTCCCCAAACTGACGTTTTTCAAGCTTTTCTTAAAATTCGATCGAATCTCAAAACTCGCCGTTTTTGCATGTTTTTGCCTAATATTACTTATAATCGGAGACCTTAATTTGATAAGTTTGAAGATATTTGCATTATCCAAAAAACTCCCGTTTTTCAATCTTTTTTAGGAAATGGATCAAAACTTAAAAACGTCCGTTTTACCAGGTTTTGGGTAATATTATTAAAATTCGAGAGCAATAACTAGCTAAGTTTGAAAAACGGTTTATTTTCCCCAAACTGACGTTTTTCAAGCTTTTCTTAAAATTCGATCGAATCTCAAAACAAGCCGTTTTTGCATGTTTTTGCCTAATATTACTTATAATCGGAGACCTTAATTTGATAAGTTTGAAGATATTTGCATTATCCAAAAAACTCCCGTTTTTTAATCTTTTTAAGGTAATGGATCCAAACTTAAAGACGGCCGTTTTTCCAGGTTTTGGTTAATATTACTTAGGAATCGAGAGCAATAACTTGCTAACCTTGAAAAACGGTTTATTTTCTTAAAACTGACGTATTCCAAGCTTTTTTGAAGAAATCGATCGAATCTAAAAACTCGCCGTTTTTGCATGTTTTTGCCTAATATTACTTATAATCGGAGACCTCAATTTGATAAGTTTGAAGATATTTGCATTATCCCCAAAACTCCCGTTTTTCAATCTTTTTTAGAAAATAGTTCAAAACTTAAAAACGACCGTTTTTTCAGGTTTTTGGTTAATATTAATCAGATTCGTGAGCAATAACTAGCTAAGTTTGAAAAACGGTTTATTTTCCCAAAATTGACGTTTTTCAAGCTTTTTTTTTAAGAAATCGATCGAATCTTAAAACTCGCCGTTTTTGCATGTTTTTGCCTAATATTACTTATAATCGGAGACCTTAATTTGATAAGTTTGAAGATATTTGCATTATCCAAAAAACTCTCGTTTTTCATCTTTTTAAGGAAATGGATTAAAACTTAAAAACGGCCGTTTTTCCAGGTTTTGGTTAATATTAATCAGATTCGAGAGCAATAACTGGCTAAGTTTGAAAAACGGTTTATTTTCTTAAAACTGACGTTTTCCATGTTTTTGCCTAATATTACTTATAATCGGAGACCTCAATTTGATAAGTTTGAAGATATTTGCATTATCCCCAAAACTCCCATTTTTCAATCTTTTTCAGAAAATAGTTCAAAACTTAAAAACGACCGTTTTCCAGGTTTTTGGTTAATATTAATCAGATTTGTGAGCAATAACTGGCTAAGTTTGAAAAACGGTTTATTTTCCCCAAACTGACGTTTTTCAAGCTTTTCTTAAGAAATCGATCGAATCTCAAAACTCGCCGTTTTTGCATGTTTTTGCTTAATATTACTTATAATCGGAGACCTTAATTTGATAAGTTTGAAGATATTTGCATTATCCAAAAAACTCCCGTTTTTAATCTTTTTTAGGAAATGGATCAAATTTAAAAAACGGCCGTTTGACCAGCTTTTGGGTAATATTATCTAAATTCGAGAGCAATAACTAGATAAGTTTGAAAAACGGTTTGTTTTCCCAAAATTGACGTTTTTCAAGCTTTTTTAAGAAATCGATCGAATCTCAAAACTCGCCGTTTGTGCATGTTTTTGCTTAATATTACTTATAATCGGAGACCTTTATTTGATAAGTTTGAAGATATTTGCATTATCCAAAAAACTCCCGTTTTTCAATCTTTTTTAGGAAATGGATCAAAACTTAAAAACGTCCGTTTTACCAGGTTTTGGGTAATATTATTTAAATTCGAGAGCAATAACTAGCTAAGTTTGAAAAACGGTTTATTTTCCCCAAACTGACGTTTTTCAAGCTTTTCTTAAGAAATCGATCGAATCTCAAAACTCGCCGTTTTTGCATGTTTTTGCCTAATATTACTTATAATCGGAGACCTTAATTTGATAAGTTTGAAGATATTTGCATTATCCAAAAAACTCTCGTTTTTCAATCTTTTTAAGGAAATGGATCAAAACTTAAAAACGGCCGTTTTTCCAGGTTTTGGTTAATATTAATCAGATTTGAGAGCAATAACTGGCTAAGTTTGAAAAACGGTTTATTTTCTTAAAACTGACGTTTTCCAAGCTTTTTTGAAGAAATCGATCGAATCTAAAAACTCGCCGTTTTTGCATGTTTTTGCCTAATATTACTTATAATCGGAGACCTCAATTTGATAAGTTTGAAGATATTTGCATTATCCCCAAAACTCCCGTTTTTCAATCTTTTTTAGAAAATAGTTCAAAACTTAAAAACGACCGTTTTTCCAGGTTTTTGGTTAATATTAATCAGATTCGTGAGCAATAACTGGCTAAGTTTGAAAAACGGATTATTTTCTTAAAACTGACGTTTTTCAAGCTTTTCTTAAGAAATCGATCGAATCTCAAAACTCGCCGTTTTTGCATGTTTTTGCTTAATATTACTTATAATCGGAGACCTTAATTTGATAAGTTTGAAGATATTTGCATTATCCCCAAAACTCCCGTTTTTCAATCTTTTTTAGAAAATAGTTCAAAACTTAAAAACGCCCGTTTTCCAGGTTTTTGGTTAATATTAATCAGATTTGTGAGCAATAACTGGCTAAGTTTGAAAAACGGTTTATTTTCTTAAAACTGACGTTTTCCAAGCTTTTTTTAAGAAATCGATCGAATCTAGAAACTCGCCGTTTTTGCATGTTTTTGCCTAATATTACTTATTATCGGAGACCTCAATTTGATAAGTTTGAAGATATTTGCATTATCCCCAAAACTCCCGTTTTTCAATCTTTTTTAGAAAATAGTTTAAAACTTAAAAACGACCGTTTTACCAGCTTTTGTGTAATATTATTTAAATTCGAGAGCAATAACTAGCTAAGGTTGAAGAACGGTTTATTTTCTTAAAACTGACGTTTTTCAAGCTTTTCTTAAAAAATCGATCGAATCTCAAAACTCGCCGTTTTTGCATGTTTTTGCTTAATATTACTTATAATCGGAGACCTTAATTTGATAAGTTTGAAGATATTTGCATTATCCAAAAAACTCTCGTTTTTCAATCTTTTTAAGGAAATGGATCAAAACTTAAAAACGGCCGTTTTTCCAGGTTTTGGTTAATATTAATTAGATTCGAGAGCAATAACTTGCTAAGCTTGAAAAACGGTTTATTTTTCCAAAGTGACGTTTTTCAAACTTTTTTTGAGAAATCGATCGAATCTCAAAACTCGCCGTTTTTGCATGTTTTTGCCTAATATTACATATAATCGGAGACCTTAATTTGTTAAGTTTGAAGATATTTGCATTATTTAAAAAACTCCCGTTTTTCAATCTTTTTAAGGAAATGGATCAAAACTTAAAAACGGCCGTTTTTCCAGGTTTTGGTTAATATTAATCAGATTTGAGAGCAATAACTGGCTAAGTTTGAAAAACGGTTTATTTTCTTAAAACTGACGTTTTCCAAGCTTTTTTGAAGAAATCGATCGAATCTAAAAACTCGCCGTTTTTGCATGTTTTTGCCTAATATTACTTATAATCGGAGACCTCAATTTGATAAGTTTGAAGATATTTGCATTATCTCCAAAACTCACGTTTTTCAATCTTTTTTAGAAAATAGTTTAAAACTTAAAAACGACCGTTTTTCCAGGTTTTTGGTTAATATTAATCAGATTCGTGAGCAATAACTGGCTAAGTTTGAAAATCGGTTTATTTTCTTAAAACTGACGTTTTTCAAGCTTTTCTTAAGAAATCGATCGAATCTCCAAACTCGCCGTTTTTGCATGTTTTTGCTTAATATTACTTATAATCGGAGACCTTAATTTGATAAGTTTGAAGATATTTGCATTATCCAAAAAACTCTCGTTTTTCATCTTTTTAAGGAAATGGATTAAAACTTAAAAACGGCCGTTTTTCCAGGTTTTGGTTAATATTAATCAGATTCGAGAGCAATAACTGGCTAAGTTTGAAAAACGGTTTATTTTCTTAAAACTGACGTTTTCCCTGTTTTTGCCTAATATTACTTATAATCGGAGACCTCAATTTGATAAGTTTGAAGATATTTGCATTATCCCCAAAACTCCCGTTTTTCAATCTTTTTTAGAAAATAGTTCAAAACTTAAAAACGCCCGTTTTCCAGGTTTTTGGTTAATATTAATCAGATTTGTGAGCAATAACCGGCTAAGTTTGAGAAACGGTTTATTTTCTTAAAACTGACGTTTTTCAAGCTTTTCTTAAGAAATCGATCGAATCTCAAAACTCGCCGTTTTTGCATGTTTTTGCTTAATATTACTTATAATCGGAGACCTTAATTTGATAAGTTTTAAGATATTTGCATTATCTAAAAAACTCCCGTTTTTAATCTTTTTTAGGAAATGGATCAAATTTAAAAAACGGCCGTTTGACCAGCTTTTGGGTAATATTATCTAAATTCGAGAGCAATAACTAGATAAGTTTGAGAAACGGTTTATTTTCCCAAAATTGACGTTTTTCAAGCTTTTTTTAAGAAATCAATCGAATCTCAAAACTCGCCGTTTGTGCATGTTTTTGCTTAATATTACTTATAATCGGAGACCTTAATTTGATAAGTTTGAAGATATTTGCATTATCCAAAAAACTCCCGTTTTTCAATCTTTTTTAGGAAATGGATCAAAACTTAAAAACGTCCGTTTTACCAGGTTTTGGGTAATATTATTTAAATTCGAGAGCAATAACTAGCTAAGTTTGAAAAACGGTTTATTTTCCCCAAACTGACGTTTTTCAAGCTTTTCTTAAGAAATCGATCGAATCTCAAAACTCGCCGTTTTTGCATGTTTTTGCCTAATATTACTTATAATCGGAGACCTTAATTTGATAAGTTTGAAGATATTTGCATTATCCAAAAAACTCTCGTTTTTCAATCTTTTTAAGGAAATGGATCAAAACTCAAAAACGGCCGTTTTTCCAGGTTTTGGTTAATATTAATCAGATTTGAGAGCAATAACAGGCTAAGTTTGAAAAACGGTTTATTTTCTTAAAACTGACGTTTTCCAAGCTTTTTTGAAGAAATCGATCGAATCTAAAAACTCGCCGTTTTTGCATGTTTTTGCCTAATATTACTTATAATCGGAGACCTCAATTTGATAAGTTTGAAGATATTTGCATTATCCCCAAAACTCCCGTTTTTCAATCTTTTTTAGAAAATAGTTCAAAACTTAAAAACGACCGTTTTTCCAGGTTTTTGGTTAATATTAATCAGATTCGTGAGCAATAACTGGCTAAGTTTGAAAAACGGATTATTTTCTTAAAACTGACGTTTTTCAAGCTTTTCTTAAGAAATCGATCAAATCTCAAAACTCGCCGTTTTTGCATGTTTTTGCTTAATATTACTTATAATCGGAGACCTTAATTTGATAAGTTTGAAGATATTGGCATTATCCAAAAAACTCCCGTTTTTTAATCTTTTTTAGGAAATGGATCAAAACTTAAAAACGGCCGTTTTACCAGCTTTTGTGTAATATTAATTAAATTCGAGAGCAATAACTAGCTAAGGTTGAAGAACGGTTTATTTTCTTAAAACTGACGTTTTTCAAGCTTTTCTTAAAAAATCGATCGAATCTCAAAACTCGCCGTTTTTGCATGTTTTTGCTTAATATTACTTATAATCGGAGACCTTAATTTGATAAGTTTGAAGATATTTGCATTATCCAAAAAACTCTCGTTTTTCAATCTTTTTAAGGAAATGGATCAAAACTTAAAAACGACCGTTTTTCCAGGTTTTTGGTTAATATTAATCAGATTCGTGAGCAATAACTGGCTAAGTTTGAAAAACGGATTATTTTCTTAAAACTGACGTTTTTCAATCTTTTTTAGAAAATAGTTCAAAACTTAAAAACGACCGTTTTACCAGCTTTTGTGTAATATTATTTAAATTCGAGAGCAATAACTAGCTAAGGTTGAAGAACGGTTTATTTTCTTAAAACTGACGTTTTTCAAGCTTTTCTTAAAAAATCGATCGAATCTCAAAACTCGCCGTTTTTGCATGTTTTTGCTTAATATTACTTATAATCGGAGACCTTAATTTGATAAGTTTGAAGATATTTGCATTATCCAAAAAACTCTCGTTTTCAATCTTTTTAAGGAAATGGATCAACACTTAAAAACGGCCGTTTTTCCAGGTTTTGGTTAATATTAATTAGATTCGAGAGCAATAACTGGCTAAGTTTGAAAAACGGTTTATTTTCTTAAAACTGACGTTTTCCAAGCTTTTTTTAAGAAATCGATCGAATCTAGAAACTCGCCGTTTTTGCATGTTTTTGCCTAATATTACTTATTATCGGAGACCTCAATTTGATAAGTTTGAAGATATTTGCATTATCCCCAAAACTCTCGTTTTTCAATCTTTTTTAGAAAATAGTTCAAAACTTAAAAACGACCGTTTTACCAGCTTTTGTGTAATATTATTTAAATTCGAGAGCAATAACTAGCTAAGGTTGAAGAACGGTTTATTTTCCCAAAATTGACGTTTTTCAAGCTTTTTTTTAAGAAATCGATCGAATCTTAAAACTCGCCGTTTTTGCATGTTTTTGCCTAATATTACTTATAATCGGAGACCTTAATTTGATAAGTTTGAAGATATTTGCATTATCCAAAAAACTCTCGTTTTTCAATCTTTTTAAGGAAATGGATCAAAACTTAAAAACGGCCGTTTTTCCAGGTTTTGGTTAATATTAATCAGATTCGAGAGCAATAACTAGCTAAGTTTAAAAAACGGTTTATTTTCTTAAAACTGACGTTTTCCAAGCTTTTTTTAGGAAATCAATCGAATCTCAAAACTCGCCGTTTGTGCATGTTTTTGCTTAATATTACTTATAATCGGAGACCTTAATTTGATAAGTTTGAAGATATTTGCATTATCCAAAAAACTCCCGTTTTTCAATCTTTTTTAGGAAATGGATCAAAACTTAAAAACGTCCGTTTCACCAGGTTTTGGGTAATATTATTTAAATTCGAGAGCAATAACTAGCTAAGTTTGAAAAACGGTTTATTTTCCCCAAACTGACGTTTTTCAAGCTTTTCTTAAAATTCGATCGAATCTCAAAACTCGCCGTTTTTGCATGTTTTTGCCTAATATTACTTATAATCGGAGACCTTAATTTGATAAGTTTGAAGATATTTGCATTATCAAAAAAACTCCCGTTTTTCAATCTTTTTTAGGAAATGGATCAAAACTTAAAAACGTCCGTTTCACCAGGTTTTGGGTAATATTATTTAAATTCGTGAGCAATAACTAGCTAAGTTTGAAAAACGGTTTATTTTCCCAAAATTGACGTTTTTCAAGCTTTTTTTTTAAGAAATCGATCGAATCTTAAAACTCGCCGTTTTTGCATGTTTTTGCCTAATATTACTTATAATCGGAGACCTTAATTTGATAAGTTTGAAGATATTTGCATTATCCAAAAAACTCTCGTTTTTCATCTTTTTAAGAAAATGGATTAAAACTTAAAAACGGCCGTTTTTCCAGGTTTTGGTTAATATTAATTAGATTCGAGAGCAATAACTGGCTAAGTTTGAAAAACGGTTTATTTTCTTAAAACTGACGTTTTTCAAGCTTTTTTTAAGAAATCGATCGAATCTAGAAACTCGCCGTTTTTGCATGTTTTTGCCTAATATTACTTATTATCGGAGACCTCAATTTGATAAGTTTGAAGATATTTGCATTATCCCCAAAACTCTCGTTTTTCAATCTTTTTTAGAAAATAGTTCAAAACTTAAAAACGACCGTTTTACCAGCTTTTGTGTAATATTATTTAAATTCGAGAGCAATAACTAGCTAAGGTTGAAGAACGGTTTATTTTCCCAAAATTGACGTTTTTCAAGCTTTTCTTAAAATTCGATCGAATCTCAAAACTCGCCGTTTTTGCATGTTTTTGCCTAATATTACTTAGAATCGGAGACCTTAATTTGATAAGTTTGAAGATATTTGCATTATCCAAAAAACTCCCGTTTTTCAATCTTTTTAAGGAAATGGATCAAAACTTAAAAACGTCCGTTTTACCAGGTTTTGGGTAATATTATTTAAATTCGAGAGCTATAACTAGCTAAGTTTGAAAAACGGTTTATTTTCCCCAAACTGACGTTTTTCAAGCTTTTCTTAAAATTCGATCAAATCTCAAAACTCGCCGTTTTTGCATGTTTTTGCCTAATATTACTTAGAATCGGAGACCTTAATTTGATAAGTTTGAAGATATTTGCATTATCCAAAAAACTCCCGTTTTTTAATCTTTTTAAGGAAATGGATCCAAACTTAAAGACGGCCGTTTTTCCAGGTTTTGGTTAATATTACTTAGGAATCGAGAGCAATAACTTGCTAAGCTTGAAAAACGGTTTATTTTTCCAAAGTGACGTTTTTCAAGCTTTTTTTGAGAAATCGATCGAATCTCAAAACTCGCCGTTTTTGCATGTTTTTGCTTAATATTACTTATAATCGGAGACCTTAATTTGATAAGGTTGAAGATATTTGCATTATCCAAAAAAACTCCCGTTTTTCAATCTTTTTTAGGAAATGGATCAAAACTTAAAAACGTCCGTTTTTCCAGGTTTTGGTTAATATTAATCAGATTCGAGAGCAATAACTGGCTAAGTTTAAAAAACGGTTTATTTTCTTAAAACGGACGTTTTCCAAGCTTTTTTTAAGAAATCAATCGAATCTCAAAACTCGCTGTTTGTGCATGATTTTGCTTAATATTACTTATAATCGGAGACCTTAATTTGATAAGTTTGAAGATATTTGCATTATCCAAAAAACTCCCGTTTTTCAATCTTTTTTAGGAAATGGATCAAAACTTAAAAACGTCCGTTTCACCAGGTTTTGGGTAATATTATTTAAATTCGAGAGCAATAACTAGCTAAGTTTGAAAAACGGTTTATTTTCCCCAAACTGACGTTTTTCAAGCTTTTCTTAAAATTCGATCGAATCTCAAAACTCGCCGTTTTTGCATGTTTTTGCCTAATATTACTTATAATCGGAGACCTTAATTTGATAAGTTTGAAGATATTTGCATTATCAAAAAAACTCCCGTTTTTCAATCTTTTTTAGGAAATGGATCAAAACTTAAAAACGTCCGTTTCACCAGGTTTTGGGTAATATTATTTAAATTCGTGAGCAATAACTAGCTAAGTTTGAAAAACGGTTTATTTTCCCAAAATTGACGTTTTTCAAGCTTTTTTTTTAAGAAATCGATCGAATCTTAAAACTCGCCGTTTTTGCATGTTTTTGCCTAATATTACTTATAATCGGAGACCTTAATTTGATAAGTTTGAAGATATTTGCATTATCCAAAAAACTCTCGTTTTTCATCTTTTTAAGAAAATGGATTAAAACTTAAAAACGGCCGTTTTTCCAGGTTTTGGTTAATATTAATTAGATTCGAGAGCAATAACTGGCTAAGTTTGAAAAACGGTTTATTTTCTTAAAACTGACGTTTTTCAAGCTTTTTTTAAGAAATCGATCGAATCTAGAAACTCGCCGTTTTTGCATGTTTTTGCCTAATATTACTTATTATCGGAGACCTCAATTTGATAAGTTTGAAGATATTTGCATTATCCCCAAAACTCTCGTTTTTCAATCTTTTTTAGAAAATAGTTCAAAACTTAAAAACGACCGTTTTACCAGCTTTTGTGTAATATTATTTAAATTCGAGAGCAATAACTAGCTAAGGTTGAAGAACGGTTTATTTTCCCAAAATTGACGTTTTTCAAGCTTTTCTTAAAATTCGATCGAATCTCAAAACTCGCCGTTTTTGCATGTTTTTGCCTAATATTACTTAGAATCGGAGACCTTAATTTGATAAGTTTGAAGATATTTGCATTATCCAAAAAACTCCCGTTTTTCAATCTTTTTAAGGAAATGGATCAAAACTTAAAAACGTCCGTTTTACCAGGTTTTGGGTAATATTATTTAAATTCGAGAGCTATAACTAGCTAAGTTTGAAAAACGGTTTATTTTCCCCAAACTGACGTTTTTCAAGCTTTTCTTAAAATTCGATCAAATCTCAAAACTCGCCGTTTTTGCATGTTTTTGCCTAATATTACTTAGAATCGGAGACCTTAATTTGATAAGTTTGAAGATATTTGCATTATCCAAAAAACTCCCGTTTTTTAATCTTTTTAAGGAAATGGATCCAAACTTAAAGACGGCCGTTTTTCCAGGTTTTGGTTAATATTACTTAGGAATCGAGAGCAATAACTTGCTAAGCTTGAAAAACGGTTTATTTTTCCAAAGTGACGTTTTTCAAGCTTTTTTTGAGAAATCGATCGAATCTCAAAACTCGCCGTTTTTGCATGTTTTTGCTTAATATTACTTATAATCGGAGACCTTAATTTGATAAGGTTGAAGATATTTGCATTATCCAAAAAAACTCCCGTTTTTCAATCTTTTTTAGGAAATGGATCAAAACTTAAAAACGTCCGTTTTTCCAGGTTTTGGTTAATATTAATCAGATTCGAGAGCAATAACTGGCTAAGTTTAAAAAACGGTTTATTTTCTTAAAACGGACGTTTTCCAAGCTTTTTTTAAGAAATCAATCGAATCTCAAAACTCGCTGTTTGTGCATGATTTTGCTTAATATTACTTATAATCGGAGACCTTAATTTGATAAGTTTGAAGATATTTGCATTATCCAAAAAACTCCCGTTTTTTAATCTTTTTAAGGAAATGGATCCAAACTTAAAGACGGCCGTTTTTCCAGGTTTTGGTTAATATTACTTAGGAATCGAGAGCAATAACTTGCTAAGCTTGAAAAACGGTTTATTTTTCCAAAGTGACGTTTTTCAAGCTTTATTTGAGGAATCGATCGAATGTCAAAACTCGCCGTTTTTGCATGTTTTTGCTTAATATTACTTTTAATCGGAGACCTTAATTTGATAAGTTTGAAGATATTTGCATTATCCAAAAAACTCCCGTTTTTCAATCTTTTTTAGGAAATGGATCAAAACTTAAAAACGTCCGTGTAACAAGGTTTTGGGTAATATTATTTAAATTCGAGAGCAATAACTAGCTAAGTTTGAAAAACGGTTTATTTTCCCCAAACTGACGTTTTTCAAGCTTTTCTTAAAATTCGATCGAATCTCAAAACTCGCCGTTTTTGCATGTTTTTGCCTAATATTACTTAGAATCGGAGACCTTAATTTGATAAGTTTGAAGATATTTGCATTATCCAAAGAACTCCCGTTTTTTAATCTTTTTAAGGAAATGGATCCAAACTTAAAGACGGCCGTTTTTCCAGGTTTTGGTTAATATTACTTAGGAATCGAGAGCAATAACTTGCTAAGCTTGAAAAACGGTTTATTTTTCCAAAGTGACGTTTTTCAAACTTTTTTTGAGAAATCGATCGAATCTCAAAACTCGCCGTTTTTGCATGTTTTTGCCTAATATTACATATAATCGGAGACCTTAATTTGTTAAGTTTGAAGATATTTGAATATTTAAAAAACTCCCGTTTTTCAATCTTTTTAAGGAAATGGATCAAAACTTAAAAACGGCCGTTTTTCCAGGTTTTGGTTAATATTAATCAGATTTGAGAGCAATAACTGGCTAAGTTTGAAAAACGGTGTATTTTCCCCAAACTGACGTTTTTCAAGCTTTTCTTAAGAAATCGATCGAATCTAAAAACTCGCCGTTTTTGCATGTTTTTGCCTAATATTACTTATAATCGGAGACCTCAATTTGATAAGTTTGAAGATATTTGCATTAATACCCCAAAACTCCCGTTTTTCAATCTTTTTTAGAAAATAGTTCAAAACTTAAAAACGACCGTTTTTCCAGGATTTTGGTTAATATTAATCAGATTCGTGAGCAATAACTGGCTAAGTTTGAAAAACGGTTTATTTTCTTAAAACTGACGTTTTTCAAGCTTTTCTTAAGAAATCGATCGAATCTCCAAACTCGCCGTTTTTGCATGTTTTTGCTTAATATTACTTATAATCGGAGACCTTAATTTGATAAGTTTGAAAATATTTGCATTATCCAAAAAACTCCCGTTTTTAATCTTTTTTAGGAAATGGATCAAAACTTAAAAACGGCCTTTTTACCAGCTTTTGTGTAATATTAATTAAATTCGAGAGCAATAACTAGCTAAGTTTGAAAAACGGTTTATTTTCCCAAAATTGACGTTTTTCAAGCTTTTTTTTTAAGAAATCGATCGAATCTTAAAACTCGCCGTTTTTGCATGTTTTTGCCTAATATTACTTATAATCGGAGACCTTAATTTGATAAGTTTGAAGATATTTGCATTATCCAAAAAACTCTTGTTTTTCATCTTTTTAAGGAAATGGATTAAAACTTAAAAACGGCCGTTTTTCCAGGTTTTGGTTAATATTAATCAGATTCGAGAGCAATAACTGGCTAAGTTTGAAAAACGGTCTATTTTCTTAAAACTGACGTTTTCCATGTTTTTGCCTAATATTACTTATAATCGGAGACCTCAATTTGATAAGTTTGAAGATATTTGCATTATCCCCAAAACTCCCGTTTTTCAATCTTTTTTAGAAAATAGTTCAAAACTTAAAAACGCCCGTTTTCCAGGTTTTTGGTTAATATTAATCAGATTTGTGAGCAATAACTGGCTAAGTTTGAAAAACGGTTTATTTTCTTAAAACTGACGTTTTTCAAGCTTTTCTTAAGAAATCGATCGAATCTCAAAACTCGCCGTTTTTGCATGTTTTTGCTTAATATTACTTATAATCGGAGACCTTAATTTAATAAGTTTGAAGATATTTGCATTATCTAAAAAACTCCCGTTTTTAATCTTTTTTAGGAAATGGATCAAATATAAAAAACGGCCGTTTGACCAGCTTTTGGGTAATATTATCTAAATTCGAGAGCAATAACTAGATAAGTTTGAAACTCGGTTTATTTTCCCAAAATTGACGTTTTTCAAGCTTTTTTTAAGAAATCGATCATATCTCAAAACTCGCCGTTTGTGCATGTTTTTGCTTAATATTACTTATAATCGGAGACCTTAATTTGATAAGTTTGAAGATATTTGCATTATCCAAAAAACTCCCGTTTTTCAATCTTTTTTAGGAAATGGATCAAAACTTAAAAACGTCCGTTTTACCAGGTTTTGGGTAATATTATTTAAATTCGAGAGCAATAACTAGCTAAGTTTGAAAAACGGTTTATTTTCCCCAAACTGACGTTTTTCAAGCTTTTCTTAAGAAATCGATCGAATCTCAAAACTCGCCGTTTTTGCATGTTTTTGCCTAATATTACTTATAATCGGAGACCTTAATTTGATAAGTTTGAAGATATTTGCATTATCCAAAAAACTCTCGTTTTTCAATCTTTTTAAGGAAATGGATCAAAACTTAAAAACGGCCGTTTTTCCAGGTTTTGGTTAATATTAATCAGATTTGAGAGCAATAACTGGCTAAGTTTGAAAAACGGTTTATTTTCTTAAAACTGACGTTTTCCAAGCTTTTTTGAAGAAATCGATCGAATCTCAAAACTCGCCGTTTTTGCATATTTTTGCTTAATATTACTTATAATCGGAGACCTTAATTTGATAAGTTTGAAGATATTTGCATTATCCAAAAAACTCCCGTTTTTCAATCTTTTTTAGGAAATGGATCAAAACTTAAAAACGTCCGTTTTACCAGGTTTTGGGTAATATTATTTAAATTCGAGAGCAATAGCTAGCTAAGTTTGAAAAACGAATTATTTTCCCCAAACTGACGTTTTTCAAGCTTTTCTTAAAATTCGATCGAATCTCAAAACTCGCCGTTTTTGCATGTTTTTGCCTAATATTACTTATAATCGGAGACCTTAATTTGATAAGTTTGAAGATATTTGCATTATCCAAAAAACTCCCGTTTTTCAATCTTTTTTAGGAAATGGATCAAAACTTAAAAACGTCCGTTTTACCAGGTTTTGGGTAATATTATTTAAATTCGAGAGCAATAACTAGCTAAGTTTGAAAAACGGTTTATTTTCCCCAAACTGACGTTTTTCAAGCTTTTCTTAAAATTCGATCGAATCTCAAAACCCGCCGTTTTTGCATGTTTTTGCCTAATATTACTTTGAATCGGAGACCTTAATTTGATAAGTTTGAAGATATTTGCATTATCCAAAAAACTCCCGTTTTTTAATCTTTTTAAGGAAATGGATCCAAACTTAAAGACGGCCGTTTTTCCAGGTTTTGGTTAATATTACTTAGGAATCGAGAGCAATAACTTGCTAAGCTTGAAAAACGGTTTATTTTTCCAAAGTGACGTTTTTCAAGCTTTTTTTGAGAAATCGATCGAATCTCAAAACTCGCCGTTTTTGCATGTTTTTGCTTAATATTACTTATAATCGGAGACCTTAATTTGATAAGTTTGAAGATATTTGCATTATCCAAAAAACTCCCGTTTTTAATCTTTTTTAGGAAATGGATCAAATTTAAAAAACGGCCGTTTGACCAGCTTTTGGGTAATATTATCTAAATTCGAGAGCAATAACTAGCTAAGTTTGAAAAACGGATTATTTTCCCAAAATTGACGTTTTTCAAGCTTTTTTTAAGAAATCGATCGAATCTCAAAACTCGCCGTTTGTGCATGTTTTTGCTTAATATTACTTATAATCGGAGACCTTAATTTGATAAGTTTGAAGATATTTGCATTATCCAAAAAACTCCCGTTTTTCAATCTTTTTTAGGAAATGGATCAAAACTTAAAAACGTCCGTTTTACCAGGTTTTGGGTAATATTATTTAAATTCGAGAGCAATAACTAGCTAAGTTTGAAAAACGGTTTGTTTTCCCCAAACTGACGTTTTTCAAGCTTTTCTTAAGAAATCGATCGAATCTCAAAACTCGCCGTTTTTGCATGTTTTTGCCTAATATTACTTATAATCGGAGACCTTAATTTGATAAGTTTGAAGATATTTGCATTATCCAAAAAACTCTCGTTTTTCAATCTTTTTAAGGAAATGGATGAAAACTTAAAAACGGCCGTTTTTCCAGGTTTTGGTTAATATTAATCGGAATTTGAGAGCAATAACTGGCTAAGTTTGAAAAACGGTTTATTTTCTTAAAACTGACGTTTTCCAAGCTTTTTTGAAGAAATCGATCGAATCTAAAAACTCGCCGTTTTTGCATGTTTTTGCCTAATATTACTTATAATCGGAGACCTCAATTTGATAAGTTTGAAGATATTTGCATTATCCCCAAAACTCCCGTTTTTCAATCTTTTTTAGAAAATAGTTCAAAACTTAAAAACGACCGTTTTTCCAGGTTTTTGGTTAATATTAATCAGATTCGTGAGCAATAACTGGCTAAGTTTGAAAAACGGTTTATTTTCTTAAAACTGACGTTTTTCAAGCTTTTCTTAAGAAATCGATCGAATCTCCAAACTCGCCGTTTTTGCATGTTTTTGCTTAATATTACTTATAATCGGAGACCTTAATTTGATAAGTTTGAAAATATTTGCATTATCCAAAAAACTACCGTTTTTTAATCTTTTTAAGGAAATGGATCCACCTTGAAGACGGCCGTTTTTCCAGGTTTTGGTTAATATTACTTAGGAATCTAGAGCAATAACTTGCTAAGCTTGAAAAACGGTTTATTTTTCCAAAGTGACGTTTTTCAAGCTTTTTTTGAGAAATCGATCGAATCTCAAAACTCGCCGTTTTTGCATGTTTTTGCTTAATATTACTTATAATCGGAGACCTTAATTTGATAAGTTTGAAGATATTTGCATTATCCAAAAAAACTCCCGTTTTTCAATCTTTTTTAGGAAATGGATCAAAACTTAAAAACGTCCGTTTTTCCAGGTTTTGGTTAATATTAATCAGATTCGAGAGCAATAACTGGCTAAGTTTAAAAAACGGTTTATTTTCTTAAAACGGACGTTTTCCAAGCTTTTTTTAAGAAATCAATCAAATCTCAAAACTCGCTGTTTGTGCATGATTTTGCTTAATATTACTTATAATCGGAGACCTTAATTTGATAAGTTTGAAGATATTTGCATTATCCAAAAAACTCCCGTTTTTTAATCTTTTTAAGGAAATGGATCCAAACTTAAAGACGGCCGTTTTACCAGCTTTTGTGTAATATTATTTAAATCGAGAGCAATAACTAGCTAAGGTTGAAGAACGGTTTATTTTCCCAAAATTGACGTTTTTCAAGCTTTTTTTGAGAAATCGATCGAATGTCAAAACTCGCCGTTTTTGCATGTTTTTGCTTAATATTACTTTTAATCGGAGACCTTAATTTGATAAGTTTGAAGATATTTGCATTATCCAAAAAACTCCCGTTTTTCAATCTTTTTTAGGAAATGGATCAAAACTTAAAAACGTCCGTTTTACCAGGTTTTAGGTAATATTATTTAAATTCGAGAGCAATAACTAGCTAAGTTTGAAAAACGGTTTATTTTCCCCAAACTGACGTTTTTCAAGCTTTTCTTAAAATTCGATCGAATCTCAAAACTCGCCGTTTTTGCATGTTTTTGCCTAATATTACTTAGAATCGGAGACCTTAATTTGATAAGTTTGAAGATATTTGCATTATCCAAAAAACTCCCGTTTTTTAATCTTTTTAAGGAAATGGATCCAAACTTAAAGACGGCCGTTTTTCCAGGTTTTGGTTAATATTACTTAGGAATCGAGAGCAATAACTTGCTAAGCTTGAAAAACGGTTTATTTTTCCAAAGTGACGTTTTTCAAACTTTTTTTGAGAAATCGATCGAATCTCAAAACTCGCCGTTTTTGCATGTTTTTGCCTAATATTACATATAATCGGAGACCTTAATTTGTTAAGTTTGAAGATATTTGCATTATTTAAAAAACTCCCGTTTTTCAATCTTTTTAAGGAAATGGATCAAAACTTAAAAACGGCCGTTTTTTCAGGTTTTGGTTAATATTAATCAGATTTGAGAGCAATAACTGGCTAAGTTTGAAAAACGGTTTATTTTCTTAAAACTGACGTTTTCCAAGCTTTTTTGAAGAAATCGATCGAATCTAAAAACTCGCCGTTTTTGCATGTTTTTGCCTAATATTACTTATAATCGGAGACCTCAATTTGATAAGTTTGAATATATTTGCATTATCCCCAAAACTCCCGTTTTTCAATCTTTTTTAGAAAATAGTTCAAAACTTAAAAACGACCGTTTTTCCAGGTTTTTGGTTAATATTAATCAGATTCGTGAGCAATAACTGGCTAAGTTTGAAAAACGGTTTATTTTCTTAAAACTGACGTTTTTCAAGCTTTTCTTAAGAAATCGATCGAATCTCCAAACTCGCCGTTTTTGCATGTTTTTGCTTAATATTACTTATAATCGGAGACCTTAATTTGATAAGTTTGAAAATATTTGCATTATCCAAAAAACTCCCGTTTTTTAATCTTTTTTAGGAAATGGATCAAAACTTAAAAACGGCCTTTTTACCAGCTTTTGTGTAATATTAATTAAATTCGAGAGCAATAACTAGCTAAGTTTGAAAAACGGTTTATTTTCCCAAAATTGACGTTTTTCAAGCTTTTTTTTAAAGAAATCGATCGAATCTTAAAACTCGCCGTTTTTGCATGTTTTTGCCTAATATTACTTATAATCGGAGACCTTAATTTGATAAGTTTGAAGATATTTGCATTATCCAAAAAACTCTTGTTTTTCATCTTTTTAAGGAAATGGATTAAAACTTAAAAACGGCCGTTTTTCCAGGTTTTGGTTAATATTAATCAGATTCGAGAGCAATAACTGGCTAAGTTTGAAAAACGGTTTATTTTCTTAAAACTGACGTTTTCCATGTTTTTGCCTAATATTACTTATAATCGGAGACCTCAATTTGATAAGTTTGAAGATATTTGCATTATCCCCAAAACTCCCGTTTTTCAATCTTTTTTAGAAAATAGTTCAAAACTTAAAAACGCCCGTTTTCCAGGTTTTTGGTTAATATTAATCAGATTTGTGAGCAATAACTGGCTAAGTTTGAAAAACGGTTTATTTTCTTAAAACTGACGTTTTTCAAGCTTTTCTTAAGAAATCGATCGAATCTCAAAACTCGCCGTTTTTGCATGTTTTTGCTTAATATTACTTATAATCGGAGACCTTAATTTAATAAGTTTGAAGATATTTGCATTATCTAAAAAACTCCCGTTTTTAATCTTTTTTAGGAAATGGATCAAATATAAAAAACGGCCGTTTGACCAGCTTTTGGGTAATATTATCTAAATTCGAGAGCAATAACTAGATAAGTTTGAAACTCGGTTTATTTTCCCAAAATTGACGTTTTTCAAGCTTTTTTTAAGAAATCGATCGTATCTCAAAACTCGCCGTTTGTGCATGTTTTTGCTTAATATTACTTATAATCGGAGACCTTAATTTGATAAGTTTGAAGATATTTGCATTATCCAAAAAACTCCCGTTTTTCAATATTTTTTAGGAAATGGATCAAAACTTAAAAACGTCCGTTTTACCAGGTTTTGGGTAATATTATTTAAATTCGAGAGCAATAACTAGCTAAGTTTGAAAAACGGTTTATTTTCCCCAAACTGACGTTTTTCAAGCTTTTCTTAAGAAATCGATCGAATCTCAAAACTCGCCGTTTTTGCATGTTTTTGCCTAATATTACTTATAATCGGAGACCTTAATTTGATAAGTTTGAAGATATTTGCATTATCCAAAAAAACTCTCGTTTTTCAATCTTTTTAAGGAAATGGATCAAAACTTAAAAACGGCCGTTTTTCCAGGTTTTGGTTAATATTAATCAGATTTGAGAGCAATAACTGGCTAAGTTTGAAAAACGGTTTATTTTCTTAAAACTGACGTTTTCCAAGCTTTTTTGAAGAAATCGATCGAATCTCAAAACTCGCCGTTTTTGCATGTTTTTGCTTAATATTACTTATAATCGGAGACCTTAATTTGATAAGTTTGAAGATATTGGCATTATCCAAAAAACTCCCGTTTTTTAATCTTTTTTAGGAAATGGATCAAAACTTAAAAACGGCCGTTTTACCAGCTTTTGTGTAATATTAATTAAATTCGAGAGCAATAACTAGCTAAGGTTGAAGAACGGTTTATTTTCCCAAAATTGACGTTTTTCAAGCTTTTTTTTAAGAAATCGATCGAATCTTAAAACTCGCCGTTTTTGCATGTTTTTGCCTAATATTACTTATAATCGGAGACCTTAATTTGATAAGTTTGAAGATATTTGCATTATCTAAAAAACTCTCGTTTTTCAATCTTTTTAAGGAAATGGATCAAAACTTAAAAACGACCGTTTTTCCAGGTTTTTGGTTAATATTAATCAGATTCGTGAGCAATAACTGGCTAAGTTTGAAAAACGGATTATTTTCTTAAAACTGACGTTTTTCAAGCTTTTTTTAAGAAATCGATCGAATCTCAAAACTCGCCGTTTGTGCATGTTTTTGCTTAATATTACTTATAATCGGAGACCTTAATTTGATAAGTTTGAAGATATTTGCATTATCCAAAAAACTCCCGTTTTTCAATCTTTTTTAGGAAATTGATCAAAACTTAAAAACGTCCGTTTTACCAGGTTTTGGGTAATATTATTTAAATTCGAGAGCAATAACTAGCTAAGTTTGAAAAACGGTTTATTTTCCCCAAACTGACGTTTTTCAAGCTTTTCTTAAAATTCGATCGAATCTCAAAACTCGCCGTTTTTGCATGTTTTTGCCTAATATTACTTTGAATCGGAGACCTTAATTTGATAAGTTTTAAGATATTTGCATTATCCAAAAAACTCCCGTTTTTTAATCTTTTTAAGGAAATGGATCCAAACTTAAAGACGGCCGTTTTTCCAGGTTTTGGTTAATATTACTTAGGAATCGAGAGCAATAACTTGCTAAGCTTGAAAAACGGTTTATTTTTCCAAAGTGACGTTTTTCAAGCTTTTTTTGAGAAATCGATCGAATCTCAAAACTCGCCGTTTTTGCATGTTTTTGCTTAATATTACTTATAATCGGAGACCTTAATTTGATAAGTTTGAAGATATTTGCATTATCCAAAAAACTCCCGTTTTTAATCTTTTTTAGGAAATGGATCAAAACTTAAAAACGGCCGTTTGACCAGCTTTTGGGTAATATTATCTAAATTCGAGAGCAATAACGGTTTATTTTCCCAAAATTGACGTTTTTCAAGCTTTTTTTAAGAAATCGATCGAATCTCAAAACTCGCCGTTTGTGCATGTTTTTGCTTAATATTACTTATAATCGGAGACCTTAATTTGATAAGTTTGAAGATATTTGCATTATCCAAAAAACTCCCGTTTTTCCATCTTTTTTAGGAAATGGATCAAAACTTAAAAACGGCCGTTTTACCAGCTTTTGTGTAATATTATTTAAATTCGAGAGAAATAACTAGCTAAGGTTGAAGAACGGTTTATTTTCCCAAAATTGACGTTTTTTAAGCTTTTTTTTAAGAAATCGATCGAATCTTAAAACTCGCCGTTTTTGCAGGTTTTTGCCTAATATTACTTAGAATCGGAGACCTTAATTTGATAAGTTTGAAGATATTTGCATTATCCAAAAAACTCCCGTTTTTTAATCTTTTTAAGGAAATGGATCCAAACTTAAAGACGGCCGTTTTTCCAGGTTTTGGTTAATATTACTTAGGAATCGAGAGCAATAACTTGCTAAGCTTGAAAAACGGTTTATTTTTCCAAAGTGACGTTTTTCAAGCTTTTTTTGAGAAATCGATCGAATCTTAAAACTCGCCGTTTTTGCATGTTTTTGCTTAATATTACTTATAATCGGAGACCTTAATTTGATAAGTTTGAAGATATTTGCATTATCCAAAAAACTCCCGTTTTTAATCTTTTTTAGGAAATGGATCAAATTTAAAAAACGGCCGTTTGACCAGCTTTTGGGTAATATTATCTAAATTCGAGAGCAATAACTAGCTAAGTTTGAAAAACGGTTTATTTTCCCAAAATTGACGTTTTTCAAGCTTTTTTTAAGAAATCGATCGAATCTCAAAACTCGCCGTTTGTGCATGTTTTTGCTTAATATTACTTATAATCGGAGACCTTAATTTGATAAGTTTGAAGATATTTGCATTATCCAAAAAACTCCCGTTTTTCAATCTTTTTTAGGAAATGGATCAAAACTTAAAAACGTCCGTTTTACCAGGTTTTGGGTAATATTATTTAAATTCGAGAGCAATAACTAGCTAAGTTTGAAAAACGGTTTATTTTCCCCAAACTGACGTTTTTCAAGCTTTTCTTAAAATTCGATCGAATCTCAAAACTCGCCGTTTTTGCATGTTTTTGCCTAATATTACTTAGAATCGGAGACCTTAATTTGATAAGTTTGAAGATATTTGCATTATCCAAAAAACTCCCGTTTTTCAATCTTTTTTAGGAAATGGATCAAAACTTAAAAACGTCCGTTTTACCAGGTTTTGGGTAATATTATTTAAATTCGAGAGCAATAACTAGCTAAGTTTGAAAAACTGTTTATTTTCCCCAAACTGACGTTTTTCAAGCTTTTCTTAAAATTCGATCGAATCTCAAAACTCGCCGTTTTTGCATGTTATTGCCTAATATTACTTAGAATCGGAGACCTTAATTTGATAAGTTTGAAGATATTTGCATTATCCAAAAAACTCCCGTTTTTTAATCTTTTTAAGGAAATGGATCCAAACTTTTAGACGGCCGTTTTTCCAGGTTTTGGTTAATATTACTTAGGAATCGAGAGCAATAACTTGCTAAGCTTGAAAAACGGTTTATTATTCCAAAGTGACGTTTTTCAAACTTTTTTTGAGAAATCGATCGAATCTCAAAACTCGCCGTTTTTGCATGTGTTTGCCTAATATTACATATAATCGGAGACCTTAATTTGTTAAGTTTGAAGATATTTGCATTATTTAAAAAACTCCCGTTTTTCAATCTTTTTAAGGAAATGGATCAAAACTTAAAAACGGCCGTTTTTCCAGGTTTTGGTTAATATTAATCAGATTTGAGAGCAATAACTGGCTAAGTTTGAAAAACGGTTTATTTTCTTAAAACTGACGTTTTCCAAGCTTTTTTGAAGAAATCGATCGAATCTAAAAACTCGCCGTTTTTGCATGTTTTTGCCTAATATTACTTATAATCGGAGACCTCAATTTGATAAGTTTGAAGATATTTGCATTATCCCCAAAACTCCCGTTTTTCAATCTTTTTTAGAAAATAGTTCAAAACTTAAAAACGACCGTTTTTTCAGGTTTTTGGTTAATATTAATCAGATTCGTGAGCAATAACTGGCTAAGTTTGAAAAACGGTTTATTTTCTTAAAACTGACGTTTTTCAAGCTTTTCTTAAGAAATCGATCGAATCTCCAAACTCGCCGTTTTTGCATGTTTTTGCTTAATATTACTTATAATCGGAGACCTTTATTTAAAAAGTTTGAAGATATTTGCATTATCCAAAAAACTCCCGTTTTTTAATCTTTTTTAGGAAATGGATCAAAACTTAAAAACGGCCGTTTTACCAGCTTTTGTGTAATATTAATTAAATTCGAGAGCAATAACTAGCTAAGTTTGAAAAACGGTTTTTTTTTCAAAATTGACGTTTTTCAAGCTTTTTTTTTAAGAAATCGATCGAATCTTAAAACTCGCCGTTTTTGAATGTTTTTGCCTAATATTACTTATAATCGGAGACCTTAATTTGATAAGTTTGAAGATATTTGCATTATCCAAAAAACTCTCGTTTTTCATCTTTTTAAGGAAATGGATTAAAACTTAAAAACGGCCGTTTTTCCAGGTTTTGGTTAATATTAATCAGATTCGAGAGCAATAACTGGCTAAGTTTGAAAAACGGTTTATTTTCTTAAAACTGACGTTTTCCATGTTTTTGCCTAATATTACTTATAATCGGAGACCTCAATTTGATAAGTTTGAAGATATTTGCATTATCCCCAAAACTCCCGTTTTTCAATCTTTTTTAGAAAATAGTTCAAAACTTAAAAACGCCCGTTTTCCAGGTTTTTGGTTAATATTAATCAGATTTGTAAGCAATAACTGGCTAAGTTTGAAAAACGGTTTATTTTCTTAAAACTGACGTTTTTCAAGCTTTTCTTAAGAAATCGATCGCATCTCAAAACTCGCCGTTTTTGCATGTTTTTGCTTAATATTCCTTATAATCGGAGACCTTAATTCGATAAGTTTGAAGATATTTGCATTATCCAAAAAAACTCCCGTTTTTAATCTTTTTTAGGAAATGGATCAAATTTAAAAAACGGCCGTTTGACCAGCTTTTGGGTAATATTATCTAAATTCGAGAGCAATAACTAGATAAGTTTGAAAAACGGTTTATTTTCCCAAAATTGACGTTTTTCAAGCTTTTTTTAAGAAATCGATCGAATCTCAAAACTCGCCGTTTGTGCATGTTTTTGCTTAATATTACTTATAATCGGAGACCTTTATTTGATAAGTTTGAAGATATTTGCATTATCCAAAAAACTCCCGTTTTTCAATCTTTTTTAGGAAATGGATCAAAACTTAAAAACGTCCGTTTTACCAGGTTTTGGGTAATATTATTTAAATTCGAGAGCAATAACTAGCTAAGTTTGAAAACGGTTTATTTTCCCCAAACTGATGTTTTTCAAGCTTTTCTTAAGAAATCGATCGAATCTCAAAACTCGCCGTTTTTGCATGTTTTTGCCTAATATTACTTATAATCGGAGACCTTAATTTGATAAGTTTGAAGATATTTGCATTATCCAAAAAACTCTCGTTTTTCAATCTTTTTAAGGAAATGGATCAAAACTTAAAAACGGCCGTTTTTCCAGGTTTTGGTTAATATTAATCAGATTTGAGAGCAATAACTGGCTAAGTTTGAAAAACGGTTTATTTTCTTAAAACTGACGTTTTCCAAGCTTTTTTGAAGAAATCGATCGAATCTAAAAACTCGCCGTTTTTGCATGTTTTTGCCTAATATTACTTATAATCGGAGACCTCAATTTGATAAGTTTGAAGATATTTGCATTATCCCCAAAACTCCCGTTTTTCAATCTTTTTTAGAAAATAGTTCAAAACTTAAAAACGACCGTTTTTCCAGGTTTTTGGTTAATATTAATCAGATTCGTGAGCAATAACTGGCTAAGTTTGAAAAACGGATTATTTTCTTAAAACTGACGTTTTTCAAGCTTTTCTTAAGAAATCAATCGAATCTCAAAACTCGCCGTTTTTGCATGTTTTTGCTTAATATTACTTATAATCGGAGACCTTAATTTGATAAGTTTGAAGATATTGGCATTATCCAAAAAACTCCCGTTTTTTAATCTTTTTTAGGAAATGGATCAAAACTTAAAAACGGCCGTTTTACCAGCTTTTGTGTAATATTAATTAAATTCGAGAGCAATAACTAGCTAAGGTTGAAGAACGGTTTATTTTCCCAAAATTGACGTTTTTCAAGCTTTTTTTTAAGAAATCGATCGAATCTTAAAACTCGCCGTTTTTGCATGTTTTTGCCTAATATTACTTATAATCGGAGACCTTAATTTGATAAGTTTGAAGATATTTGCATTATCCAAAAAACTCTCGTTTTTCAATCTTTTTAAGGAAATGGATCAAAACTTAAAAACGACCGTTTTTCAAGGTTTTTGGTTAATATTAATCAGATTCGTGAGCAATAACTGGCTAAGTTTGAAAAACGGATTATTTTCTTAAAACTGACGTTTTTCAAGCTTTTTTTAAGAAATCGATCGAATCTCAAAACTCGCCGTTTGTGCATGTTTTTGCTTAATATTACTTATAATCGGAGACCCCAATTTGATAAGTTTGAAGATATTTGCATTATCCAAAAAACTCCCGTTTTTCAATCTTTTTTAGGAAATGGATCAAAACTTAAAAACATCCGTTTTACCAGGTTTTGGGTAATATTATTTAAATTCGAGAGCAATAACTAGCTAAGTTTGAAAAACGGTTTATTTTCCCCAAACTGACGTTTTTCAAGCTTTTCTTAAAATTCGATCGAATCTCAAAACTCGCCGTTTTTGCATGTTTTTGCCTAATATTACTTTGAATCGGAGACCTTAATTTGATAAGTTTGAAGATATTTGCATTATCCAAAAAACTCCCGTTTTTTAATCTTTTTAAGGAAATGGATCCAAACTTAAAGACGGCCGTTTTTCCAGGTTTTGGTTAATATTACTTAGGAATCGAGAGCAATAACTTGCTAAGCTTGAAAAACGGTTTATTTTTCCAAAGTGACGTTTTTCAAGCTTTTTTTGAGAAATCGATCGAATCTCAAAACTCGCCGTTTTTGCATGTTTTTGCTTAATATTACTTATAATCGGAGACCTTAATTTGATAAGTTTGAAGATATTTGCATTATCCAAAAAACTCCCGTTTTTAATCTTTTTTAGGAAATGGATCAAATTTAAAAAACGGCCGTTTGACCAGCTTTTGGGTAATATTATCTAAATTCGAGAGCAATAACTAGCTAAGTTTGAAAAACGGTTTATTTTCCCAAAATTGACGTTTTTCAAGCTTTTTTAAAGAAATCGATCGAATCTCAAAACTCGCCGTTTGTGCATGTTTTTGCTTAATATTAATTATAATCGGAGACCTTAATTTGATAAGTTTGAAGATATTTGCATTATCCAAAAAACTCCCGTTTTTCAATCTTTTTTAGGAAATGGATCAAAACTTAAAAACGTCCGTTTTACCAGGTTTTGGGTAATATTATTTAAATTCGAGAGCAATAACTAGCTAAGTTTGAAAAACGGTTTATTTTCCCCAAACTGACGTTTTTCAAGCTTTTCTTAAGAAATCGATCGAATCTCAAAACTCGCCGTTTTTGCATGTTTTTGCCTAATATTACTTATAATCGGAAACCTGAATTTGATAAGTTTGAAGATATTTGCATTATCCCCAAAACTCCCGTTTTTCAATCTTTTTTAGAAAATAGTTCAAAACTTAAAAACGACCGTTTTTTCAGGTTTTTGGTTAATATTAATCAGATTCGTGAGCAATAACTGGCTAAGTTTGAAAAACGGTTTATTTTCTTAAAACTGACGTTTTTCAAGCTTTTCTTAAGAAATCGATCGAATCTTAAAACTCGCCGTTTTTGCATGTTTTTGCTTAATATTACTTATAATCGGAGACCTTAATTTAAAAAGTTTGAAGATATTTGCATTATCCAAAAAACTCCCGTTTTTTAATCTTTTTTAGGAAATGGATCAAAACTTAAAAACGGCCGTTTTACCAGCTTTTGTGTAATATTAATTAAATTCGAGAGCAATAACTAGCTAAGTTTGAAAAACGGTTTATTTTCCCAAAATTGACGTTTTTCAAGCTTTTTTTTTAAGAAATCGATCGAATCTTAAAACTCGCCGTTTTTGCATGTTTTTGCCTAATATTACTCATAATCGGAGACCTTAATTTGATAAGTTTGAAGATATTTGCATTATCCAAAAAACTCTCGTTTTTCATCTTTTTAAGGAAATGGATTAAAACTTAAAAACGGCCGTTTTTCCAGGTTTTGGTTAATATTAATCAGATTCGAGAGCAATAACTGGCTAAGTTTGAAAAACGGTTTATTTTCTTAAAACTGACGTTTTCCAAGCTTTTTTGAAGAAATCGATCGAATCTAAAAACTCGCCGTTTTTGCATGTTTTTGCCTAATATTACTTATAATCGGAGACCTCAATTTGATAAGTTTGAAGATATTTGCATTATCCCCAAAACTCCCGTTTTTCAATCTTTTTTAGAAAATAGTTCAAAACTTAAAAACGACCGTTTTTCCAGGTTTTTGGTTAATATTAATCAGATTCGTGAGCAATAACTGGCTAAGTTTGAAAAACGGATTATTTTCTTAAAACTGACGTTTTTCAAGCTTTTCTTAAGAAATCGATCGAATCTCAAAACTCGCCGTTTTTGCATGTTTTTGCTTAATATTACTTATAATCGGAGACCTTAATTTGATAAGTTTGAAGATATTGGCATTATCCAAAAAACTCTCGTTTTTCAATCTTTTTAAGGAAATGGATCAAAACTTAAAAACGACCGTTTTTCCAGGTTTTTGGTTAATAATAATCAGATTCGTGAGCAATAACTGGCTAAGTTTGAAAAACGGATTATTTTCTTAAAACTGACGTTTTTCAAGCTTTTTTTAAGAAATCGATCGAATCTCAAAACTCGCCGTTTGTGCATGTTTTTGCTTAATATTACTTATAATCGGAGACCTTAATTTGATAAGTTTGAAGATATTTGCATTATCCAAAAAACTCCCGTTTTTCAATCTTTTTTAGGAAATGGATCAAAACTTAAAAACGTCCGTTTTACCAGGTTTTAGGTAATATTATTTAAATTCGAGAGCAATAACTAGCTAAGTTTGAAAAACGGTTTATTTTCCCCAAACTGACGTTTTTCAAGCTTTTCTTAAAATTCGATCGAATCTCAAAACTCGCCGTTTTTGCATGTTTTTGCCTAATATTACATATAATCGGAGACCTTAATTTGTTAAGTTTGAAGATATTTGCATTATTTAAAAAACTCCCGTTTTTCAATCTTTTTAAGGAAATGGATCAAAACTTAAAAACGGCCGTTTTTCCAGGTTTTGGTTAATATTAATCAGATTTGAGAGCAATAACTAGCTAAGTTTGAAAAACGGTTTATTTTCCCCAAACTGACGTTTTTCAAGCTTTTCTTAAGAAATCGATCGAATCTCAAAACTCGCCGTTTTTGCATGTTTTTGCCTAATATTACTTATAATCGGAGACCTTAATTTGATAAGTTTGAAGATATTTGCATTATCCAAAAAACTCTCGTTTTTCAATCTTTTTAAGGAAATGGATCAAAACCTAAAAACGGCCGTTTTTCCAGGTTTTGGTTAATATTAATCAGATTTGAGAGCAATAACTGGCTAAGTTTGAAAAACGGTTTATTTTCTTAAAACTGACGTTTTCCAAGCTTTTTTGAAGAAATCGATCGAATCTAAAAACTCGCCGTTTTTTGCATGTTTTTGCCTAATATTACTTATAATCGGAGACCTTAATTTGATAAGTTTGAAGATATTTGCATTATCCCCAAAACTCCCGTTTTTCAATCTTTTTTAGAAAATAGTTCAAAACTTAAAAACGACCGTTTTTCCAGGTTTTTGATTAATATTAATCAGATTCGTGAGCAATAACTGGCTAAGTTTGAAAAACGGATTATTTTCTTAAAACTGACGTTTTTCAAGCTTTTCTTAAGAAATCGATCGAATCTCCAAACTCGCCGTTTTTGCATGTTTTTGCTTAATATTACTTATAATCGGAGACCTTAATTTGATAAGTTTGAAGATATTGGCATTATCCAAAAAACTCCCGTTTTTCCATCTTTTTTAGGAAATGGATCAAAACTTAAAAACGGCCGTTTTACCAGCTTTTGTGTAATATTATTTAAATTCGAGAGCAATAACTAGCTAAGGTTGAAGAACGGTTTATTTTCCCAAAATTGACGTTTTTTAAGCTTTTTTTTAAGAAATCGATCGAATCTTAAAACTCGCCGTTTTTGCAGGTTTTTGCCTAATATTACTTAGAATCGGAGAACTTAATTTGATAAGTTTGAAGATATTTGCATTATCCAAAAAACTCCCGTTTTTTAATCTTTTTAAGGAAATGGATCCAAACTTAAAGACGGCCGTTTTTCCAGGTTTTGGTTAATATTACTCAGGAATCGAGAGCAATAACTTGCTAAGCTTGAAAAACGGTTTATTTTTCCAAAGTGACGTTTTTCAAGCTTTTTTTGAGAAATCGATCGAATCTCAAAACTCGCCGTTTTTGCATGTTTTTGCTTAATATTACTTATAATCGGAGACCTTAATTTGATAAGTTTGAAGATATTTGCATTATCCAAAAAAACTCCCGTTTTTAATCTTTTTTAGGAAATGGATCAAATTTAAAAAACGGCCGTTTGACCAGCTTTTGGGTAATATTATCTAAATTCGAGAGCAATAACTAGCTAAGTTTGAAAAACGGTTTATTTTCCCAAAATTGACGTTTTTCAAGCTTTTTTTATGAAATCGATCGAATCTCAAAACTCGCCGTTTGTGCATGTTTTTGCTTAATATTACTTATAATCGGAGACCTTAATTTGATAAGTTTGAAGATATTTGCATTATCCAAAAAAGTCCCGTTTTTCAATCTTTTTTAGGAAATGGATCAAAACTTAAAAACGTCCGTTTTATTAGGTTTTGGGTAATATTATTTAAATTCGAGAGCAATAACTAGCTAAGTTTGAAAAACGGTTTATTTTCCCCAAACTGACGTTTTTCAAGCTTTTCTTAAAATTCGATCGAATCTCAAAACTCGCCGTTTTTGCATGTTTTTGCCTAATATTACTTAGAATCGGAGACCTTAATTTGATAAGTTTGAAGATATTTGCATTATCCAAAAAACTCCCGTTTTTCAATCTTTTTTAGGAAATGGATCAAAACTTAAAAACGTCCGTTTTACCAGGTTTTGGGTAATATTATTTAAATTCGAGAGCAATAACTAGCTAAGTTTGAAAAACTGTTTATTTTCCCCAAACTGACGTTTTTCAAGCTTTTCTTAAAATTCGATCGAATCTCAAAACTCGCCGTTTTTGCATGTTTTTGCCTAATATTACTTAGAATCGGAGACCTTAATTTGATAAGTTTGAAGATATTTGCATTATCCAAAAAACTCCCGTTTTTTAATCTTTTTAAGGAAATGGATCCAAACTTAAAGACGGCCGTTTTTCCAGGTTTTGGTTAATATTACTTAGGAATCGAGAGCAATAACTTGCTAAGCTTGAAAAACGGTTTATTTTTCCAAAGTGACGTTTTTCAAACTTTTTTTGAGAAATCGATCGAATCTCAAAACTCGCCGTTTTTGCATGTTTTTGCCTAATATTACATATAATCGGAGACCTTAATTTGTTAAGTTTGAAGATATTTGCATTATTTAAAAAACTCCCGTTTTTCAATCTTTTTAAGGAAATGGATCAAAACTTAAAAACGGCCGTTTTTCCAGGTTTTGGTTAATATTAATCAGATTTGAGAGCAATAACTGGCTAAGTTTGAAAAACGGTTTATTTTCTTAAAACTGACGTTTTCCAAGCTTTTTTGAAGAAATCGATCGAATCTAAAAACTCGCCGTTTTTGCATGTTTTTGCCTAATATTACTTATAATCGGAAACCTCAATTTGATAAGTTTGAAGATATTTGCATTATCCCCAAAACTCCCGTTTTTCAATCTTTTTTAGAAAATAGTTCAAAACTTAAAAACGACCGTTTTTTCAGGTTTTTGGTTAATATTAATCAGATTCGTGAGCAATAACTGGCTAAGTTTGAAAAACGGTTTATTTTCTTAAAACTGACGTTTTTCAAGCTTTTCTTAAGAAATCGATCGAATCTTAAAACTCGCCGTTTTTGCATGTTTTTGCTTAATATTACTTATAATCGGAGACCTTAATTTAAAAAGTTTGAAGATATTTGCATTATCCAAAAAACTCCCGTTTTTTAATCTTTTTTAGGAAATGGATCAAAACTTAAAAACGGCCGTTTTACCAGCTTTTGTGTAATATTAATTAAATTCGAGAGCAATAACTAGCTAAGTTTGAAAAACGGTTTATTTTCCCAAAATTGACGTTTTTCAAGCTTTTTTTTTAAGAAATCGATCGAATCTTAAAACTCGCCGTTTTTGCATGTTTTTGCCTAATATTACTCATAATCGGAGACCTTAATTTGATAAGTTTGAAGATATTTGCATTATCCAAAAAACTCTCGTTTTTCATCTTTTTAAGGAAATGGATTAAAACTTAAAAACGGCCGTTTTTCCAGGTTTTGGTTAATATTAATCAGATTCGAGAGCAATAACTGGCTAAGTTTGAAAAACGGTTTATTTTCTTAAAACTGACGTTTTCCATGTTTTTGCCTAATATTACTTATAATCGGAGACCTCAATTTGATAAGTTTGAAGATATTTGCATTATCCCCAAAACTCCCGTTTTTCAATCTTTTTTAGAAAATAGTTCAAAACTTAAAAACGCCCGTTTTCCAGGTTTTTGGTTAATATTAATCAGATTTGTGAGCAATAACTGGCTAAGTTTGAAAAACGGTTTATTTTCTTAAAACTGACGTTTTCCATGTTTTTGCCTAATATTCCTTATAATCGGAGACCTTAATTTGATAAGTTTGAAGATATTTGCATTATCCAAAAAACTCCCGTTTTTAATCTTTTTTAGGAAATGGATCAAATTTAAAAAACGGCCGTTTGACCAGCTTTTGGGTAATATTATCTAAATTCGAGAGCAATAACTAGCTAAGTTTGAAACTCGGTTTATTTTCCCAAAATTGACGTTTTTCAAGCTTTTTTTAAGAAATCGATCGAATCTCAAAACTCGCCGTTTGTGCATGTTTTTGCTTAATATTACTTATAATCGGAGACCTTAATTTGATAAGTTTGAAGATATTTGCATTATCCAAAAAACTCCCGTTTTTCAATCTTTTTTAGGAAATGGATCAAAACTTAAAAACGTCCGTTTTACCAGGTTTTGGGTAATATTATTTAAATTCGAGAGCAATAACTAGCTAAGTTTGAAAAACGGTTTATTTTCCCCAAACTGACGTTTTTCAAGCTTTTCTTAAGAAATCGATCGAATCTCAAAACTCGCCGTTTTTGCATGTTTTTGCCTAATATTACTTATAATCGGAGACCTTAATTTGATAAGTTTGAAGATATTTGTATTATCCAAAAAACTCTCGTTTTTCATCTTTTTAAGGAAATGGATCAAAACTTAAAAACGGCCGTTTTTCCAGGTTTTGGTTAATATTAATCAGATTTGAGAGCAATAACTGGCTAAGTTTGAAAAACGGTTTATTTTCTTAAAACTGACGTTTTCCAAGCTTTTTTGAAGAAATCGATCGAATCTAAAAACTCGCCGTTTCTGCATGTTTTTGCCTAATATTACTTATAATCGGAGACCTTAATTTGATAAGTTTGAAGATATTTGCATTATCCAAAAAACTCTCGTTTTTCAATCTTTTTAAGGAAATGGATCAAAACTTAAAAACGGCCGTTTTTCCAGGTTTTGGTTAATATTAATCAGATTTGAGAGCAATAACTGGCTAAGTTTGAAAAACGGTTTATTTTCTTAAAACTGACGTTTTCCAAGCTTTTTTGAAGAAATCGATCGAATCTAAAAACTCGCCGTTTTTGCATGTTTTTGCCTAATATTACTTATAATCGGAGACCTTAATTTGATAAGTTTGAAGATATTTGCATTATCCCCAAAACTCCCGTTTTTCAATCTTTTTTAGAAAATAGTTCAAAACTTAAAAACGACCGTTTTTCCAGGTTTTTGATTAATATTAATCAGATTCGTGAGCAATAACTGGCTAAGTTTGAAAAACGGATTATTTTCTTAAAACTGACGTTTTTCAAGCTTTTCTTAAGAAATCGATCGAATCTCCAAACTCGCCGTTTTTGCATGTTTTTGCTTAATATTACTTATAATCGGAGACCTTAATTTGATAAGTTTGAAGATATTGGCATTATCCAAAAAACTCCCGTTTTTCCATCTTTTTTAGGAAATGGATCAAAACTTAAAAACGGCCGTTTTACCAGCTTTTGTGTAATATTATTTAAATTCGAGAGCAATAACTAGCTAAGGTTGAAGAACGGTTTATTTTCCCAAAATTGACGTTTTTTAAGCTTTTTTTTAAGAAATCGATCGAATCTTAAAACTCGCCGTTTTTGCAGGTTTTTGCCTAATATTACTTAGAATCGGAGAACTTAATTTGATAAGTTTGAAGATATTTGCATTATCCAAAAAACTCCCGTTTTTTAATCTTTTTAAGGAAATGGATCCAAACTTAAAGACGGCCGTTTTTCCAGGTTTTGGTTAATATTACTCAGGAATCGAGAGCAAAAACTTGCTAAGCTTGAAAAACGGTTTATTTTTCCAAAGTGACGTTTTTCAAGCTTTTTTTGAGAAATCGATCGAATCTCAAAACTCGCCGTTTTTGCATGTTTTTGCTTAATATTACTTATAATCGGAGACCTTAATTTGATAAGTTTGAAGATATTTGCATTATCCAAAAAACTCCCGTTTTTAATCTTTTTTAGAAAATGGATCAAATTTAAAAAACGGCCGTTTGACCAGCTTTTGGGTAATATTATCTAAATTCGAGAGCAATAACTAGCTAAGTTTGAAAAACGGTTTATTTTCCCAAAATTGACGTTTTTCAAGCTTTTTTTAAGAAATCGATCGAATCTCAAAACTCGCCGTTTGTGCATGTTTTTGCTTAATTATACTTATAATCGGAGACCTTAATTTGATAAGTTTGAAGATATTTGCATTATCCAAAAAAGTCCCGTTTTTCAATCTTTTTTAGGAAATGGATCAAAACTTAAAAACGTCCGTTTTACCAGGTTTTGGGTAATATTATTTAAATTCGAGAGCAATAACTAGCTAAGTTTGAAAAACTGTTTATTTTCCCCAAACTGACGTTTTTCAAGCTTTTCTTAAAATTCGATCGAATCTCAAAACTCGCCGTTTTTGCATGTTTTTGCCTAATATTACTTAGAATCGGAGACCTTAATTTGATAAGTTTGAAGATATTTGCATTATCCAAAAAACTCCCGTTTTTTAATCTTTTTAAGGAAATGGATCCAAACTTAAAGACGGCCGTTTTTCCAGGTTTTGGTTAATATTACTTAGGAATCGAGAGCAATAACTTGCTAAGCTTGAAAAACGGTTTATTTTTCCAAAGTGACGTTTTTCAAACTTTTTTTGAGAAATCGATCGAATCTCAAAACTCGCCGTTTTTGCATGTTTTTGCCTAATATTACATATAATCGGAGACCTTAATTTGTTAAGTTTGAAGATATTTGCATTATTTAAAAAACTCCCGTTTTTCAATCTTTTTAAGGAAATGGATCAAAACTTAAAAACGGCCGTTTTTCCAGGTTTTGGTTAATATTAATCAGATTTGAGAGCAATAACTGGCTAAGTTTGAAAAACGGTTTATTTTTTTAAAACTGACGTTTTCCAAGCTTTTTTGAAGAAATCGATCGAATCTAAAAACTCGCCGTTTTTGCATGTTTTTGCCTAATATTACTTATAATCGGAGACCTCAATTTGATAAGTTTGAAGATATTTGCATTATCCCCGAAACTCCCGTTTTTCAATCTTTTTTAGAAAATAGTTCAAAACTTAAAAACGCCCGTTTTCCAGGTTTTTGGTTAATATTAATCAGATTTGTGAGCAATAACTGGCTAAGTTTGAAAAACGGTTTATTTTCTTAAAACTGACGTTTTCCATGTTTTTGCCTAATATTCCTTATAATCGGAGACCTTAATTTGATAAGTTTGAAGATATTTGCATTATCCAAAAAACTCCCGTTTTTAATCTTTTTTAGGAAATGGATCAAATTTAAAAAACGGCCGTTTGACCAGCTTTTGGGTAATATTATCTAAATTCGAGAGCAATAACTAGATAAGTTTGAAAAACGGTTTATTTTCCCAAAATTGACGTTTTTCAAGCTTTTTTTAAGAAATCGATCGAATCTCAAAACTCGCCGTTTGTGCATGTTTTTGCTTAATATTACTTATAATCGGAGACCTTTATTTGATAAGTTTGAAGATATTTGCATTATCCAAAAAACTCCCGTTTTTCAATTTTTTTTAGGAAATGGATCAAAACTTAAAAACGTCCGTTTTACCAGGTTTTGGGTAATATTATTTAAATTCGAGAGCAATAACTAGCTAAGTTTGAAAAACGGTTTATTTTCCCCAAACTGACGTTTTTCAAGCTTTTCTTAAGAAATCGATCGAATCTCAAAACTCGCCGTTTTTGCATGTTTTTGCCTAATATTACTTATAATCGGAGACCTTAATTTAAAAAGTTTGAAGATATTTGCATTATCCAAAAAACTCCCGTTTTTTAATCTTTTTTAGGAAATGGATCAAAACTTAAAAACGGCCGTTTTACCAGCTTTTGTGTAATATTAATTAAATTCGAGAGCAATAACTAGCTAAGTTTGAAAAACGGTTTATTTTCCCAAAATTGACGTTTTTCAAGCTTTTTTTTTAAGAAATCGATCGAATCTTAAAACTCGCCGTTTTTGCATGTTTTTGCCTAATATTACTCATAATCGGAGACCTTAATTTGATAAGTTTGAAGATATTTGCATTATCCAAAAAACTCTCGTTTTTCATCTTTTTAAGGAAATGGATTAAAACTTAAAAACGACCGTTTTTCCAGGTTTTGGTTAATATTAATCAGATTCGAGAGCAATAACTGGCTAAGTTTGAAAAACGGTTTATTTTCTTAAAACTGACGTTTTCCATGTTTTTGCCTAATATTACTTATAATCGGAGACCTCAATTTGATAAATTTGAAGATATTTGCATTATCCCCGAAACTCCCGTTTTTCAATCTTTTTTAGAAAATAGTTCAAAACTTAAAAACGCCCGTTTTCCAGGTTTTTGGTTAATATTAATCAGATTTGTGAGCAATAACTGGCTAAGTTTGAAAAACGGTTTATTTTCTTAAAACTGACGTTTTCCATGTTTTTGCCTAATATTCCTTATAATCGGAGACCTTAATTTGATAAGTTTGAAGATATTTGCATTATCCAAAAAACTCCCGTTTTTAATCTTTTTTAGGAAATGGATCAAATTTAAAAAACGGCCGTTTGACCAGCTTTTGGGTAATATTATCTAAATTCGAGAGCAATAACTAGATAAGTTTGAAAAACGGTTTATTTTCCCAAAATTGACGTTTTTCAAGCTTTTTTTAAGAAATCGATCGAATCTCAAAACTCGCCGTTTGTGCATGTTTTTGCTTAATATTACTTATAATCGGAGACCTTTATTTGATAAGTTTGAAGATATTTGCATTATCCAAAAAACTCCCGTTTTTCAATTTTTTTTAGGAAATGGATCAAAACTTAAAAACGTCCGTTTTACCAGGTTTTGGGTAATATTATTTGAATTCGAGAGCAATAACTAGCTAAGTTTGAAAAACGGTTTATTTTCCCCAAACTGACGTTTTTCAAGCTTTTCTTAAGAAATCGATCGAATCTCAAAACTCGCCGTTTTTGCATGTTTTTGCCTAATATTACTTATAATCGGAGACCTTAATTTGATAAGTTTGAAGATATTTGCATTATCCAAAAAACTCTCGTTTTTCAATCTTTTTAAGGAAATGGATCAAAACTTAAAAACGGCCGTTTTTCCAGGTTTTGGTTAATATTAATCAGATTTGAGAGCAATAACTGGCTAAGTTTGAAAAACGGTTTATTTTCTTAAAACTGACGTTTTCCAAGCTTTTTTGAAGAAATCGATCGAATCTAAAAACTCGCCGTTTTTGCATGTTTTTGCCCAATATTACTTATAATCGGAGACCTCAATTTGATAAGTTTGAAGATATTTGCATTATCCCCAAAACTCCCGTTTTTCAATCTTTTTTAGAAAATAGTTCAAAACTTAAAAACGACCGTTTTTCCAGGTTTTTGGTAAATATTAATCAGATTCGTGAGCAATAACTGGCTAAGTTTGAAAAACGGATTATTTTCTTAAAACTGACGTTTTTCAAGCTTTTCTTAAGAAATCGATCGAATCTCAAAACTCGCCGTTTTTGCATGTTTTTGCTTAATATTACTTATAATCGGAGACCTTAATTTGATAAGTTTGAAGATATTGGCATTATCCAAAAAACTCCCGTTTTTTAATCTTTTTTAGGAAATGGATCAAAACTTAAAAACGGCCGTTTTACCAGCTTTTGTGTAATATTGATTAAATTCGAGAGCAATAACTAGCTAAGGTTGAAGAACGGTTTATTTTCCCAAAATTGACGTTTTTCAAGCTTTTCTTAAGAAATCGATCGAATCTCAAAACTCGCCGTTTTTGCATGTTTTTGCTTAATATTTCTTATAATCGGAGACCTTAATTTGATAAGTTTGAAGATATTTGCATTATCCAAAAAACTCCCGTTTTTTAATCTTTTTAAGGAAATAGATCCAAACTTAAAGACGGCCGTTTTTCCAGGTTTTGGTTAATATTACTTAGGAATCGAGAGCAATAACTTGCTAAGCTTGAAAAACGGTTTATTTTTCCAAAGTGACGTTTTTCAAGCTTTTTTTGAGAAATCGATCGAATCTCAAAACTCGCCGTTTTTGCATGTTTTTGCTTAATATTACTTATAATCGGAGACCTTAATTTGATAAGTTTGAAGATATTTGCATTATCCAAAAAACTCCCGTTTTTAATCTTTTTTAGGAAATGGATCAAATTTAAAAAACGGCCGTTTGACCAGCTTTTGGGTAATATTATCTAAATTCGAGAGCAATAACTAGCTAAGTTTGAAAAACGGTTTATTTTCCCAAAATTGACGTTTTTCAAGCTTTTTTTAAGAAATCGATCGAATCTCAAAACTCGCCGTTTGTGCATGTTTTTGCTTAATATTACTTATAATCGGAGACCTTAATTTGATAAGTTTGAAGATATTTGCATTATCCAAAAAACTCCCGTTTTTCAATCTTTTTTAGGAAATGGATCAAAACTTAAAAACGTCCGTTTTACCAGGTTTTGGGTAATATTATTTAAATTCGAGAGCAATAACTAGCTAAGTTTGAAAAACGGTGTATTTTCCCCAAACTGACGTTTTTCAAGCTTTTCTTAAGAAATCGATCGAATCTCAAAACTCGCCGTTTTTGCATGTTTTTGCCTAATATTACTTATAATCGGAGACCTTAATTTGATAAGTTTGAAGATATTTGCATTATCCAAAAAACTCTCGTTTTTCATCTTTTTAAGGAAATGGATCAAAACTTAAAAACGGCCGTTTTTCCAGGTTTTGGTTAATATTAATCAGATTTGAGAGCAATAACTGGCTAAGTTTGAAAAACGGTTTATTTTCTTAAAACTGACGTTTTCCAAGCTTTTTTGAAGAAATCGATCGAATCTAAAAACTCGCCGTTTTTGCATGTTTTTGCCTAATATTACTTATAATCGGAGACCTTAATTTGATAAGTTTGAAGATATTTGCATTATCCAAAAAACTCTCGTTTTTCAATCTTTTTAAGGAAATGGATCAAAACTTAAAAACGACCGTTTTTCCAGGTTTTTGGTTAATATTAATCAGATTCGTGAGCAATAACTGGCTAAGTTTGAAAAACGGATTATTTTCTTAAAACTGACGTTTTTCAAGCTTTTTTTAAGAAATCGATCGAATCTCAAAACTCGCCGTTTGTGCATGTTTTTGCTTAATATTACTTATAATCGGAGACCCCAATTTGATAAGTTTGAAGATATTTGCATTATCCAAAAAACTCCCGTTTTTCAATCTTTTTTAGGAAATGGATCAAAACTTAAAAACGTCCGTTTTACCAGGTTTTGGGTAATATTATTTAAATTCGAGAGCAATAACTAGCTAAGTTTGAAAAACGGTTTATTTTCCCCAAACTGACGTTTTTCAAGCTTTTCTTAAAATTCGATCGAATCTCAAAACTCGCCGTTTTTGCATGTTTTTGCCTAATATTACTTTGAATCGGAGACCTTAATTTGATAAGTTTGAAGATATTTGCATTATCCAAAAAACTCCCGTTTTTTAATCTTTTTAAGGAAATGGATCCAAACTTAAAGACGGCCGTTTTTCCAGGTTTTGGTTAATATTACTTAGGAATCGAGAGCAATAACTTGCTAAGCTTGAAAAACGGTTTATTTTTCCAAAGTGACGTTTTTCAAGCTTTTTTTGAGAAATCGATCGAATCTCAAAACTCGCCGTTTTTGCATGTTTTTGCTTAATATTACTTATAATCGGAGACCTTAATTTGATAAGTTTGAAGATATTTGCATTATCCAAAAAACTCCCGTTTTTAATCTTTTTTAGGAAATGGATCAAATTTAAAAAACGGCCGTTTGACCAGCTTTGGGGTAATATTATCTAAATTCGAGAGCAATAACTAGCTAAGTTTGAAAAACGGTTTATTTTCCCAAAATTGACGTTTTTCAAGCTTTTTTTAAGAAATCGATCGAATCTCAAAACTCGCCGTTTGTGCATGTTTTTGCTTAATATTACTTATAATCGGAGACCTTAATTTGATAAGTTTGAAGATATTTGCATTATCCAAAAAACTCCCGTTTTTCAATCTTTTTTAGGAAATGGATCAAAACTTAAAAACGTCCGTTTTACCAGGTTTTGGGTAATATTATTTAAATTCGAGAGCAATAACTAGCTAAGTTTGAAAAACGGTTTATTTTCCCCAAACTGACGTTTTTCAAGCTTTTCTTAAGAAATCGATCGAATCTCAAAACTCGCCGTTTTTGCATGTTTTTGCCTAATATTACTTATAATCGGAGACCTTAATTTGATAAGTTTGAAGATATTTGCATTATCCAAAAAACTCCCGTTTTTTAATCTTTTTAAGGAAATGGATCCAAACTTAAAGACGGCCGTTTTTCCAGGTTTTGGTTAATATTACTTAGGAATCGAGAGCAATAACTTGCTAAGCTTGAAAAACGGTTTATTTTTCCAAAGTGACGTTTTTCAAACTTTTTTTGAGAAATCGATCGAATCTTAAAATTTGCCGTTTTTGCATGTTTTTGCCTAATATTACATATAATCGAAGACCTTAATTTGTTAAGTTTGAAGATATTTGCATTATTTAAAAAACTCCCGTTTTTCAATCTTTTTAAGGAAATGGATCAAAACTTAAAAACGGCCGTTTTTCCAGGTTTTGGTTAATATTAATCAGATTTGAGAGCAATAACTGGCTAAGTTTGAAAAACGGTTTATTTTCTTAAAACTGACGTTTTCCAAGCTTTTTTGAAGAAATCGATCGAATCTAAAAACTCGCCGTTTTTGCATGTTTTTGCCTAATATTACTTATAATCGGAGACCTCAATTTGATAAGTTTGAAGATATTTGCATTATCCCCAAAACTCCCGTTTTTCAATCTTTTTTAGAAAATAGTTCAAAACTTAAAAACGACCGTTTTTTCAGGTTTTTGGTTAATATTAATCAGATTCTTGAGCAATAACTGGCTAAGTTTGAAAAACGGTTTATTTTCTTAAAACTGACGTTTTTCAAGCTTTTCTTAAGAAATCGATCGAATCTTAAAACTCGCCGTTTTTGCATGTTTTTGCTTAATATTACTTATAATCGGAGACCTTAATTTAAAAAGTTTGAAGATATTTGCATTATCCAAAAAACTCCCGTTTTTTAATCTTTTTTAGGAAATGGATCAAAACTTAAAAACGGCCGTTTTACCAGCTTTTGTGTAATATTAATTAAATTCGAGAGCAATAACTAGCTAAGTTTGAAAAACGGTTTATTTTCCCAAAATTGACGTTTTTCAAGCTTTTTTTTTAAGAAATCGATCGAATCTTAAAACTCGCCGTTTTTGCATGTTTTTGCCTAATATTACTCATAATCGGAGACCTTAATTTGATAAGTTTGAAGATATTTGCATTATCCAAAAAACTCTCGTTTTTCATCTTTTTAAGGAAATGGATTAAAACTTAAAAACGACCGTTTTTCCAGGTTTTGGTTAATATTAATCAGATTCGAGAGCAATAACTGGCTAAGTTTGAAAAACGGTTTATTTTCTTAAAACTGACGTTTTCCATGTTTTTGCCTAATATTACTTATAATCGGAGACCTCAATTTGATAAGTTTGAAGATATTTGCATTATCCCCGAAACTCCCGTTTTTCAATCTTTTTTAGAAAATAGTTCAAAACTTAAAAACGCCCGTTTTCCAGGTTTTTGGTTAATATTAATCAGATTTGTGAGCAATAACTGGCTAAGTTTGAAAAACGGTTTATTTTCTTAAAACTGGCGTTTTCCATGTTTTTGCCTAATATTCCTTATAATCGGAGACCTTAATTTGATAAGTTTGAAGATATTTGCATTATCCAAAAAACTCCCGTTTTTAATCTTTTTTAGGAAATGGATCAAATTTAAAAAACGGCCGTTTGACCAGCTTTTGGGTAATATTATCTAAATTCGAGAGCAATAACTAGATAAGTTTGAAAAACGGTTTATTTTCCCAAAATTGACGTTTTTCAAGCTTTTTTTAAGAAATCGATCGAATCTCAAAACTCGCCGTTTGTGCATGTTTTTGCTTAATATTACTTATAATCGGAGACCTTTATTTGATAAGTTTGAAGATATTTGCATTATCCAAAAAACTCCCGTTTTTCAATTTTTTTTAGGAAATGGATCAAAACTTAAAAACGTTCGTTTTACCAGGTTTTGGGTAATATTATTTAAATTCGAGAGCAATAACTAGCTAAGTTTGAAAAACGGTTTATTTTCCCCAAACTGACGTTTTTCAAGCTTTTCTTAAGAAATCGATCGAATCTCAAAACTCGCCGTTTTTGCATGTTTTTGCCTAATATTACTTATAATCGGAGACCTTAATTTGATAAGTTTGAAGATATTTGCATTATCCAAAAAACTCTCGTTTTTCAATCTTTTTAAGGAAATGGATCAAAACTTAAAAACGGCCGTTTTTCCAGGTTTTGGTTAATATTAATCAGATTTGAGAGCAATAACTGGCTAAGTTTGAAAAACGGTTTATTTTCTTAAAACTGACGTTTTCCAAGCTTTTTTGAAGAAATCGATCGAATCTAAAAACTCGCCGTTTTTGCATGTTTTTGCCTAATATTACTTATAATCGGAGACCTCAATTTGATAAGTTTGAAGATATTTGCATTATCCCCAAAACTCCCGTTTTTCAATCTTTTTTAGAAAATAGTTCAAAACTTAAAAACGACCGTTTTTCCAGGTTTTTGGTAAATATTAATCAGATTCGTGAGCAATAACTGGCTAAGTTTGAAAAACAGATTATTTTCTTAAAACTGACGTTTTTCAAGCTTTTCTTAAGAAATCGATCGAATCTCAAAACTCGCCGTTTTTGCATGTTTTTGCTTAATATTACTTATAATCGGAGACCTTAATTTGATAAGTTTGAAGATATTGGCATTATCCAAAAAACTCCCGTTTTTTAATCTTTTTTAGGAAATGGATCAAAACTTAAAAACGGCCGTTTTACCAGCTTTTGTGTAATATTAATTAAATTCGAGAGCAATAACTAGCTAAGGTTGAAGAACGGTTTATTTTCCCAAAATTGACGTTTTTCAAGCTTTTCTTAAGAAATCGATCGAATCTCAAAACTCGCCGTTTTTGCATGTTTTTGCTTAATATTACTTATAATCGGAGACCTTAATTTGATAAGTTTGAAGATATTTGCATTATCCAAAAAACTCCCGTTTTTTAATCTTTTTAAGGAAATAGATCCAAACTTAAAGACGGCCGTTTTTCCAGGTTTTGGTTAATATTACTTAGGAATCGAGAGCAATAACTTGCTAAGCTTGAAAAACGGTTTATTTTTCCAAAGTGACGTTTTTCAAGCTTTTTTTGAGAAATCGATCGAATCTCAAAACTCGCCGTTTTTGCATGTTTTTGCTTAATATTACTTATAATCGGAGACCTTAATTTGATAAGTTTGAAGATATTTGCATTATCCAAAAAACTCCCGTTTTTAATCTTTTTTAGGAAATGGATCAAATTTAAAAAACGGCCGTTTGACCAGCTTTTGGGTAATATTATCTAAATTCGAGAGCAATAACTAGCTAAGTTTGAAAAACGGTTTATTTTCCCAAAATTGACGTTTTTCAAGCTTTTTTTAAGAAATCGATCGAATCTCAAAACTCGCCGTTTGTGCATGTTTTTGCTTAATATTACTTATAATCGGAGACCTTAATTTGATAAGTTTGAAGATATTTGCATTATCCAAAAAACTCCCGTTTTTCAATCTTTTTTAGGAAATGGATCAAAACTTAAAAACGTCCGTTTTACCAGGTTTTGGGTAATATTATTTAAATTCGAGAGCAATAACTAGCTAAGTTTGAAAAACGGTGTATTTTCCCCAAACTGACGTTTTTCAAGCTTTTCTTAAGAAATCGATCGAATCTCAAAACTCGCCGTTTTTGCATGTTTTTGCCTAATATTACTTATAATCGGAGACCTTAATTTGATAAGTTTGAAGATATTTGCATTATCCAAAAAACTCTCGTTTTTCATCTTTTTAAGGAAATGGATCAAAACTTAAAAACGGCCGTTTTTCCAGGTTTTGGTTAATATTAATCAGATTTGAGAGCAATAACTGGCTAAGTTTGAAAAACGGTTTATTTTCTTAAAACTGACGTTTTCCAAGCTTTTTTGAAGAAATCGATCGAATCTAAAAACTCGCCGTTTTTGCATGTTTTTGCCTAATATTACTTATAATCGGAGACCTTAATTTGATAAGTTTGAAGATATTTGCATTATCCAAAAAACTCTCGTTTTTCAATCTTTTTAAGGAAATGGATCAAAACTTAAAAACGACCGTTTTTCCAGGTTTTTGGTTAATATTAATCAGATTCGTGAGCAATAACTGGCTAAGTTTGAAAAACGGATTATTTTCTTAAAACTGACGTTTTTCAAGCTTTTTTTAAGAAATCGATCGAATCTCAAAACTCGCCGTTTGTGCATGTTTTTGCTTAATATTACTTATAATCGGAGACCCCAATTTGATAAGTTTGAAGATATTTGCATTATCCAAAAAACTCCCGTTTTTCAATCTTTTTTAGGAAATGGATCAAAACTTAAAAACGTCCGTTTTACCAGGTTTTGGGTAATATTATTTAAATTCGAGAGCAATAACTAGCTAAGTTTGAAAAACGGTTTATTTTCCCCAAACTGACGTTTTTCAAGCTTTTCTTAAAATTCGATCGAATCTCAAAACTCGCCGTTTTTGCATGTTTTTGCCTAATATTACTTTGAATCGGAGACCTTAATTTGATAAGTTTGAAGATATTTGCATTATCCAAAAAACTCCCGTTTTTTAATCTTTTTAAGGAAATGGATCCAAACTTAAAGACGGCCGTTTTTCCAGGTTTTGGTTAATATTACTTAGGAATCGAGAGCAATAACTTGCTAAGCTTGAAAAACGGTTTATTTTTCCAAAGTGACGTTTTTCAAGCTTTTTTTGAGAAATCGATCGAATCTCAAAACTCGCCGTTTTTGCATGTTTTTGCTTAATATTACTTATAATCGGAGACCTTAATTTGATAAGTTTGAAGATATTTGCATTATCCAAAAAACTCCCGTTTTTAATCTTTTTTAGGAAATGGATCAAATTTAAAAAACGGCCGTTTGACCAGCTTTGGGGTAATATTATCTAAATTCGAGAGCAATAACTAGCTAAGTTTGAAAAACGGTTTATTTTCCCAAAATTGACGTTTTTCAAGCTTTTTTTAAGAAATCGATCGAATCTCAAAACTCGCCGTTTGTGCATGTTTTTGCTTAATATTACTTATAATCGGAGACCTTAATTTGATAAGTTTGAAGATATTTGCATTATCCAAAAAACTCCCGTTTTTCAATCTTTTTTAGGAAATGGATCAAAACTTAAAAACGTCCGTTTTACCAGGTTTTGGGTAATATTATTTAAATTCGAGAGCAATAACTAGCTAAGTTTGAAAAACGGTTTATTTTCCCCAAACTGACGTTTTTCAAGCTTTTCTTAAGAAATCGATCGAATCTCAAAACTCGCCGTTTTTGCATGTTTTTGCCTAATATTACTTATAATCGGAGACCTTAATTTGATAAGTTTGAAGATATTTGCATTATCCAAAAAACTCTCGTTTTTCAATCTTTTTAAGGAAATGGATCAAAACTTAAAAACGGCCGTTTTTCCAGGTTTTGGTGTATATTAATCAGATTTGAGAGCAATAACTGGCTAAGTTTGAAAAACGGTTTATTTTCTTAAAATTGACGTTTTCCAAGCTTTTTTGAAGAAATCGATCGAATCTAAAAACTCGCCGTTTTTGCATGTTTTTGCCTAATATTACTTATAATCGGAGACCTCAATTTGATAAGTTTGAAGATATTTGCATTATCCAAAAAACTCCCGTTTTTAATCTTTTTTAGGAAATGGATCAAATTTAAAAAACGGCCGTTTGACCAGCTTTTGGGTAATATTATCTAAATTCGAGAGCAATAACTAGCTAAGTTTGAAAAACGGTTTATTTTCCCAAAATTGACGTTTTTCAAGCTTTTTTTAAGAAATCGATCGAATCTCAAAACTCGCCGTTTGTGCATGTTTTTGCTTAATATTACTTATAATCGGAGACCTTAATTTGATAAGTTTGAAGATATTTGCATTATCCAAAAAACTCCCGTTTTTCAATCTTTTTTAGGAAATGGATCAAAACTTAAAAACGTCCGTTTTACCAGGTTTTGGGTAATATTATTTAAATTCGAGAGCAATAACTAGCTAAGTTTGAAAAACGGTTTATTTTCCCCAAACTGACGTTTTTCAAGCTTTTCTTAAGAAATCGATCGAATCTCAAAACTCGCCGTTTTTGCATGTTTTTGCCTAATATTACTTATAATCGGAGACCTTAATTTGATAAGTTTGAAGATATTTGCATTATCCAAAAAACTCTCGTTTTTCATCTTTTTAAGGAAATGGATCAAAACTTAAAAACGGCCGTTTTTTCAGGTTTTGGTTAATATTAATCAGATTTGAGAGCAATAACTGGCTAAGTTTGAAAAACGGTTTATTTTCTTAAAACTGACGTTTTCCAAGCTTTTTTGAAGAAATCGATCGAATCTAAAAACTCGCCGTTTTTGCATGTTTTTGCCTAATATTACTTATAATCGGAGACCTTAATTTGATAAGTTTGAAGATATTTGCATTATCCAAAAAACTCTCGTTTTTCAATCTTTTTAAGGAAATGGATCAAAACTTAAAAACGACCGTTTTTCCAGGTTTTTGGTTAATATTAATCAGATTCGTGAGCAATAACTGGCTAAGTTTGAAAAACGGATTATTTTCTTAAAACTGACGTTTTTCAAGCTTTTTTTAAGAAATCGATCGAATCTCAAAACTCGCCGTTTGTGCATGTTTTTGCTTAATATTACTTATAATCGGAGACCCCAATTTGATAAGTTTGAAGATATTTGCATTATCCAAAAAACTCCCGTTTTTCAATCTTTTTTAGGAAATGGATCAAAACTTAAAAACGTCCGTTTTACCAGGTTTTGGGTAATATTATTTAAATTCGAGAGCAATAACTAGCTAAGTTTGAAAAACGGTTTATTTTCCCCAAACTGACGTTTTTCAAGCTTTTCTTAAAATTCGATCGAATCTCAAAACTCGCCGTTTTTGCATGTTTTTGCCTAATATTACTTTGAATCGGAGACCTTAATTTGATAAGTTTGAAGATATTTGCATTATCCAAAAAACTCCCGTTTTTTAATCTTTTTAAGGAAATGGATCCAAACTTAAAGACGGCCGTTTTTCCAGGTTTTGGTTAATATTACTTAGGAATCGAGAGCAATAACTTGCTAAGCTTGAAAAACGGTTTATTTTTCCAAAGTGACGTTTTTCAAGCTTTTTTTGAGAAATCGATCGAATCTCAAAACTCGCCGTTTTTGCATGTTTTTGCTTAATATTACTTATAATCGGAGACCTTAATTTGATAAGTTTGAAGATATTTGCATTATCCAAAAAACTCCCGTTTTTCAATCTTTTTTAGGAAATGGATCAAAACTTAAAAACGTCCGTTTTACCAGGTTTTGGGTAATATTATTTAAATTCGAGAGCAATAACTAGCTAAGTTTGAAAAACGGTTTATTTTCCCCAAACTGACGTTTTTCAAGCTTTTCTTAAAATTCGATCGAATCTCAAAACTCGCCGTTTTTGCATGTTTTTGCCTAATATTACTTTGAATCGGAGACCTTAATTTGATAAGTTTGAAGATATTTGCATTATCCAAAAAACTCCTGTTTTTTAATCTTTTTAAGGAAATGGATCCAAACTTAAAGACGGCCGTTTTTCCAGGTTTTGGTTAATATTACTTATGAATCGAGAGCAATAACTTGCTAAGCTTGAAAAACGGTTTATTTTTCCAAAGTGACGTTTTTCAAGCTTTTTTTGAGAAATCGATCGAATCTCAAAACTCGCCGTTTTTGCATGTTTTTGCTTAATATTACTTATAATCGGAGACCTTAATTTGATAAGTTTGAAGATATTTGCATTATCCAAAAAACTCCCGTTTTTAATCTTTTTTAGGAAATGGATCAAATTTAAAAAACGGCCGTTTGACCAGCTTTGGGGTAATATTATCTAAATTCGAGAGCAATAACTAGCTAAGTTTGAAAAACGGTTTATTTTCCCAAAATTGACGTTTTTCAAGCTTTTTTTAAGAAATCGATCGAATCTCAAAACTCGCCGTTTGTGCATGTTTTTGCTTAATATTACTTATAATCGGAGACCTTAATTTGATAAGTTTGAAGATATTTGCATTATCCAAAAAACTCCCGTTTTTCAATCTTTTTTAGGAAATGGATCAAAACTTAAAAACGTCCGTTTTACCAGGTTTTGGGTAATATTATTTAAATTCGAGAGCAATAACTAGCTAAGTTTGAAAAACGGTTTATTTTCCCCAAACTGACGTTTTTCAAGCTTTTCTTAAGAAATCGATCGAATCTCAAAACTCGCCGTTTTTGCATGTTTTTGCCTAATATTACTTATAATCGGAGACCTTAATTTGATAAGTTTGAAGATATTTGCATTATCCAAAAAACTCTCGTTTTTCAATCTTTTTAAGGAAATGGATCAAAACTTAAAAACGGCCGTTTTTCCAGGTTTTGGTTAATATTAATCAGATTTGAGAGCAATAACTGGCTAAGTTTGAAAAACGGTTTATTTTCTTAAAATTGACGTTTTCCAAGCTTTTTTGAAGAAATCGATCGAATCTAAAAACTCGCCGTTTTTGCATGTTTTTGCCTAATATTACTTATAATCGGAGACCTCAATTTGATAAGTTTGAAGATATTTGCATTATCCAAAAAACTCCCGTTTTTAATCTTTTTTAGGAAATGGATCAAATTTAAAAAACGGCCGTTTGACCAGCTTTTGGGTAATATTATCTAAATTCGAGAGCAATAACTAGCTAAGATTGAAAAACGGTTTATTTTCCCAAAATTGACGTTTTTCAAGCTTTTTTTAAGAAATCGATCGAATCTCAAAACTCGCCGTTTGTGCATGTTTTTGCTTAATATTACTTATAATCGGAGACCTTAATTTGATAAGTTTGAAGATATTTGCATTATCCAAAAAACTCCCGTTTTTCAATCTTTTTTAGGAAATGGATCAAAACTTAAAAACGTCCGTTTTACCAGGTTTTGGGTAATATTATTTAAATTCGAGAGCAATAACTAGCTAAGTTTGAAAAACGGTTTATTTTCCCCAAACTGACGTTTTTCAAGCTTTTCTTAAGAAATCGATCGAATCTCAAAACTCGCCGTTTTTGCATGTTTTTGCCTAATATTACTTATAATCGGAGACCTTAATTTGATAAGTTTGAAGATATTTGCATTATCCAAAAAACTCTCGTTTTTCATCTTTTTAAGGAAATGGATCAAAACTTAAAAACGGCCGTTTTTCCAGGTTTTGGTTAATATTAATCAGATTTGAGAGCAATAACTGGCTAAGTTTGAAAAACGGTTTATTTTCTTAAAACTGACGTTTTCCAAGCTTTTTTGAAGAAATCGATCGAATCTAAAAACTCGCCGTTTTTGCATGTTTTTGCCTAATATTACTTATAATCGGAGACCTTAATTTAATAAGTTTGAAGATATTTGCATTATCCAAAAAACTCTCGTTTTTCAATCTTTTTAAGGAAATGGATCAAAACTTAAAAACGACCGTTTTTCCAGGTTTTTGGTTAATATTAATCAGATTCGTGAGCAATAACTGGCTAAGTTTGAAAAACGGATTATTTTCTTAAAACTGACGTTTTTCAAGCTTTTTTTAAGAAATCGATCGAATCTCAAAACTCGCCGTTTGTGCATGTTTTTGCTTAATATTACTTATAATCGGAGACCCCAATTTGATAAGTTTGAAGATATTTGCATTATCCAAAAAACTCCCGTTTTTCAATCTTTTTTAGGAAATGGATCAAAACTTAAAAACGTCCGTTTTACCAGGTTTTGGGTAATATTATTTAAATTCGAGAGCAATAACTAGCTAAGTTTGAAAAACGGTTTATTTTCCCCAAACTGACGTTTTTCAAGCTTTTCTTAAAATTCGATCGAATCTCAAAACTCGCCGTTTTTGCATGTTTTTGCCTAATATTACTTTGAATCGGAGACCTTAATTTGATAAGTTTGAAGATATTTGCATTATCCAAAAAACTCCCGTTTTTTAATCTTTTTAAGGAAATGGATCCAAACTTAAAGACGGCCGTTTTTCCAGGTTTTGGTTAATATTACTTAGGAATCGAGAGCAATAACTTGCTAAGCTTGAAAAACGGTTTATTTTTCCAAAGTGACGTTTTTCAAGCTTTTTTTGAGAAATCGATCGAATCTCAAAACTCGCCGTTTTTGCATGTTTTTGCTTAATATTACTTATAATCGGAGACCTTAATTTGATAAGTTTGAAGATATTTGCATTATCCAAAAAACTCCCGTTTTTAATCTTTTTTAGGAAATGGATCAAATTTAAAAAACGGCCGTTTGACCAGCTTTGGGGTAATATTATATAAATTCGAGAGCAATAACTAGCTAAGTTTGAAAAACGGTTTATTTTCCCAAAATTGACGTTTTTCAAGCTTTTTTTAAGAAATCGATCGATTCTCAAAACTCGCCGTTTGTGCATGTTTTTGCTTAATATTACTTATAATCGGAGACCTTAATTTGATAAGTTTGAAGATATTTGCATTATCCAAAAAACTCCCGTTTTTCAATCTTTTTTAGGAAATGGATCAAAACTTAAAAACGTCCGTTTTACCAGGTTTTGGGTAATATTATTTAAATTCGAGAGCAATAACTAGCTAAGTTTGAAAAACGGTTTATTTTCCCCAAACTGACGTTTTTCAAGCTTTTCTTAAGAAATCGATCGAATCTCAAAACTCGCCGTTTTTGCATGTTTTTGCCTAATATTACTTATAATCGGAGACCTTAATTTGATAAGTTTGAAGATATTTCCATTATCCAAAAAACTCTCGTTTTTCAATCTTTTTAAGGAAATGGATCAAAACTTAAAAACGGCCGTTTTTCCAGGTTTTGGTTAATATTAATCAGATTTGAGAGCAATAACTGGCTAAGTTTGAAAAACGGTTTATTTTCTTAAAATTGACGTTTTCCAAGCTTTTTTGAAGAAATCGATCGAATCTAAAAACTCGCCGTTTTTGCATGTTTTTGCCTAATATTACTTATAATCGGAGACCTCAATTTGATAAGCTTGAAGATATTTGCATTATCCAAAAAACTCCCGTTTTTAATCTTTTTTAGGAAATGGATCAAATTTAAAAAACGGCCGTTTGACCAGCTTTTGGGTAATATTATCTAAATTCGAGAGCAATAACTAGCTAAGTTTGAAAAACGGTTTATTTTCCCAAAATTGACGTTTTTCAAGCTTTTTTTAAGAAATCGATCGAATCTCAAAACTCGCCGTTTGTGCATGTTTTTGCTTAATATTACTTATAATCGGAGACCTTAATTTGATAAGTTTGAAGATATTTGCATTATCCAAAAAACTCCCGTTTTTCAATCTTTTTTAGGAAATGGATCAAAACTTAAAAACGTCCGTTTTACCAGGTTTTGGGTAATATTATTTAAATTCGAGAGCAATAACTAGCTAAGTTTGAAAAACGGTTTATTTTCCCCAAACTGACGTTTTTCAAGCTTTTCTTAAGAAATCGATCGAATCTCAAAACTCGCCGTTTTTGCATGTTTTTGCCTAATATTACTTATAATCGGAGACCTTAATTTGATAAGTTTGAAGATATTTGCATTATCCAAAAAACTCTCGTTTTTCAATCTTTTTAAGGAAATGGATCAAAACTTAAAAACGGCCGTTTTTCCAGGTTTTGGTTAATATTAATCAGATTTGAGAGCAATAACTGGCTAAGTTTGAAAAACGGTTTATTTTCTTAAAATTGACGTTTTCCAAGCTTTTTTGAAGAAATCGATCGAATCTAAAAACTCGCCGTTTTTGCATGTTTTTGCCTAATATTACTTATAATCGGAGACCTCAATTTGATAAGTTTGAAGATATTTGCATTATCCCCAAAACTCCCGTTTTTCAATCTTTTTTAGAAAATAGTTCAAAACTTAAAAACGACCGTTTTTCCAGGTTTTTGGTTAATATTAATCAGATTCGTGAGCAATAACTGGCTAAGTTTGAAAAACGGATTATTTTCTTAAAACTGACGTTTTTCAAGCTTTTCTTAAGAAATCGATCGAATCTCAAAACTCGCCGTTTTTGCATGTTTTTGCTTAATATTACTTATAATCGGAGACCTTAATTTGATAAGTTTGAAGATATGGGCATTATCCAAAAAACTCCCGTTTTTTAATCTTTTTTAGGAAATGGATCAAAACTTAAAAACGGCCGTTTTACCAGCTTTTGTGTAATATTAATTAAATTCGAGAGCAATAACTAGCTAAGGTTGAAGAACGGTTTATTTTCCCAAAATTGACGTTTTTCAAGCTTTTTTTTAAGAAATCGATCGAATCTTAAAACTCGCCGTTTTTGCCTGTTTTTGCCTAATATTACTTATAATCGGAGACCTTAATTTGATAAGTTTGAAGATATTTGCATTATCCAAAAAACTCTCGTTTTTCAATCTTTTTAAGGAAATGGATCAAAACTTAAAAACGACCGTTTTTCCAGGTTTTTGGTTAATAATAATCAGATTCGTGAGCAATAACTGGCTAAGTTTGAAAAACGGATTATTTTCTTAAAACTGACGTTTTTCAAGCTTTTTTTAAGAAATCGATCGAATCTCAAAACTCGCCGTTTGTGCATGTTTTTGCTTAATATTACTTATAATCGGAGACCTTAATTTGATAAGTTTGAAGATATTTGCATTATCCAAAAAACTCCCGTTTTTCAATCTTTTTTAGGAAATGGATCAAAACTTAAAAACGTCCGTTTTACCAGGTTTTAGGTAATATTATTTAAATTCGAGAGCAATAACTAGCTAAGTTTGAAAAACGGTTTATTTTCCCCAAACTGACGTTTTTCAAGCTTTTCTTAAAATTCGATCGAATCTCAAAACTCACCGTTTGTGCATGTTTTTGCTTAATATTACTTATAATCGGAGACCTTAATTTGATAAGTTTGAAGATATTTGCATTATCCAAAAAACTCTCGTTTTTCAATCTTTTTAAGGAAATGGATCAAAACTTAAAAACGACCGTTTTTCCAGGTTTTTGGTTAATATTAATCAGATTCGTGAGCAATAACTGGCTAAGTTTGAAAAACGGATTATTTTCTTAAAACTGACGTTTTTCAAGCTTTTTTTAAGAAATCGATCGAATCTCAAAACTCGCCGTTTGTGCATGTTTTTGCTTAATATTACTTATAATCGGAGACCCCAATTTGATAAGTTTGAAGATATTTGCATTATCCAAAAAACTCCCGTTTTTCAATCTTTTTTAGGAAATGGATCAAAACTTAAAAACGTCCGTTTTACCAGGTTTTGGGTAATATTATTTAAATTCGAGAGCAATAACTAGCTAAGTTTGAAAAACGGTTTATTTTCCCCAAACTGACGTTTTTCAAGCTTTTCTTAAAATTCGATCGAATCTCAAAACTCGCCGTTTTTGCATGTTTTTGCCTAATATTACTTTGAATCGGAGACCTTAATTTGATAAGTTTGAAGATATTTGCATCATCCAAAAAACTCCCGTTTTTTAATCTTTTTAAGGAAATGGATCCAAACTTAAAGACGGCCGTTTTTCCAGGTTTTGGAATATATTACTTAGGAATCGAGAGCAATAACTTGCTAAGCTTGAAAAACGGTTTATTTTTCCAAAGTGACGTTTTTCAAGCTTTTTTTGAGAAATCGATCGAATCTCAAAACTCGCCGTTTTTGCATGTTTTTGCTTAATATTACTTATAATCGGAGACCTTAATTTGATAAGTTTGAAGATATTTGCATTATCCAAAAAACTCCCGTTTTTAATCTTTTTTAGGAAATGGATCAAATTTAAAAAACGGCCGTTTGACCAGCTTTGGGGTAATATTATATAAATTCGAGAGCAATAACTAGCTAAGTTTGAAAAACGGTTTATTTTCCCAAAATTGACGTTTTTCAAGCTTTTTTTAAGAAATCGATCGATTCTCAAAACTCGCCGTTTGTGCATGTTTTTGCTTAATATTACTTATAATCGGAGACCTTAATTTGATAAGTTTGAAGATATTTGCATTATCCAAAAAACTCCCGTTTTTCAATCTTTTTTAGGAAATGGATCAAAACTTAAAAACGTCCGTTTTACCAGGTTTTGGGTAATATTATTTAAATTCGAGAGCAATAACTAGCTAAGTTTGAAAAACGGTTTATTTTCCCCAAACTGACGTTTTTCAAGCTTTTCTTAAGAAATCGATCGAATCTCAAAACTCGCCGTTTTTGCATGTTTTTGCCTAATATTACTTATAATCGGAGACCTTAATTTGATAAGTTTGAAGATATTTGCATTATCCAAAAAACTCTCGTTTTTCAATCTTTTTAAGGAAATGGATCAAAACTTAAAAACGGCCGTTTTTCCAGGTTTTGGTTAATATTAATCAGATTTGAGAGCAATAACTGGCTAAGTTTGAAAAACGGTTTATTTTCTTAAAATTGACGTTTTCCAAGCTTTTTTGAAGAAATCGATCGAATCTAAAAACTCGCCGTTTTTGCATGTTTTTGCCTAATATTACTTATAATCGGAGACCTCAATTTGATAAGTTTGAAGATATTTGCATTATCCAAAAAACTCCCGTTTTTAATCTTTTTTAGGAACTGGATCAAATTTAAAAAACGGCCGTTTGACCAGCTTTTGGGTAATATTATCTAAATTCGAGAGCAATAACTAGCTAAGTTTGAAAAACGGTTTATTTTCCCAAAATTGACGTTTTTCAAGCTTTTTTTAAGAAATCGATCGAATCTCAAAACTCGCCGTTTGTGCATGTTTTTGCTTAATATTACTTATAATCGGAGACCTTAATTTGATAAGTTTGAAGATATTTGCATTATCCAAAAAACTCCCGTTTTTCAATCTTTTTTAGGAAATGGATCAAAACTTAAAAACGTCCGTTTTACCAGGTTTTGGGTAATATTATTTAAATTCGAGAGCAATAACTAGCTAAGTTTGAAAAACGGTTTATTTTCCCCAAACTGACGTTTTTCAAGCTTTTATTAAGAAATCGATCGAATCTCAAAACTCGCCGTTTTTGCATGTTTTTGCCTAATATTACTTATAATCGGAGACCTTAATTTGATAAGTTTGAAGATATTTGCATTATCCAAAAAACTCTCGTTTTTCAATCTTTTTAAGGAAATGGATCAAAACTTAAAAACGGCCGTTTTTCCAGGTTTTGGTTAATATTAATCAGATTTGAGAGCAATAACTGGCTAAGTTTGAAAAACGGTTTATTTTCTTAAAATTGACGTTTTCCAAGCTTTTTTGAAGAAATCGATCGAATCTAAAAACTCGCCGTTTTTGCATGTTTTTGCCTAATATTACTTATAATCGGAGACCTCAATTTGATAAGTTTGAAGATATTTGCATTATCCCCAAAACTCCCGTTTTTCAATCTTTTTTAGAAAATAGTTCAAAACTTAAAAACGACCGTTTTTCCAGGTTTTTGGTTAATATTAATCAGATTCGTGAGCAATAACTGGCTAAGTTTGAAAAACGGATTATTTTCTTAAAACTGACGTTTTTCAAGCTTTTCTTAAGAAATCGATCGAATCTCAAAACTCGCCGTTTTTGCATGTTTTTGCTTAATATTACTTATAATCGGAGACCTTAATTTGATAAGTTTGAAGATATGGGCATTATCCAAAAAACTCCCGTTTTTTAATCTTTTTTAGGAAATGGATCAAAACTTAAAAACGGCCGTTTTACCAGCTTTTGTGTAATATTAATTAAATTCGAGAGCAATAACTAGCTAAGGTTGAAGAACGGTTTATTTTCCCAAAATTGACGTTTTTCAAGCTTTTTTTTAAGAAATCGATCGAATCTTAAAACTCGCCGTTTTTGCCTGTTTTTGCCTAATATTACTTATAATCGGAGACCTTAATTTGATAAGTTTGAAGATATTTGCATTATCCAAAAAACTCTCGTTTTTCAATCTTTTTAAGGAAATGGATCAAAACTTAAAAACGACCGTTTTTCCAGGTTTTTGGTTAATAATAATCAGATTCGTGAGCAATAACTGGCTAAGTTTGAAAAACGGATTATTTTCTTAAAACTGACGTTTTTCAAGCTTTTTTTAAGAAATCGATCGAATCTCAAAACTCGCCGTTTGTGCATGTTTTTGCTTAATATTACTTATAATCGGAGACCTTAATTTGATAAGTTTGAAGATATTTGCATTATCCAAAAAACTCCCGTTTTTCAATCTTTTTTAGGAAATGGATCAAAACTTAAAAACGTCCGTTTTACCAGGTTTTAGGTAATATTATTTAAATTCGAGAGCAATAACTAGCTAAGTTTGAAAAACGGTTTATTTTCCCCAAACTGACGTTTTTCAAGCTTTTCTTAAAATTCGATCGAATCTCAAAACTCGCCGTTTGTGCATGTTTTTGCTTAATATTACTTATAATCGGAGACCTTAATTTGATAAGTTTGAAGATATTTGCATTATCCAAAAAACTCTCGTTTTTCAATCTTTTTAAGGAAATGGATCAAAACTTAAAAACGACCGTTTTTCCAGGTTTTTGGTTAATATTAATCAGATTCGTGAGCAATAACTGGCTAAGTTTGAAAAACGGATTATTTTCTTAAAACTGACGTTTTTCAAGCTTTTTTTAAGAAATCGATCGAATCTCAAAACTCGCCGTTTGTGCATGTTTTTGCTTAATATTACTTATAATCGGAGACCCCAATTTGATAAGTTTGAAGATATTTGCATTATCCAAAAAACTCCCGTTTTTCAATCTTTTTTAGGAAATGGATCAAAACTTAAAAACGTCCGTTTTACCAGGTTTTGGGTAATATTATTTAAATTCGAGAGCAATAACTAGCTAAGTTTGAAAAACGGTTTATTTTCCCCAAACTGACGTTTTTCAAGCTTTTCTTAAAATTCGATCGAATCTCAAAACTCGCCGTTTTTGCATGTTTTTGCCTAATATTACTTTGAATCGGAGACCTTAATTTGATAAGTTTGAAGATATTTGCATTATCCAAAAAACTCCCGTTTTTTAATCTTTTTAAGGAAATGGATCCAAACTTAAAGACGGCCGTTTTTCCAGGTTTTGGTTAATATTACTTAGGAATCGAGAGCAATAACTTGCTAAGCTTGAAAAACGGTTTATTTTTCCAAAGTGACGTTTTTCAAGCTTTTTTTGAGAAATCGATCGAATCTCAAAACTCGCCGTTTTTGCATGTTTTTGCTTAATATTACTTATAATCGGAGACCTTAATTTGATAAGTTTGAAGATATTTGCATTATCCAAAAAACTCCCGTTTTTAATCTTTTTTAGGAAATGGATCAAATTTAAAAAACGGCCGTTTGACCAGCTTTGGGGTAATATTATATAAATTCGAGAGCAATAACTAGCTAAGTTTGAAAAACGGTTTATTTTCCCAAAATTGACGTTTTTCAAGCTTTTTTTAAGAAATCGATCGATTCTCAAAACTCGCCGTTTGTGCATGTTTTTGCTTAATATTACTTATAATCGGAGACCTTAATTTGATAAGTTTGAAGATATTTGCATTATCCAAAAAACTCCCGTTTTTCAATCTTTTTTAGGAAATGGATCAAAACTTAAAAACGTCCGTTTTACCAGGTTTTGGGTAATATTATTTAAATTCGAGAGCAATAACTAGCTAAGTTTGAAAAACGGTTTATTTTCCCCAAACTGACGTTTTTCAAGCTTTTCTTAAGAAATCGATCGAATCTCAAAACTCGCCGTTTTTGCATGTTTTTGCCTAATATTACTTATAATCGGAGACCTTAATTTGATAAGTTTGAAGATATTTGCATTATCCAAAAAACTCTCGTTTTTCAATCTTTTTAAGGAAATGGATCAAAACTTAAAAACGGCCGTTTTTCCAGGTTTTGGTTAATATTAATCAGATTTGAGAGCAATAACTGGCTAAGTTTGAAAAACGGTTTATTTTCTTAAAATTGACGTTTTCCAAGCTTTTTTGAAGAAATCGATCGAATCTAAAAACTCGCCGTTTTTGCATGTTTTTGCCTAATATTACTTATAATCGGAGACCTCAATTTGATAAGTTTGAAGATATTTGCATTATCCAAAAAACTCCCGTTTTTAATCTTTTTTAGGAAATGGATCAAATTTAAAAAACGGCCGTTTGACCAGCTTTTGGGTAATATTATCTAAATTCGAGAGCAATAACTAGCTAAGTTTGAAAAACGGTTTATTTTCCCAAAATTGACGTTTTTCAAGCTTTTTTTAAGAAATCGATCGAATCTCAAAACTCGCCGTTTGTGCATGTTTTTGCTTAATATTACTTATAATCGGAGACCTTAATTTGATAAGTTTGAAGATATTTGCATTATCCAAAAAACTCCCGTTTTTCAATCTTTTTTAGGAAATGGATCAAAACTTAAAAACGTCCGTTTTACCAGGTTTTGGGTAATATTATTTAAATTCGAGAGCAATAACTAGCTAAGTTTGAAAAACGGTTTATTTTCCCCAAACTGACGTTTTTCAAGCTTTTCTTAAGAAATCGATCGAATCTCAAAACTCGCCGTTTTTGCATGTTTTTGCCTAATATTACTTATAATCGGAGACCTTAATTTGATAAGTTTGAAGATATTTGCATTATCCAAAAAACTCTCGTTTTTCAATCTTTTTAAGGAAATGGATCAAAACTTAAAAACGGCCGTTTTTCCAGGTTTTGGTTAATATTAATCAGATTTGAGAGCAATAACTGGCTAAGTTTGAAAAACGGTTTATTTTCTTAAAATTGACGTTTTCCAAGCTTTTTTGAAGAAATCGATCGAATCTAAAAACTCGCCGTTTTTGCATGTTTTTGCCTAATATTACTTATAATCGGAGACCTCAATTTGATAAGTTTGAAGATATTTGCATTATCCCCAAAACTCCCGTTTTTCAATCTTTTTTAGAAAATAGTTCAAAACTTAAAAACGACCGTTTTTCCAGGTTTTTGGTTAATATTAATCAGATTCGTGAGCAATAACTGGCTAAGTTTGAAAAACGGATTATTTTCTTAAAACTGACGTTTTTCAAGCTTTTCTTAAGAAATCGATCGAATCTCAAAACTCGCCGTTTTTGCATGTTTTTGCTTAATATTACTTATAATCGGAGACCTTAATTTGATAAGTTTGAAGATATGGGCATTATCCAAAAAACTCCCGTTTTTTAATCTTTTTTAGGAAATGGATCAAAACTTAAAAACGGCCGTTTTACCAGCTTTTGTGTAATATTAATTAAATTCGAGAGCAATAACTAGCTAAGGTTGAAGAACGGTTTATTTTCCCAAAATTGACGTTTTTCAAGCTTTTTTTTAAGAAATCGATCGAATCTTAAAACTCGCCGTTTTTGCCTGTTTTTGCCTAATATTACTTATAATCGGAGACCTTAATTTGATAAGTTTGAAGATATTTGCATTATCCAAAAAACTCTCGTTTTTCAATCTTTTTAAGGAAATGGATCAAAACTTAAAAACGACCGTTTTTCCAGGTTTTTGGTTAATAATAATCAGATTCGTGAGCAATAACTGGCTAAGTTTGAAAAACGGATTATTTTCTTAAAACTGACGTTTTTCAAGCTTTTTTTAAGAAATCGATCGAATCTCAAAACTCGCCGTTTGTGCATGTTTTTGCTTAATATTACTTATAATCGGAGACCTTAATTTGATAAGTTTGAAGATATTTGCATTATCCAAAAAACTCCCGTTTTTCAATCTTTTTTAGGAAATGGATCAAAACTTAAAAACGTCCGTTTTACCAGGTTTTAGGTAATATTATTTAAATTCGAGAGCAATAACTAGCTAAGTTTGAAAAACGGTTTATTTTCCCCAAACTGACGTTTTTCAAGCTTTTCTTAAAATTCGATCGAATCTCAAAACTCGCCGTTTTTGCATGTTTTTGCCTAATATTACTTATAATCGGAGACCTTAATTTGATAAGTTTGAAGATATTTGCATTATCCAAAAAACTCTCGTTTTTCATCTTTTTAAGGAAATGGATCAAAACTTAAAAACGGCAATAACTGGCTAAGTTTGAAAAACGGTTTATTTTCTTAAAACTGACGTTTTCCAAGCTTTTTTGAAGAAATCGATCGAATCTAAAAACTCGCCGTTTTTGCATGTTTTTGCCTAATATTACTTATAATCGGAGACCTTAATTTGATAAGTTTGAAGATATTTGCATTATCCAAAAAACTCCCGTTTTTTAATCTTTTTAAGGAAATAGATCCAAACTTAAAGACAGCCGTTTTTCCAGGTTTTGGTTAATATTACTTAGGAATCGAGAGCAATAACTTGCTAAGCTTGAAAAACGGTTTATTTTCTTAAAACTGACGTTTTCCAAGCTTTTTTGAAGAAATCGATCGAATCTAAAAACTCGCCGTTTTTGCATGTTTTTGCCTAATATTACTTATAATCGGAGACCTTAATTTGATAAGTTTGAAGATATTTGCATTATCCCCAAAACTCCCGTTTTTCAATCTTTTTTAGAAAATAGTTCAAAACTTAAAAACGACCGTTTTTCCAGGTTTTTGGTTAATATTAATCAGATTCGTGAGCAATAACTGGCTAAGTTTGAAAAACGGATTATTTTCTTAAAACTGACGTTTTTCAAGCTTTTCTTAAGAAATCGATTGAATCTCAAAACTCGCCGTTTTTGCATGTTTTTGCTTAATATTACTTATAATCGGAGACCTTAATTTGATAAGTTTGAAGATATTGGCATTATCCAAAAAACTCCCGTTTTTTAATCTTTTTTAGGAAATGGATCAAAACTTAAAAACGGCCGTTTTACCAGCTTTTGTGTAATATTAATTAAATTCGAGAGCAATAACTAGCTAAGGTTGAAGAACGGTTTATTTTCCCAAAATTGACGTTTTTCAAGCTTTTTTTTAAGAAATCGATCGAATCTTAAAACTCGCCGTTTTTGCATGTTTTTGCCTAATATTACTTATAATCGGAGACCTTAATTTGATAAGTTTGAAGATATTTGCATTATCCAAAAAACTCTTGTTTTTCAATCTTTTTAAGGAAATGGATCAAAACTTAAAAACGACCGTTTTTCCAGGTTTTTGGTTAATATTAATCAGATTCGTGAGCAATAACTGGCTAAGTTTGAAAAACGGATTATTTTCTTAAAACTGACGTTTTTCAAGCTTTTTTTAAGAAATCGATCGAATCTTAAAACTCGCCGTTTGTGCATGATTTTGCTTAATATTACTTATAATCGGAGACCCCAATTTGATAAGTTTGAAGATATTTGCATTATCCAAAAAACTCCCGTTTTTTAATCTTTTTTAGGAAATGGATCAAAACTTAAAAACGTCCGTTTTACCAGGTTTTGGGTAATATTATTTAAATTCGAGAGCAATAACTAGCTAAGTTTGAAAAACGGTTTATTTTCCCCAAACTGACGTTTTTCAAGCTTTTCTTAAAATTCGATCGAATCTCAAAACTCGCCGTTTTTGCATGGTTTTGCCTAATATTACTTTGAATCGGAGACCTTAATTTGATAAGTTTGAAGATATTTGCATTATCCAAAAAACTCCCGTTTTTTAATCTTTTTAAGGAAATGGATCCAAACTTAAAGACGGCCGTTTTTCCAGGTTTTGGTTAATATTACTTAGGAATCGAGAGCAATAACTTGCTAAGCTTGAAAAACGGTTTATTTTTCCAAAGTGACGTTTTTCAAGCTTTTTTTGAGAAATCGATCGAATCTCAAAACTCGCCGTTTTTGCATGTTTTTGCTTAATATTACTTATAATCGGAGACCTTAATTTGATAAGTTTGAAGATATTTGCATTATCCAAAAAACTCCCGTTTTTAATCTTTTTTAGGAAATGGATCAAATTTAAAAAACGGCCGTTTGACCAGCTTTTGGGTAATATTATCTAAATTCGAGAGCAATAACTAGCTAAGTTTGAAAACCGTTTTTTTTTCCCAAAATTGACGTTTTTCAAGCTTTTCTTAAGAAATCGATCGAATCTCAAAACTCGCCGTTTTTGCATGTTTTTGCCTAATATTACTTATAATCGGAGACCTTAATTTGATAAGTTTGAAGATATTTGCATTATCCAAAAAACTCTCGTTTTTCAATCTTTTTAAGGAAATGGATCAAAACTTAAAAACGGCCGTTTTTCCAGGTTTTGGTTAATATTAATCAGATATGAGAGCAATAACTGGCTAAGTTTGAAAAACGGTTTATTTTCTTAAAACTGACGTTTTCCAAGCTTTTTTGAAGAAATCGATCGAATCTAAAAACTCGCCGTTTTTGCATGTTTTTGCCTAATATTACTTATAATCGGAGACCTCAATTTGATAAGTTTGAAGATATTTGCATTATCCCCAAAACTCCCGTTTTTCAATCTTTTTTAGAAAATACTTTAAAACTTAAAAACGACCGTTTTTCCAGGTTTTTGGTTAATATTAATCAGATTCGTGAGCTATAACTGGCTAAGTTTGAAAAATGGTTTATTTTCTTAAAACTGACGTTTTTCAAGCTTTTCTTAAAAAATCGATCGAATCTCAAAACTCGCCGTTTTTGCATGTTTTTGCTTAATATTACTTATAATCGGAGACCTTAATTTGATAAGTTTGAAGATATTTGCATTATCCAAAAAACTCCCGTTTTTCAAACTTTTTTAGGAAATGGATCAAAACTTAAAAACGGCCGTTTTACCAGGTTTTGGGTAATATTATTTAAATTCGAGAGCAATAACTAGCTAAGTTTGAAAAACGGTTTATTTTCCCCAAACTGACGTTTTTCAAGCTTTTCTTAAAATTCGATCGAATCTCAAAACTCGCCGTTTTTGCATGTTTTTGCCTAATATTACTTATAATCGGAGACCTTAATTTGATAAGTTTGAAGATATTTGCATTATCCAAAAAACTCCCGTTTTTCAATCTTTTTTAGGAAATGGATCAAAACTTAAAAACGTCCGTTTTACCAGGTTTTGGGTAATATTATTTAAATTCGAGAGCAATAACTAGCTAAGTTTGAAAAACGGTTTATTTTCCCCAAACTGACGTTTTTCAAGCTTCTCTTAAAATTCGATCGAATCTCAAAACTCGCCGTTTTTGCATGTTTTTGCCTAATATTACTTAGAATCGGAGACCTTAATTTGATAAGTTTGAAGATATTTGCATTATCCAAAAAACTCCCGTTTTTCAATCTTTTTTAGGAAATGGATCAAAACTTAAAAACGTCCGTTTTACCAGGTTTTGAGTAATATTATTTAAATTCGAGAGCAATAACTAGCTAAGTTTGAAAAACGGTTTATTTTCCCCAAACTGACGTTTTTCAAGCTTTTCTTAAAATTCGATCGAATCTCAAAACTCGCCGTTTTTGCATGTTTTTGCCTAATATTACTTAGAATCGGAGACCTTAATTTGATAAGTTTGAAGATATTTGCATTATCCAAAAAACTCCCGTTTTTTAATCTTTTTAAGGAAATGGATCCAAACTTAAAGTCGGCCGTTTTTCCAGGTTTTGGTTAATATTACTTAGGAATCGAGAGCAATAACTTGCTAAGCTTGAAAAACGGTTTATTTTTCCAAAGTGACGTTTTTCAAGCTTTTTTTGAGAAATCGATCGAATCTCAAAACTCGCCGTTTTTGCATGTTTTTGCCTAATATTACTTTTAATCGGAGACCTTAATTTGATAAGTTTGAAGATATTTGCATTATCCAAAAAACTCCCGTTTTTCAATCTTTTTTAGGAAATGGATCAAAACTTAAAAACGTCCGTTTTACCAGGTTTTGGGTAATATTATTTAAATTCGAGAGCAATAACTAGCTAAGGTTGAAGAACGGTTTATTTTCTTAAAACTGACGTTTTTCAAGCTTTTCTTAAAAAATCGTTTGAATCTCAAAACTCGCCGTTTTTGCATGTTTTTGCTTAATATTACTTATAATCGGAGACCTTAATTTGATAAGTTTGAAGATATTTGCATTATCCCCAAAACTCCCGTTTTTCAATCTTTTTTAGAAAATAGTTCAAAACTTAAAAACGACCGTTTTACCTGCTTTTGTGTAATATTATTTAAATTCGAGAGCAATAATTAGCTAAGGTTGAAGAACGGTTTATTTTCTTAAAACTGACGTTTTTCAAGCTTTTCTTAAAAAATCGATCGAATCTCAAAACTCGCCGTTTTTGCATGTTTTTGCTTAATATTACTTATAATCGGAGACCTTAATTTGATAAGTTTGAAGATATTTGCATTATCCCCAAAACTCTCGTTTTTCAATCTTTTTTAGAAAATAGTTCAAAACTTAAAAACGACCGTTTTACCAGCTTTTGTGTAATATTATTTAAATTCGAGAGCAATAACTAGCTAAGGTTGAAGAACGGTTTATTTTCCCAAAATTGACGTTTTTCAAGCTTTTTTGAAGAAATCGATCGAATCTAAAAACTCGCCGTTTTTGCATGTTTTTGCCTAATATTACTTATAATCGGAGACCTTAATTTGATAAGTTTGAAGATATTTGCATTATCCAAAAAACTCCCGTTTTTTAATCTTTTTAAGGAAATAGATCCAAACTTAAAGACGGCCGTTTTTCCAGGTTTTGGTTAATATTACTTAGGAATCGAGAGCAATAACTTGCTAAGCTTGAAAAACGGTTTATTTTCTTAAAACTGACGTTTTCCAAGCTTTTTTGAAGAAATCGATCGAATCTAAAAACTCGCCGTTTTTGCATGTTTTTGCCTAATATTACTTATAATCGGAGACCTCAATTTGATAAGTTTGAAGATATTTGCATTATCCCCAAAACTCCCGTTTTTCAATCTTTTTTAGAAAATAGTTCAAAACTTAAAAACGACCGTTTTTCCAGGTTTTTGGTTAATATTAATCAGATTCGTGAGCAATAACTGGCTAAGTTTGAAAAACGGATTATTTTCTTAAAACTGACGTTTTTCAAGCTTTTCTTAAGAAATCGATTGAATCTCAAAACTCGCCGTTTTTGCATGTTTTTGCTTAATATTACTTATAATCGGAGACCTTAATTTGATAAGTTTGAAGATATTGGCATTATCCAAAAAACTCCCGTTTTTTAATCTTTTTTAGGAAATGGATCAAAACTTAAAAACGGCCGTTTTACCAGCTTTTGTGTAATATTAATTAAATTCGAGAGCAATAACTAGCTAAGGTTGAAGAACGGTTTATTTTCCCAAAATTGACGTTTTTCAAGCTTTTTTTTAAGAAATCGATCGAATCTTAAAACTCGCCGTTTTTGCATGTTTTTGCCTAATATTACTTATAATCGGAGACCTTAATTTGATAAGTTTGAAGATATTTGCATTATCCAAAAAACTCTCGTTTTTCAATCTTTTTAAGGAAATGGATCAAAACTTAAAAACGACCGTTTTTCCAGGTTTTTGGTTAATATTAATCAGATTCGTGAGCAATAACTGGCTAAGTTTGAAAAACGGATTATTTTCTTAAAACTGACGTTTTTCAAGCTTTTTTTAAGAAATCGATCGAATCTCAAAACTCGCCGTTTGTGCATGATTTTGCTTAATATTACTTATAATCGGAGACCCCAATTTGATAAGTTTGAAGATATTTGCATTATCCAAAAAACTCCCGTTTTTCAATCTTTTTTAGGAAATGGATCAAAACTTAAAAACGTCCGTTTTACCAGGTTTTGGGTAATATTATTTAAATTCGAGAGCAATAACTAGCTAAGTTTGAAAAACGGTTTATTTTCCCCAAACTGACGTTTTTCAAGCTTTTCTTAAAATTCGATCGAATCTCAAAACTCGCCGTTTTTGCATGTTTTTGCCTAATATTACTTTGAATCGGAGACCTTAATTTGATAAGTTTGAAGATATTTGCATTATCCAAAAAACTCCCGTTTTTTAATCTTTTTAAGGAAATGGATCCAAACTTAAAGACGGCCGTTTTTCCAGGTTTTGGTTAATATTACTTAGGAATCGAGAGCAATAACTTGCTAAGCTTGAAAAACGGTTTATTTTTCCAAAGTGACGTTTTTCAAGCTTTTTTTGAGAAATCGATCGAATCTCAAAACTCGCCGTTTTTGCATGTTTTTGCTTAATATTACTTATAATCGGAGACCTTAATTTGATAAGTTTGAAGATATTTGCATTATCCAAAAAACTCCCGTTTTTAATCTTTTTTAGGAAATGGATCAAATTTAAAAAACGGCCGTTTGACCAGCTTTTGGGTAATATTATCTAAATTCGAGAGCAATAACTAGCTAAGTTTGAAAAACGGTTTATTTTCCCAAAATTGACGTTTTTCAAGCTTTTCTTAAGAAATCGATCGAATCTCAAAACTCGCCGTTTTTGCATGTTTTTGCCTAATATTACTTATAATCGGAGACCTTAATTTGATAAGTTTGAAGATATTTGCATTATCCAAAAAACTCTCGTTTTTCAATCTTTTTAAGGAAATGGATCAAAACTTAAAAACGGCCGTTTTTCCAGGTTTTGGTTAATATTAATCAGATATGAGAGCAATAACTGGCTAAGTTTGAAAAACGGTTTATTTTCTTAAAACTGACGTTTTCCAAGCTTTTTTGAAGAAATCGATCGAATCTAAAAACTCGCCGTTTTTGCATGTTTTTGCCTAATATTACTTATAATCGGAGACCTCAATTTGATAAGTTTGAAGATATTTGCATTATCCCCAAAACTCCCGTTTTTCAATCTTTTTTAGGAAATGGATCAAAACTTAAAAACGTCCGTTTTACCAGGTTTTGGGTAATATTATTGAAATTCGAGAGCAATAACTAGCTAAGTTTGAAAAACGGTTTATTTTCCCCAAACTGACGTTTTTCAAGCTTCTCTTAAAATTCGATCGAATCTCAAAACTCGCCGTTTTTGCATGTTTTTGCCTAATATTACTTAGATTCGGAGACCTCAATTTGATAAGTTTGAAGATATTTGCATTATCCAAAAAACTCCCGTTTTTCAATCTTTTTTAGGAAATGGATCAAAACTTAAAAACTTCCGTTTTACCAGGTTTTGGGTAATATTATTTAAATTCGAGAGCAATAACTAGCTAAGTTTGAAAAACGGTTTATTTTCCCCAAACTGACGTTTTTCAAGCTTTTCTTAAAATTCGATCGAATCTCAAAACTCGCCGTTTTTGCATGTTTTTGCCTAATATTACTTATTATCGGAGACCTCAATTTGATAAGTTTGAAGATATTTGCATTATCCCCAAAACTCTCGTTTTTCAATCTTTTTTAGAAAATAGTTCAAAACTTAAAAACGACCGTTTTACCAGCTTTTGTGTAATATTATTTAAATTCGAGAGCAATAACTAGCTAAGGTTGAAGAACGGTTTATTTTCCCAAAATTGACGTTTTTCAAGCTTTTCTTAAAATTCGATCGAATCTCAAAACTCGCCGTTTTTGCATGTTTTTGCTTAATATTACTTATAATCGGAGACCTTAATTTGATAAGTTTGAAGATATTTGCATTATCCAAAAAACTCCCGTTTTTCAATCTTTTTTAGGAAATGGATCAAAACTTAAAAACGGCCGTTTTACCAGGTTTTGGGTAATATTATTTAAATTCGAGATCAATAACTAGCTAAGTTTGAAAAACGGTTTATTTTCCCCAAACTGACGTTTTACAAGCTTTTCTTAAAATTCGATCGAATCTCAAAACTCGCCGTATTTGCATGTTTTTGCCTAATATTACTTATAATCGGAGACCTTAATTTGATAAGTTTGAAGATATTTGCATTATCCAAAAAACTCTCGTTTTTCAATCTTTTTAAGGAAATGGATCAAAACTTAAAAACGGCCGTTTTTCCAGGTTTTTGTTAATATTAATCAGATTCGAGAGCAATAACTGGCTAAGTTTGAAAAACGGTTTATTTTCTTAAAACTGACGTTTTTCAAGCTTTTTTTAAGAAATCGATCGAATCTAGAAACTCGCCGTTTTTGCATGTTTTTGCCTAATATTACTTATCATCGGAGACCTCAATTTGATAAGTTTGAAGATATTTGCATTATCCCCAAAACTCTCGTTTTTCAATCTTTTTTAGAAAATAGTTCAAAACTTAAAAACGACCGTTTTACCAGCTTTTGTGTAATATTATTTAAATTCGAGAGCAATAACTAGCTAAGGTTGAAGAACGGTTTATTTTCCCAAAATTGACGTTTTTCAAGCTTTTTTTTAAGAAATCGATCGAATCTTAAAACTCGCCGTTTTTGCATGTTTTTGCCTAATATTACTTATAATCGGAGACCTTAATTTGATAAGTTTGAAGATATTTGCATTATCCAAAAAACTCTCGTTTTTCAATCTTTTTAAGGAAATGGATCAAAACTTAAAAACATCCGTTTTTCCAGGTTTTGGTTAATATTAATCAGATTCGAGAGCAATAACTGGCTAAGTTTGAAAAACGGTTTATTTTCTTAAAACTGACGTTTTCCAAGCTTTTTTTAAGAAATCAATCGAATCTCAAAACTCGCCGTTTGTGCATGTTTTTGCTTAATATTACTCATAATCGGAGACCTTAATTTGATAAGTTTGAAGATATTTGCATTATCCAAAAAACTCCCGTTTTTCAATCTTTTTTAGGAAATGGATCAAAACTTAAAAACGTCCGTTTTACCAGGTTTTGGGTAATATTATTTAAATTCGAGAGCAATAACTAGCTAAGTTTGAAAAACGGTTTATTTTCCCCAAACTGACGTTTTTCAAGCTTTTCTTAAAATTCGATCGAATCTCAAAACTCGCCGTTTTTGCATGTTTTTGCCTAATATTACTTAGAATCGGAGACCTTAATTTGATAAGTTTGAAGATATTTGCATTATCCAAAAAACTCCCCTTTTTCAATCTTTTTTAGGAAATGGATCAAAACTTAAAATCGTCCGTTTTACCAGGTTTAGGGTAATATTATTTAAATTCGAGAGCAATAACTAGCTAAGGTTGAAGAACGGTTTATTTTCCTAAAATTGACGTTTTTAAAGCTTTTTTTTAAGAAATCGATCGAATCTTAAAACTAGCCGTTTTTGCATGTTTTTGCCTAATATTACTTAGAATCGGAGACCTTAATTTGATAAGTTTGAAGATATTTGCATTATCCAAAAAACTCCCGTTTTTAAGGAAATGGATCCAAACTTAAAGACGGCCGTTTTTCTAGGTTTTGGTTAATATTACTTAGGAATCGAGAGCAATAACTTGCTAAGCTTGAAAAACGGTTTATTTTTCCAAAGTGACGTTTTTCAAGCTTTTTTTGAGAAATCGATCGAATCTCAAAACTCGCCGTTTTTGCATGTTTTTGCCTAATATTACTTTTAATCGGAGACCTTAATTTGATAAGTTTGAAGATATTTGCATTATCCAAAAAACTCCCGTTTTTCAATCTTTTTTAGGAAATGGATCAAAACTTAAAAACGTCCGTTTTACCAGGTTTTGGGTAATATTATTTAAATTCGAGAGCAATAACTAGCTAAGTTTGAAAAACGGTTTATTTTCCCCAAACTGACGTTTTTCAAGCTTTTCTTAAAATTCGATCGAATCTCAAAACTCGCCGTTTTTGCATGTTTTTGCCTAATATTACTTAGAATCGGAGACCTTAATTTGATAAGTTTGAAGATATTTGCATTATCCAAAAAACTCCCGTTTTTTAATCTTTTTAAGGAAATGGATCCAAACTTAAAGACGGCCGTTTTTCCAGGTTTTGGTTAATATTACTTAGGAATCGAGAGCAATAACTTGCTAAGCTTGAAAAACGGTTTATTTTTCCAAAGTGACGTTTTTCAAGCATTTTTTGAGAAATCGATCGAATCTCAAAACTCGCCGTTTTTGCATGTTTTTGCTTAATATTACTTTTAATCGGAGACCTTAATTTGATAAGTTTGAAGATATTTGCATTATCCAAAAAACTCCCGTTTTTCAATCTTTTTTAGGAAATGGATCAAAACTTAAAAACGGCCGTTTTACCAGGCTTTGGGTAATATTATTTAAATTCGAGAGCAATAACTAGCTAAGTTTGAAAAACGGTTTATTTTCCCCAAACTGACGTTTTTCAAGCTTTTCTTAAAATTCGATCGAATCTCAAAACTCGCCGTTTTTGCATGTTTTTGCCTAATATTACTTATAATCGGAGACCTTAATTTGATAAGTTTGAAGATATTTGCATTATCCAAAAAACTCTCGTTTTTCAATCTTTTTAAGGAAATGGATCAAAACTTAAAAACATCCGTTTTTCCAGGTTTTGGTTAATATTAATCAGATTCGAGAGCAATAACTGGCTAAGTTTGAAAAACGGTTTATTTTCTTAAAACTGACGTTTTCCAAGCTTTTTTTAAGAAATCAATCGAATCTCAAAACTCGCCGTTTGTGCATGTTTTTGCTTAATATTACTCATAATCGGAGACCTTAATTTGATAAGTTTGAAGATATTTGCATTATCCAAAAAACTCCCGTTTTTCAATCTTTTTTAGGAAATGGATCAAAACTTAAAAACGTCCGTTTTACCAGGTTTTGGGTAATATTATTTAAATTCGAGAGCAATAACTAGCTAAGTTTGAAAAACGGTTTATTTTCCCCAAACTGACGTTTTTCAAGCTTTTCTTAAAATTCGATCGAATCTCAAAACTCGCCGTTTTTGCATGTTTTTGCCTAATATTACTTAGAATCGGAGACCTTAATTTGATAAGTTTGAAGATATTTGCATTATCCAAAAAACTCCCCTTTTTCAATCTTTTTTAGGAAATGGATCAAAACTTAAAAACGTCCGTTTTACCAGGTTTAGGGTAATATTATTTAAATTCGAGAGCAATAACTAGCTAAGGTTGAAGAACGGTTTATTTTCCTAAAATTGACGTTTTTAAAGCTTTTTTTTAAGAAATCGATCGAATCTTAAAACTAGCCGTTTTTGCATGTTTTTGCCTAATATTACTTAGAATCGGAGACCTTAATTTGATAAGTTTGAAGATATTTGCATTATCCAAAAAACTCCCGTTTTTAAGGAAATGGATCCAAACTTAAAGACGGCCGTTTTTCTAGGTTTTGGTTAATATTACTTAGGAATCGAGAGCAATAACTTGCTAAGCTTGAAAAACGGTTTATTTTTCCAAAGTGACGTTTTTCAAGCTTTTTTTGAGAAATCGATCGAATCTCAAAACTCGCCGTTTTTGCATGTTTTTGCCTAATATTACTTTTAATCGGAGACCTTAATTTGATAAGTTTGAAGATATTTGCATTATCCAAAAAAACTCCCGTTTTTCAATCTTTTTTAGGAAATGGATCAAAACTTAAAAACGGCCGTTTTACCAGGTTTTGGGTAATATTATTTAGATTCGAGAGCAATAACTAGCTAAGTTTGAAAAACGGTTTATTTTCCCGACACTGACGTTTTTCAAGCTTTTCTTAAAATTCGATCGAATCTCAAAACTCGCCGTTTTTGCATGTTTTTGCCTAATATTACTTATAATCGGAGACCTTAATTTGATAAGTTTGAAGATATTTGCATTATCCAAAAAACTCCCGTTTTTCAATCTTTTTTAGGAAATGGATCAAAACTTAAAAACGTCCGTTTTACCAGGTTTTGGGTAATATTATTTAAATTCGAGAGCAATAACTAGCTAAGTTTGAAAAACGGTTTATTTTCCCCAAACTGACGTTTTTCAAGCTTTTCTTAAAATTCGATCGAATCTCAAAACTCGCCGTTTTTGCATGTTTTTGCCTAATATTACTTAGAATCGGAGACCTTAATTTGATAAGTTTGAAGATATTTGCATTATCCAAAAAACTCCCGTTTTTTAATCTTTTTAAGGAAATGGATCCAAACTTAAAGACGGCCGTTTTTCCAGGTTTTGGTTAATATTACTTAGGAATCGAGAGCAATAACTTGCTAAGCTTGAAAAACGGTTTATTTTTCCAAAGTGACGTTTTTCAAGCATTTTTTGAGAAATCGATCGAATCTCAAAACTCGCCGTTTTTGCATGTTTTTGCTTAATATTACTTTTAATCGGAGACCTTAATTTGATAAGTTTGAAGATATTTGCATTATCCAAAAAACTCCCGTTTTTCAATCTTTTTTAGGAAATGGATCAAAACTTAAAACGGCCGTTTTACCAGGTTTTGGGTAATATTATTTAAATTCGAGAGCAATAACTAGCTAAGTTTGAAAAACGGTTTATTTTCCCCAAACTGACGTTTTTCAAGCTTTTCTTAAAATTCGATCGAATCTCAAAACTCGCCGTTTTTGCATGTTTTTGCCTAATATTACCTATTATCGGAGACCTCAATTTGATAAGTTTGAAGATATTTGCATTATCCCCAAAACTCTCGTTTTTCAATCTTTTTTAGAAAATAGTTCAAAACTTAAAAACGACCGTTTTACCAGCTTTTGTGTAATATTATTTAAATTCGAGAGCAATAACTAGCTAAGGTTGAAGAACGGTTTATTTTCCCAAAATTGACGTTTTTCAAGCTTTTTTTTAAGAAATCGATCGAATCTTAAAACTCGCCGTTTTTGCATGTTTTTGCCTAATATTACTTATAAACGGAGACCTTAATTTAATAAGTTTGAAGATATTTGCATTATCCAAAAAACTCTCGTTTTTCAATCTTTTTAAGGAAATGGATCAAAACTTAAAAACGGCCGTTTTTCCAGGTTTTGGTTAATATTAATCAGATTCGAGAGCAATAACTGGCTAAGTTTAAAAAACGGTTTATTTTCTTAAAACTGACGTTTTCCAAGCTTTTTTTAAGAAATCAATCGAATCTTAAAACTCGCCGTTTGTGCATGTTTTTGCTTAATATTACTTATAATCGGAGACCTTAATTTGATAAGTTTGAAGATATTTGAATTATCCAAAAAACTCCCGTTTTTCAATCTTTTTTAGGAAATGGATCAAAACTTAAAAACGTCCGTTTTACCAGGTTTTGGGTAATATTATTTAAATTCGAGAGCAATAACTAGCTAAGTTTGAAAAACGGTTTATTTTCCCCAAACTGACGTTTTTCAAGCTTTTCTTAAAATTCGATCGAATCTCAAAACTTGCCGTTTTTGCATGTTTTTGCCTAATATTACTTAGAATCGGAGACCTTAATTTGATAAGTTTGAAGATATTTGCATTATCCAAAAAACTCCCGTTTTTCAATCTTTTTTAGGAAATGGATCAAAACTTAAAAACGTCCGTTTTACCAGGTTTTGGGTAATATTATTTAAATTCGAGAGCAATAACTAGCTAAGTTTGAAAAACGGTTTATTTTCCCCAAACTGACGTTTTTCAAGCTTTTCTTAAAATTCGATCGAATCTCAAAACTCGCCGTTTTTGCATGTTTTTGCCTAATATTACTTAGAATCGGAGACCTTAATTTGATAAGTTTGAAGATATTTGCATTATCCAAAAAACTCCCGTTTTTTAATCTTTTTAAGGAAATGGATCCAAACTTAAAGACGGCCGTTTTTCCAGGTTTTGGTTAATATTACTTAGGAATCGAGAGCAATAACTTGCTAAGCTTGAAAAACGGTTTATTTTTCCAAAGTGACGTTTTTCAAGCATTTTTTGAGAAATCGATCGAATCTCAAAACTCGCCGTTTTTGCATGTTTTTGCTTAATATTACTTTTAATCGGAGACCTTAATTTGATAAGTTTGAAGATATTTGCATTATCCAAAAAACTCCCGTTTTTCAATCTTTTTTAGGAAATGGATCAAAACTTAAAAACGGCCGTTTTACCAGGCTTTGGGTAATATTATTTAAATTCGAGAGCAATAACTAGCTAAGTTTGAAAAACGGTTTATTTTCCCCAAACTGACGTTTTTCAAGCTTTTCTTAAAATTCGATCGAATCTCAAAACTCGCCGTTTTTGCATGTTTTTGGCTAATATTACTTATAATCGGAGACCTTAATTTGATAAGTTTGAAGATATTTGCATTATCCAAAAAACTCCCGTTTTTCAATCTTTTTTAGGAAATGGATCAAAACTTAAAAACGTCCGTTTTACCAGGTTTTGGGTAATATTATTTAAATTCGAGAGCAATAACTAGCTAAGTTTGAAAAACGGTTTATTTTCCCCAAACTGAAGTTTTTCAAGCTTTTCTTAAATCGATCGAATCTCAAAACTCGCCGTATTTGCATGTTTTTGCCTAATATTACTTATAATCGGAGACCTTAATTTGATAAGTTTGAAGATATTTGCATTATCCAAAAAACTCTCGTTTTTCAATCTTTTTAAGGAAATGGATCAAAACTTAAAAACGGCCGTTTTTCCAGGTTTTGGTTAATATTAATCAGATTCGAGAGCAATAACTGGCTAAGTTTGAAGAACGGTTTATTTTCTTAAAACTGACGTTTTTCAAGCTTTTTTTAAGAAATCGATCGAATCTAGAAACTCGCCGTTTTTGCATGTTTTTGCCTAATATTACTTATTATCGGAGACCTCAATTTGATAAGTTTGAAGATATTTGCATTATCCCCAAAACTCTCGTTTTTCAATCTTTTTTAGAAAATAGTTCAAAACTTAAAAACGACCGTTTTACCAGCTTTTGTGTAATATTATTTAAATTCGAGAGCAATAACTAGCTAAGGTTGAAGAACGGTTTATTTTCCCAAAATTGACGTTTTTCAAGCTTTTCTTAAAATTCGATCGAATCTCAAAACTTGCCGTTTTTGCATGTTTTTGCCTAATATTACTTAGAATCGGAGACCTTAATTTGATAAGTTTGAAGATATTTGCATTATCCAAAAAACTCCCGTTTTTCAATCTTTTTTAGGAAATGGATCAAAACTTAAAAACGTCCGTTTTACCAGGTTTAGGGTAATATTATTTAAATTCGAGAGCAATAACTAGCTAAGGTTGAAGAACGGTTTATTTTCCTAAAATTGACGTTTTTAAAGCTTTTTTTTAAGAAATCGATCGAATCTTAAAACTAGCCGTTTTTGCATGTTTTTGCCTAATATTACTTAGAATCGGAGACCTTAATTTGATAAGTTTGAAGATATTTGCATTATCCAAAAAACTCCCGTTTTTAAGGAAATGGATCCAAACTTAAAGACGGCCGTTTTTCTAGGTTTTGGTTAATATTACTTAGGAATCGAGAGCAATAACTTGCTAAGCTTGAAAAACGGTTTATTTTTCCAAAGTGACGTTTTTCAAGCTTTTTTTGAGAAATCGATCGAATCTCAAAACTCGCCGTTTTTGCATGTTTTTGCCTAATATTACTTTTAATCGGAGACCTTAATTTGATAAGTTTGAAGATATTTGCATTATCCAAAAAACTCCCGTTTTTCAATCTTTTTTAGGAAATGGATCAAAACTTAAAAACGGCCGTTTTACCAGGTTTTGGGTAATATTATTTAGATTCGAGAGCAATAACTAGCTAAGTTTGAAAAACGGTTTATTTTCCCGACACTGACGTTTTTCAAGCTTTTCTTAAAATTCGATCGAATCTCAAAACTCGCCGTTTTTGCATGTTTTTGCCTAATATTACTTATAATCGGAGACCTTAATTTGATAAGTTTGAAGATATTTGCATTATCCAAAAAACTCCCGTTTTTCAATCTTTTTTAGGAAATGGATCAAAACTTAAAAACGTCCGTTTTACCAGGTTTTGGGTAATATTATTTAAATTCGAGAGCAATAACTAGCTAAGTTTGAAAAACGGTTTATTTTCCCCAAACTGACGTTTTTCAAACTTTTCTTAAAATTCGATCGAATCTCAAAACTCGCCGTTTTTGCATGTTTTTGCCTAATATTACTTAGAATCGGAGACCTTAATTTGATAAGTTTGAAGATATTTGCATTATCCAAAAAACTCCCGTTTTTTAATCTTTTTAAGGAAATGGATCCAAACTTAAAGACGGCCGTTTTTCCAGGTTTTGGTTAATATTACTTAGGAATCGAGAGCAATAACTTGCTAAGCTTGAAAAACGGTTTATTTTTCCAAAGTGACGTTTTTCAAGCATTTTTTGAGAAATCGATCGAATCTCAAAACTCGCCGTTTTTGCATGTTTTTGCTTAATATTACTTTTAATCGGAGACCTTAATTTGATAAGTTTGAAGATATTTGCATTATCCAAAAAACTCCCGTTTTTCAATCTTTTTTAGGAAATGGATCAAAACTTAAAACGGCCGTTTTACCAGGTTTTGGGTAATATTATTTAAATTCGAGAGCAATAACTAGCTAAGTTTGAAAAACGGTTTATTTTCCCCAAACTGACGTTTTTCAAGCTTTTCTTAAAATTCGATCGAATCTCAAAACTCGCCGTTTTTGCATGTTTTTGCCTAATATTACTTATTATCGGAGACCTCAATTTGATAAGTTTGAAGATATTTGCATTATCCCCAAAACTCTCGTTTTTCAATCTTTTTTAGAAAATAGTTCAAAACTTAAAAACGACCGTTTTACCAGCTTTTGTGTAATATTATTTAAATTCGAGAGCAATAACTAGCTAAGGTTGAAGAACGGTTTATTTTCCCAAAATTGACGTTTTTCAAGCTTTTTTTTAAGAAATCGATCGAATCTTAAAACTCGCCGTTTTTGCATGTTTTTGCCTAATATTACTTATAAACGGAGACCTTAATTTAATAAGTTTGAAGATATTTGCATTATCCAAAAAACTCTCGTTTTTCAATCTTTTTAAGGAAATGGATCAAAACTTAAAAACGGCCGTTTTTCCAGGTTTTGGTTAATATTAATCAGATTCGAGAGCAATAACTGGCTAAGTTTAAAAAACGGTTTATTTTCTTAAAACTGACGTTTTCCAAGCTTTTTTTAAGAAATCAATCGAATCTTAAAACTCGCCGTTTGTGCATGTTTTTGCTTAATATTACTTATAATCGGAGACCTTAATTTGATAAGTTTGAAGATATTTGAATTATCCAAAAAACTCCCGTTTTTCAATCTTTTTTAGGAAATGGATCAAAACTTAAAAACGTCCGTTTTACCAGGTTTTGGGTAATATTATTTAAATTCGAGAGCAATAACTAGCTAAGTTTGAAAAACGGTTTATTTTCCCCAAACTGACGTTTTTCAAGCTTTTCTTAAAATTCGATCGAATCTCAAAACTTGCCGTTTTTGCATGTTTTTGCCTAATATTACTTAGAATCGGAGACCTTAATTTGATAAGTTTGAAGATATTTGCATTATCCAAAAAACTCCCGTTTTTCAATCTTTTTTAGGAAATGGATCAAAACTTAAAAACGTCCGTTTTACCAGGTTTTGGGTAATATTATTTAAATTCGAGAGCAATAACTAGCTAAGTTTGAAAAACGGTTTATTTTCCCCAAACTGACGTTTTTCAAGCTTTTCTTAAAATTCGATCGAATCTCAAAACTCGCCGTTTTTGCATGTTTTTGCCTAATATTACTTAGAATCGGAGACCTTAATTTGATAAGTTTGAAGATATTTGCATTATCCAAAAAACTCCCGTTTTTTAATCTTTTTAAGGAAATGGATCCAAACTTAAAGACGGCCGTTTTTCCAGGTTTTGGTTAATATTACTTAGGAATCGAGAGCAATAACTTGCTAAGCTTGAAAAACGGTTTATTTTTCCAAAGTGACGTTTTTCAAGCATTTTTTGAGAAATCGATCGAATCTCAAAACTCGCCGTTTTTGCATGTTTTTGCTTAATATTACTTTTAATCGGAGACCTTAATTTGATAAGTTTGAAGATATTTGCATTATCCAAAAAACTCCCGTTTTTCAATCTTTTTTAGGAAATGGATCAAAACTTAAAAACGGCCGTTTTACCAGGCTTTGGGTAATATTATTTAAATTCGAGAGCAATAACTAGCTAAGTTTGAAAAACGGTTTATTTTCCCCAAACTGACGTTTTTCAAGCTTTTCTTAAAATTTGATCGAATCTCAAAACTCGCCGTTTTTGCATGTTTTTGGCTAATATTACTTATAATCGGAGACCTTAATTTGATAAGTTTGAAGATATTTGCATTATCCAAAAAACTCCCGTTTTTCAATCTTTTTTAGGAAATGGATCAAAACTTAAAAACGTCCGTTTTACCAGGTTTTGGGTAATATTATTTAAATTCGAGAGCAATAACTAGCTAAGTTTGAAAAACGGTTTATTTTCCCCAAACTGAAGTTTTTCAAGCTTTTCTTAAGAAATCGATCGAATCTCAAAACTCGCCGTATTTGCATGTTTTTGCCTAATATTACTTATAATCGGAGACCTTAATTTGATAAGTTTGAAGATATTTGCATTATCCAAAAAACTCTCGTTTTTCAATCTTTTTAAGGAAATGGATCAAAACTTAAAAACGGCCGTTTTTCCAGGTTTTGGTTAATATTAATCAGATTCGAGAGCAATAACTGGCTAAGTTTGAAAAACGGTTTATTTTCTTAAAACTGACGTTTTTCAAGCTTTTTTTAAGAAATCGATCGAATCTAGAAACTCGCCGTTTTTGCATGTTTTTGCCTAATATTACTTATTATCGGAGACCTCAATTTGATAAGTTTGAAGATATTTGCATTATCCCCAAAACTCTCGTTTTTCAATCTTTTTTAGAAAATAGTTCAAAACTTAAAAACGACCGTTTTACCAGCTTTTGTGTAATATTATTTAAATTCGAGAGCAATAACTAGCTAAGGTTGAAGAACGGTTTATTTTCCCAAAATTGACGTTTTTCAAGCTTTTCTTAAAATTCGATCGAATCTCAAAACTTGCCGTTTTTGCATGTTTTTGCCTAATATTACTTAGAATCGGAGACCTTAATTTGATAAGTTTGAAGATATTTGCATTATCCAAAAAACTCCCGTTTTTCAATCTTTTTTAGGAAATGGATCAAAACTTAAAAACGGCCGTTTTACCAGGTTTTGGGTAATATTATTTAAATTCGAGATCAATAACTAGCTAAGTTTGAAGAACGGTTTATTTTCTTAAAACTGACGTTTTTCAAGCTTTTCTTAAAAAATCGATCGAATCTCAAAACTCGCCGTTTTTGCATGTTTTTGCTTAATATTACTTATAATCGGAGACCTTAATTTGATAAGTTTGAAGATATTTGCATTATCCAAAAAACTCCCGTTTTTCAATCTTTTTTAGGAAATGGATCAAAACTTAAAAACGGCCGTTTTACCAGGTTTTGGGTAATATTATTTAAATTCGAGATCAATAACTAGCTAAGTTTGAAAAACGGTTTATTTTCCCCAAACTGACGTTTTACAAGCTTTTCTTAAAATTCGATCGAATCTCAAAACTCGCCGTATTTGCATGTTTTTGCCTAATATTACTTATAATCGGAGACCTTAATTTGATAAGTTTGAAGATATTTGCATTATCCAAAAAACTCTCGTTTTTCAATCTTTTTAAGGAAATGGATCAAAACTTAAAAACGGCCGTTTTTCCAGGTTTTTGTTAATATTAATCAGATTCGAGAGCAATAACTGGCTAAGTTTGAAAAACGGTTTATTTTCTTAAAACTGACGTTTTTCAAGCTTTTTTTAAGAAATCGATCGAATCTAGAAACTCGCCGTTTTTGCATGTTTTTGCCTAATATTACTTATCATCGGAGACCTCAATTTGATAAGTTTGAAGATATTTGCATTATCCCCAAAACTCTCGTTTTTCAATCTTTTTTAGAAAATAGTTCAAAACTTAAAAACGACCGTTTTACCAGCTTTTGTGTAATATTATTTAAATTCGAGAGCAATAACTAGCTAAGGTTGAAGAACGGTTTATTTTCCCAAAATTGACGTTTTTCAAGCTTTTTTTTAAGAAATCGATCGAATCTTAAAACTCGCCGTTTTTGCATGTTTTTGCCTAATATTACTTATAATCGGAGACCTTAATTTGATAAGTTTGAAGATATTTGCATTATCCAAAAAACTCTCGTTTTTCAATCTTTTTAAGGAAATGGATCAAAACTTAAAAACATCCGTTTTTCCAGGTTTTGGTTAATATTAATCAGATTCGAGAGCAATAACTGGCTAAGTTTGAAAAACGGTTTATTTTCTTAAAACTGACGTTTTCCAAGCTTTTTTTAAGAAATCAATCGAATCTCAAAACTCGCCGTTTGTGCATGTTTTTGCTTAATATTACTCATAATCGGAGACCTTAATTTGATAAGTTTGAAGATATTTGCATTATCCAAAAAACTCCCGTTTTTCAATCTTTTTTAGGAAATGGATCAAAACTTAAAAACGTCCGTTTTACCAGGTTTTGGGTAATATTATTTAAATTCGAGAGCAATAACTAGCTAAGTTTGAAAAACGGTTTATTTTCCCCAAACTGACGTTTTTCAAGCTTTTCTTAAAATTCGATCGAATCTCAAAACTCGCCGTTTTTGCATGTTTTTGCCTAATATTACTTAGAATCGGAGACCTTAATTTGATAAGTTTGAAGATATTTGCATTATCCAAAAAACTCCCCTTTTTCAATCTTTTTTAGGAAATGGATCAAAACTTAAAAACGTCCGTTTTACCAGGTTTAGGGTAATATTATTTAAATTCGAGAGCAATAACTAGCTAAGGTTGAAGAACGGTTTATTTTCCTAAAATTGACGTTTTTAAAGCTTTTTTTTAAGAAATCGATCGAATCTTAAAACTAGCCGTTTTTGCATGTTTTTGCCTAATATTACTTAGAATCGGAGACCTTAATTTGATAAGTTTGAAGATATTTGCATTATCCAAAAAACTCCCGTTTTTAAGGAAATGGATCCAAACTTAAAGACGGCCGTTTTTCTAGGTTTTGGTTAATATTACTTAGGAATCGAGAGCAATAACTTGCTAAGCTTGAAAAACGGTTTATTTTTCCAAAGTGACGTTTTTCAAGCTTTTTTTGAGAAATCGATCGAATCTCAAAACTCGCCGTTTTTGCATGTTTTTGCCTAATATTACTTTTAATCGGAGACCTTAATTTGATAAGTTTGAAGATATTTGCATTATCCAAAAAACTCCCGTTTTTCAATCTTTTTTAGGAAATGGATCAAAACTTAAAAACGTCCGTTTTACCAGGTTTTGGGTAATATTATTTAAATTCGAGAGCAATAACTAGCTAAGTTTGAAAAACGGTTTATTTTCCCCAAACTGACGTTTTTCAAGCTTTTCTTAAAATTCGATCGAATCTCAAAACTCGCCGTTTTTGCATGTTTTTGCCTAATATTACTTAGAATCGGAGACCTTAATTTGATAAGTTTGAAGATATTTGCATTATCCAAAAAACTCCCGTTTTTTAATCTTTTTAAGGAAATGGATCCAAACTTAAAGACGGCCGTTTTTCCAGGTTTTGGTTAATATTACTTAGGAATCGAGAGCAATAACTTGCTAAGCTTGAAAAACGGTTTATTTTTCCAAAGTGACGTTTTTCAAGCATTTTTTGAGAAATCGATCGAATCTCAAAACTCGCCGTTTTTGCATGTTTTTGCTTAATATTACTTTTAATCGGAGACCTTAATTTGATAAGTTTGAAGATATTTGCATTATCCAAAAAACTCCCGTTTTTCAATCTTTTTTAGGAAATGGATCAAAACTTAAAAACGGCCGTTTTACCAGGCTTTGGGTAATATTATTTAAATTCGAGAGCAATAACTAGCTAAGTTTGAAAAACGGTTTATTTTCCCCAAACTGACGTTTTTCAAGCTTTTCTTAAAATTCGATCGAATCTCAAAAACTCGCCGTTTTTGCATGTTTTTGCCTAATATTACTTATAATCGGAGACCTTAATTTGATAAGTTTGAAGATATTTGCATTATCCAAAAAACTCGTTTTTCAATCTTTTTAAGGAAATGGATCAAAACTTAAAAACATCCGTTTTTCCAGGTTTTGGTTAATATTAATCAGATTCGAGAGCAATAACTGGCTAAGTTTGAAAAACGGTTTATTTTCTTAAAACTGACGTTTTCCAAGCTTTTTTTAAGAAATCAATCGAATCTCAAAACTCGCCGTTTGTGCATGTTTTTGCTTAATATTACTCATAATCGGAGACCTTAATTTGATAAGTTTGAAGATATTTGCATTATCCAAAAAACTCCCGTTTTTCAATCTTTTTTAGGAAATGGATCAAAACTTAAAAACGTCCGTTTTACCAGGTTTTGGGTAATATTATTTAAATTCGAGAGCAATAACTAGCTAAGTTTGAAAAACGGTTTATTTTCCCCAAACTGACGTTTTTCAAGCTTTTCTTAAAATTCGATCGAATCTCAAAACTCGCCGTTTTTGCATGTTTTTGCCTAATATTACTTAGAATCGGAGACCTTAATTTGATAAGTTTGAAGATATTTGCATTATCCAAAAAACTCCCCTTTTTCAATCTTTTTTAGGAAATGGATCAAAACTTAAAAACGTCCGTTTTACCAGGTTTAGGGTAATATTATTTAAATTCGAGGGCAATAACTAGCTAAGGTTGAAGAACGGTTTATTTTCCTAAAATTGACGTTTTTAAAGCTTTTTTTTAAGAAATCGATCGAATCTTAAAACTAGCCGTTTTTGCATGTTTTTGCCTAATATTACTTAGAATCGGAGACCTTAATTTGATAAGTTTGAAGATATTTGCATTATCCAAAAAACTCCCGTTTTTAAGGAAATGGATCCAAACTTAAAGACGGCCGTTTTTCTAGGTTTTGGTTAATATTACTTAGGAATCGAGAGCAATAACTTGCTAAGCTTGAAAAACGGTTTATTTTTCCAAAGTGACGTTTTTCAAGCTTTTTTTGAGAAATCGATCGAATCTCAAAACTCGCCGTTTTTGCATGTTTTTGCCTAATATTACTTTTAATCGGAGACCTTAATTTGATAAGTTTGAAGATATTTGCATTATCCAAAAAACTCCCGTTTTTCAATCTTTTTTAGGAAATGGATCAAAACTTAAAAACGGCCGTTTTACCAGGTTTTGGGTAATATTATTTAGATTCGAGAGCAATAACTAGCTAAGTTTGAAAAACGGTTTATTTTCCCGACACTGACGTTTTTCAAGCTTTTCTTAAAATTCGATCGAATCTCAAAACTCGCCGTTTTTGCATGTTTTTGCCTAATATTACTTATAATCGGAGACCTTAATTTGATAAGTTTGAAGATATTTGCATTATCCAAAAAACTCCCGTTTTTCAATCTTTTTTAGGAAATGGATCAAAACTTAAAAACGTCCGTTTTACCAGGTTTTGGGTAATATTATTTAAATTCGAGAGCAATAACTAGCTAAGTTTGAAAAACGGTTTATTTTCCCCAAACTGACGTTTTTCAAGCTTTTCTTAAAATTCGATCGAATCTCAAAACTCGCCGTTTTTGCATGTTTTTGCCTAATATTACTTAGAATCGGAGACCTTAATTTGATAAGTTTGAAGATATTTGCATTATCCAAAAAACTCCCGTTTTTTAATCTTTTTAAGGAAATGGATCCAAACTTAAAGACGGCCGTTTTTCCAGGTTTTGGTTAATATTACTTAGGAATCGAGAGCAATAACTTGCTAAGCTTGAAAAACGGTTTATTTTTCCAAAGTGACGTTTTTCAAGCATTTTTTGAGAAATCGATCGAATCTCAAAACTCGCCGTTTTTGCATGTTTTTGCTTAATATTACTTTTAATCGGAGACCTTAATTTGATAAGTTTGAAGATATTTGCATTATCCAAAAAACTCCCGTTTTTCAATCTTTTTTAGGAAATGGATCAAAACTTAAAACGGCCGTTTTACCAGGTTTTGGGTAATATTATTTAAATTCGAGAGCAATAACTAGCTAAGTTTGAAAAACGGTTTATTTTCCCCAAACTGACGTTTTTCAAGCTTTTCTTAAAATTCGATCGAATCTCAAAACTCGCCGTTTTTGCATGTTTTTGCCTAATATTACTTATTATCGGAGACCTCAATTTGATAAGTTTGAAGATATTTGCATTATCCCCAAAACTCTCGTTTTTCAATCTTTTTTAGAAAATAGTTCAAAACTTAAAAACGACCGTTTTACCAGCTTTTGTGTAATATTATTTAAATTCGAGAGCAATAACTAGCTAAGGTTGAAGAACGGTTTATTTTCCCAAAATTGACGTTTTTCAAGCTTTTTTTTAAGAAATCGATCGAATCTTATAACTCGCCGTTTTTGCATGTTTTTGCCTAATATTACTTATAAACGGAGACCTTAATTTAATAAGTTTGAAGATATTTGCATTATCCAAAAAACTCTCGTTTTTCAATCTTTTTAAGGAAATGGATCAAAACTTAAAAACGGCCGTTTTTCCAGGTTTTGGTTAATATTAATCAGATTCGAGAGCAATAACTGGCTAAGTTTAAAAAACGGTTTATTTTCTTAAAACTGACGTTTTCCAAGCTTTTTTTAAGAAATCAATCGAATCTTAAAACTCGCCGTTTGTGCATGTTTTTGCTTAATATTACTTATAATCGGAGACCTTAATTTGATAAGTTTGAAGATATTTGAATTATCCAAAAAACTCCCGTTTTTCAATCTTTTTTAGGAAATGGATCAAAACTTAAAAACGTCCGTTTTACCAGGTTTTGGGTAATATTATTTAAATTCGAGAGCAATAACTAGCTAAGTTTGAAAAACGGTTTATTTTCCCCAAACTGACGTTTTTCAAGCTTTTCTTAAAATTCGATCGAATCTCAAAACTTGCCGTTTTTGCATGTTTTTGCCTAATATTACTTAGAATCGGAGACCTTAATTTGATAAGTTTGAAGATATTTGCATTATCCAAAAAACTCCCGTTTTTCAATCTTTTTTAGGAAATGGATCAAAACTTAAAAACGTCCGTTTTACCAGGTTTTGGGTAATATTATTTAAATTCGAGAGCAATAACTAGCTAAGTTTGAAAAACGGTTTATTTTCCCCAAACTGACGTTTTTCAAGCTTTTCTTAAAATTCGATCGAATCTCAAAACTCGCCGTTTTTGCATGTTTTTGCCTAATATTACTTAGAATCGGAGACCTTAATTTGATAAGTTTGAAGATATTTGCATTATCCAAAAAACTCCCGTTTTTTAATCTTTTTAAGGAAATGGATCCAAACTTAAAGACGGCCGTTTTTCCAGGTTTTGGTTAATATTACTTAGGAATCGAGAGCAATAACTTGCTAAGCTTGAAAAACGGTTTATTTTTCCAAAGTGACGTTTTTCAAGCATTTTTTGAGAAATCGATCGAATCTCAAAACTCGCCGTTTTTGCATGTTTTTGCTTAATATTACTTTTAATCGGAGACCTTAATTTGATAAGTTTGAAGATATTTGCATTATCCAAAAAACTCCCGTTTTTCAATCTTTTTTAGGAAATGGATCAAAACTTAAAAACGGCCGTTTTACCAGGCTTTGGGTAATATTATTTAAATTCGAGAGCAATAACTAGCTAAGTTTGAAAAACGGTTTATTTTCCCCAAACTGACGTTTTTCAAGCTTTTCTTAAAATTCGATCGAATCTCAAAACTCGCCGTTTTTGCATGTTTTTGGCTAATATTACTTATAATCGGAGACCTTAATTTGATAAGTTTGAAGATATTTGCATTATCCAAAAAACTCCCGTTTTTCAATCTTTTTTAGGAAATGGATCAAAACTTAAAAACGTCCGTTTTACCAGGTTTTGGGTAATATTATTTAAATTCGAGAGCAATAACTAGCTAAGTTTGAAAAACGGTTTATTTTCCCCAAACTGAAGTTTTTCAAGCTTTTCTTAAAATTCGATCGAATCTCAAAACTCGCCGTTTTTGCATGTTTTTGCCTAATATTACTTAGAATCGGAGACCTTAATTTGATAAGTTTGAAGATATTTGCATTATCCAAAAAACTCCCCTTTTTCAATCTTTTTTAGGAAATGGATCAAAACTTAAAAACGTCCGTTTTACCAGGTTTAGGGTAATATTATTTAAATTCGAGAGCAATAACTAGCTAAGGTTGAAGAACGGTTTATTTTCCTAAAATTGACGTTTTTAAAGCTTTTTTTTAAGAAATCGATCGAATCTTAAAACTAGCCGTTTTTGCATGTTTTTGCCTAATATTACTTAGAATCGGAGACCTTAATTTGATAAGTTTGAAGATATTTGCATTATCCAAAAAACTCCCGTTTTTAAGGAAATGGATCCAAACTTAAAGACGGCCGTTTTTCTAGGTTTTGGTTAATATTACTTAGGAATCGAGAGCAATAACTTGCTAAGCTTGAAAAACGGTTTATTTTTCCAAAGTGACGTTTTTCAAGCTTTTTTTGAGAAATCGATCGAATCTCAAAACTCGCCGTTTTTGCATGTTTTTGCCTAATATTACTTTTAATCGGAGACCTTAATTTGATAAGTTTGAAGATATTTGCATTATCCAAAAAACTCCCGTTTTTCAATCTTTTTTAGGAAATGGATCAAAACTTAAAAACGTCCGTTTTACCAGGTTTTGGGTAATATTATTTAAATTCGAGAGCAATAACTAGCTAAGTTTGAAAAACGGTTTATTTTCCCCAAACTGACGTTTTTCAAGCTTTTCTTAAAATTCGATCGAATCTCAAAACTCGCCGTTTTTGCATGTTTTTGCCTAATATTACTTAGAATCGGAGACCTTAATTTGATAAGTTTGAAGATATTTGCATTATCCAAAAAACTCCCGTTTTTTAATCTTTTTAAGGAAATGGATCCAAACTTAAAGACGGCCGTTTTTCCAGGTTTTGGTTAATATTACTTAGGAATCGAGAGCAATAACTTGCTAAGCTTGAAAAACGGTTTATTTTTCCAAAGTGACGTTTTTCAAGCATTTTTTGAGAAATCGATCGAATCTCAAAACTCGCCGTTTTTGCATGTTTTTGCTTAATATTACTTTTAATCGGAGACCTTAATTTGATAAGTTTGAAGATATTTGCATTATCCAAAAAACTCCCGTTTTCTAATCTTTTTTAGGAAATGGATCAAAACTTAAAAACGGCCGTTTTACCAGGCTTTGGGTAATATTATTTAAATTCGAGAGCAATAACTAGCTAAGTTTGAAAAACGGTTTATTTTCCCCAAACTGACGTTTTTCAAGCTTTTCTTAAAATTCGATCGAATCTCAAAAACTCGCCGTTTTTGCATGTTTTTGCCTAATATTACTTATAATCGGAGACCTTAATTTGATAAGTTTGAAGATATTTGCATTATCCAAAAAACTCTCGTTTTTCAATCTTTTTAAGGAAATGGATCAAAACTTAAAAACATCCGTTTTTCCAGGTTTTGGTTAATATTAATCAGATTCGAGAGCAATAACTGGCTAAGTTTGAAAAACGGTTTATTTTCTTAAAACTGACGTTTTCCAAGCTTTTTTTAAGAAATCAATCGAATCTCAAAACTCGCCGTTTGTGCATGTTTTTGCTTAATATTACTCATAATCGGAGACCTTAATTTGATAAGTTTGAAGATATTTGCATTATCCAAAAAACTCCCGTTTTTCAATCTTTTTTAGGAAATGGATCAAAACTTAAAAACGTCCGTTTTACCAGGTTTTGGGTAATATTATTTAAATTCGAGAGCAATAACTAGCTAAGTTTGAAAAACGGTTTATTTTCCCCAAACTGACGTTTTTCAAGCTTTTCTTAAAATTCGATCGAATCTCAAAACTCGCCGTTTTTGCATGTTTTTGCCTAATATTACTTAGAATCGGAGACCTTAATTTGATAAGTTTGAAGATATTTGCATTATCCAAAAAACTCCCCTTTTTCAATCTTTTTTAGGAAATGGATCAAAACTTAAAAACGTCCGTTTTACCAGGTTTAGGATAATATTATTTAAATTTGAGAGCAATAACTAGCTAAGGTTGAAGAACGGTTTATTTTCCTAAAATTGACGTTTTTAAAGCTTTTTTTTAAGAAATCGATCGAATCTTAAAACTAGCCGTTTTTGCATGTTTTTGCCTAATATTACTTAGAATCGGAGACCTTAATTTGATAAGTTTGAAGATATTTGCATTATCCAAAAAACTCCCGTTTTTAAGGAAATGGATCCAAACTTAAAGACGGCCGTTTTTCTAGGTTTTGGTTAATATTACTTAGGAATCGAGAGCAATAACTTGCTAAGCTTGAAAAACGGTTTATTTTTCCAAAGTGACGTTTTTCAAGCTTTTTTTGAGAAATCGATCGAATCTCAAAACTCGCCGTTTTTGCATGTTTTTGCCTAATATTACTTTTAATCGGAGACCTTAATTTGATAAGTTTGAAGATATTTGCATTATCCAAAAAACTCCCGTTTTTCAATCTTTTTTAGGAAATGGATCAAAACTTAAAAACGGCCGTTTTACCAGGTTTTGGGTAATATTATTTAGATTCGAGAGCAATAACTAGCTAAGTTTGAAAAACGGTTTATTTTCCCGACACTGACGTTTTTCAAGCTTTTCTTAAAATTCGATCGAATCTCAAAACTCGCCGTTTTTGCATGTTTTTGCCTAATATTACTTATAATCGGAGACCTTAATTTGATAAGTTTGAAGATATTTGCATTATCCAAAAAACTCCCGTTTTTCAATCTTTTTTAGGAAATGGATCAAAACTTAAAAACGTCCGTTTTACCAGGTTTTGGGTAATATTATTTAAATTCGAGAGCAATAACTAGCTAAGTTTGAAAAACGGTTTATTTTCCCCAAACTGACGTTTTTCAAGCTTTTCTTAAAATTCGATCGAATCTCAAAACTCGCCGTTTTTGCATGTTTTTGCCTAATATTACTTAGAATCGGAGACCTTGTTTGATAAGTTTGAAGATATTTGCATTATCCAAAAAACTCCCGTTTTTTAATCTTTTTAAGGAAATGGATCCAAACTTAAAGACGGCCGTTTTTCCAGGTTTTGGTTAATATTACTTAGGAATCGAGAGCAATAACTTGCTAAGCTTGAAAAACGGTTTATTTTTCCAAAGTGACGTTTTTCAAGCATTTTTTGAGAAATCGATCGAATCTCAAAACTCGCCGTTTTTGCATGTTTTTGCTTAATATTACTTTTAATCGGAGACCTTAATTTGATAAGTTTGAAGATATTTGCATTATCCAAAAAACTCCCGTTTTTCAATCTTTTTTAGGAAATGGATCAAAACTTAAAACGGCCGTTTTACCAGGTTTTGGGTAATATTATTTAAATTCGAGAGCAATAACTAGCTAAGTTTGAAAAACGGTTTATTTTCCCCAAACTGACGTTTTTCAAGCTTTTCTTAAAATTCGATCGAATCTCAAAACTCGCCGTTTTTGCATGTTTTTGCCTAATATTACTTATTATCGGAGACCTCAATTTGATAAGTTTGAAGATATTTGCATTATCCCCAAAACTCTCGTTTTTCAATCTTTTTTAGAAAATAGTTCAAAACTTAAAAACGACCGTTTTACCAGCTTTTGTGTAATATTATTTAAATTCGAGAGCAATAACTAGCTAAGGTTGAAGAACGGTTTATTTTCCCAAAATTGACGTTTTTCAAGCTTTTTTTTAAGAAATCGATCGAATCTTAAAACTCGCCGTTTTTGCATGTTTTTGCCTAATATTACTTATAAACGGAGACCTTAATTTAATAAGTTTGAAGATATTTGCATTATCCAAAAAACTCTCGTTTTTCAATCTTTTTAAGGAAATGGATCAAAACTTAAAAACGGCCGTTTTTCCAGGTTTTGGTTAATATTAATCAGATTCGAGAGCAATAACTGGCTAAGTTTAAAAAACGGTTTATTTTCTTAAAACTGACGTTTTCCAAGCTTTTTTTAAGAAATCAATCGAATCTTAAAACTCGCCGTTTGTGCATGTTTTTGCTTAATATTACTTATAATCGGAGACCTTAATTTGATAAGTTTGAAGATATTTGAATTATCCAAAAAACTCCCGTTTTTCAATCTTTTTTAGGAAATGGATCAAAACTTAAAAACGTCCGTTTTACCAGGTTTTGGGTAATATTATTTAAATTCGAGAGCAATAACTAGCTAAGTTTGAAAAACGGTTTATTTTCCCCAAACTGACGTTTTTCAAGCTTTTCTTAAAATTCGATCGAATCTCAAAACTTGCCGTTTTTGCATGTTTTTGCCTAATATTACTTAGAATCGGAGACCTTAATTTGATAAGTTTGAAGATATTTGCATTATCCAAAAAACTCCCGTTTTTCAATCTTTTTTAGGAAATGGATCAAAACTTAAAAACGTCCGTTTTACCAGGTTTTGGGTAATATTATTTAAATTCGAGAGCAATAACTAGCTAAGTTTGAAAAACGGTTTATTTTCCCCAAACTGACGTTTTTCAAGCTTTTCTTAAAATTCGATCGAATCTCAAAACTCGCCGTTTTTGCATGTTTTTGCCTAATATTACTTAGAATCGGAGACCTTAATTTGATAAGTTTGAAGATATTTGCATTATCCAAAAAACTCCCGTTTTTTAATCTTTTTAAGGAAATGGATCCAAACTTAAAGACGGCCGTTTTTCCAGGTTTTGGTTAATATTACTTAGGAATCGAGAGCAATAACTTGCTAAGCTTGAAAAACGGTTTATTTTTCCAAAGTGACGTTTTTCAAGCATTTTTTGAGAAATCGATCGAATCTCAAAACTCGCCGTTTTTGCATGTTTTTGCTTAATATTACTTTTAATCGGAGACCTTAATTTGATAAGTTTGAAGATATTTGCATTATCCAAAAAACTCCCGTTTTTCAATCTTTTTTAGGAAATGGATCAAAACTTAAAAACGGCCGTTTTACCAGGCTTTGGGTAATATTATTTAAATTCGAGAGCAATAACTAGCTAAGTTTGAAAAACGGTTTATTTTCCCCAAACTGACGTTTTTCAAGCTTTTCTTAAAATTCGATCGAATCTCAAAACTCGCCGTTTTTGCATGTTTTTGGCTAATATTACTTATAATCGGAGACCTTAATTTGATAAGTTTGAAGATATTTGCATTATCCAAAAAACTCCCGTTTTTCAATCTTTTTTAGGAAATGGATCAAAACTTAAAAACGTCCGTTTTACCAGGTTTTGGGTAATATTATTTAAATTCGAGAGCAATAACTAGCTAAGTTTGAAAAACGGTTTATTTTCCCCAAACTGAAGTTTTTCAAGCTTTTCTTAAGAAATCGATCGAATCTCAAAACTCGCCGTATTTGCATGTTTTTGCCTAATATTACTTATAATCGGAGACCTTAATTTGATAAGTTTGAAGATATTTGCATTATCCAAAAAACTCTCGTTTTTCAATCTTTTTAAGGAAATGGATCAAAACTTAAAAACGGCCGTTTTTCCAGGTTTTGGTTAATATTAATCAGATTCGAGAGCAATAACTGGCTAAGTTTGAAAAACGGTTTATTTTCTTAAAACTGACGTTTTTCAAGCTTTTTTTAAGAAATCGATCGAATCTAGAAACTCGCCGTTTTTGCATGTTTTTGCCTAATATTACTTATTATCGGAGACCTCAATTTGATAAGTTTGAAGATATTTGCATTATCCCCAAAACTCTCGTTTTTCAATCTTTTTTAGAAAATAGTTCAAAACTTAAAAACGACCGTTTTACCAGCTTTTGTGTAATATTATTTAAATTCGAGAGCAATAACTAGCTAAGGTTGAAGAACGGTTTATTTTCCCAAAATTGACGTTTTTCAAGCTTTTCTTAAAATTCGATCGAATCTCAAAACTCGCCTTTTTGCATGTTTTTGCCTAATATTACTTATAATCGGAGACCTTAATTTGATAAGTTTGAAGATATTTGCATTATCCAAAAAACTCTCGTTTTTCAATCTTTTAAGGAAATGGATCAAAACTTAAAAACGGCCGTTTTTCCAGGTTTTGGTTAATATTAATCAGATTCGAGAGCAATAACTGGCTAAGTTTGAAAAACGGTTTATTTTCTTAAAACTGACGTTTTCCAAGCTTTTTTTAAGAAATCAATCGAATCTCAAAACTCGCCGTTTGTGCATGTTTTTGCTTAATATTACTCATAATCGGAGACCTTAATTTGATAAGTTTGAAGATATTTGCATTATCCAAAAAACTTCCGTTTTTCAATCTTTTTTAGGAAATGGATCAAAACTTAAAAACGTCCGTTTTACCAGGTTTTGGGTAATATTATTTAAATTCGAGAGCAATAACTAGCTAAGTTTGAAAAACGGTTTATTTTCCCCAAACTGACGTTTTTCAAGCTTTTCTTAAAATTCGATCGAATCTCAAAACTCGCCGTTTTTGCATGTTTTTGCCTAATATTACTTAGAATCGGAGACCTTAATTTGATAAGTTTGAAGATATTTGCATTATCCAAAAAACTCCCCTTTTTCAATCTTTTTTAGGAAATGGATCAAAACTTAAAAACGTCCGTTTTACCAGGTTTAGGGTAATATTATTTAAATTCGAGAGCAATAACTAGCTAAGGTTGAAGAACGGTTTATTTTCCTAAAATTGACGTTTTTAAAGCTTTTTTTCAAGAAATCGATCGAATCTTAAAACTAGCCGTTTTTGCATGTTTTTGCCTAATATTACTTAGAATCGGAGACCTTAATTTGATAAGTTTGAAGATATTTGCATTATCCAAAAAACTCCCGTTTTTAAGGAAATGGATCCAAACTTAAAGACGGCCGTTTTTCTAGGTTTTGGTTAATATTACTTAGGACTCGAGAGCAATAACTTGCTAAGCTTGAAAAACGGTTTATTTTTCCAAAGTGACGTTTTTCAAGCTTTTTTTGAGAAATCGATCGAATCTCAAAACTCGCCGTTTTTGCATGTTTTTGCTTAATATTACTTATAATCGGAGACCTTAATTTGATAAGTTTAAAGATATTTGCATTATCCAAAAAAACTCCCGTTTTTCAATCTTTTTTAGGAAATGGATCAAAACTTAAAAACGTCCATTTTACTAGGTTTTGTGTAATATTATTTAAATTCGAGAGCAATAACTAGCTAAGGTTGAAGAACGGTTTATTTTCCCAAAATTGACGTTTTTCAAGCTTTTTTTTAAGAAATCGATCGAATCTTAAAACTAGCCGTTTTTGCATGTTTTTGCCTAATATTACTTATAATCGGAGACCTTAATTTGATAAGTTTGAAGATATTTGCATTATCCAAAAAACTCTCGTTTTTCAATCTTTTTAAGGAAATGGATCAAAACTTAAAAACGGCCGTTTTTCCAGGTTTTGGTTAATATTAATCAGATTCGAGAGCAATAACTGGCTAAGTTTGAAAAACGGTTTATTTTCTTAAAACTGACGTTTTCCAAGCTTTTTTTAAGAAATCGATCGAATCTAGAAACTCGCCGTTTTTGCATGTTTTTGCCTAATATTACTTATTATCGGAGACCTCAATTTGATAAGTTTGAAGATATTTGCATTATCCCCAAAACTCCCGTTTTTCAATCTTTTTTAGAAAATAGTTCAAAACTTAAAAACGACCGTTTTACCAGCTTTTGTGTAATATTATTTAAATTCGAGAGCAATAACTAGCTAAGGTTGAAGAACGGTTTATTTTCCCAAAATTGACGTTTTTCAAGCTTTTTTTTAAGAAATCGATCGAATCTTAAAACTAGCCGTTTTTGCATGTTTTTGCCTAATATTACTTATAATCGGAGACCTTAATTTGATAAGTTTGAAGATATTTGCATTATCCAAAAAACTCTCGTTTTTCAATCTTTTAAGGAAATGGATCAAAACTTAAAAACGGCCGTTTTTCCAGGTTTTGGTTAATATTAATCAGATTCGAGAGCAATAACTGGCTAAGTTTGAAAAACGGTTTATTTTCTTAAAACTGACGTTTTTCAAGCTTTTCTTAAAAAATCGATCGAATCTCAAAACTCGCCGTTTTTGCATGTTTTTGCTTAATATTACTTATAATCGGAGACCTTAATTTGATAAGTTTGAAGATATTTGCATTATCCAAAAAACTCCCGTTTTTCAATCTTTTTTAGGAAATGGATCAAAACTTAAAAACGGCCGTTTTACCAGGTTTTGGGTAATATTATTTAAATTCGAGATCAATAACTAGCTAAGTTTGAAAAACGGTTTATTTTCCCCAAACTGACGTTTTACAAGCTTTTCTTAAAATTCGATCGAATCTCAAAACTCGCCGTATTTGCATGTTTTTGCCTAATATTACTTATAATCGGAGACCTTAATTTGATAAGTTTGAAGATATTTGCATTATCCAAAAAACTCTCGTTTTTCAATCTTTTTAAGGAAATGGATCAAAACTTAAAAACGGCCGTTTTTCCAGGTTTTTGTTAATATTAATCAGATTCGAGAGCAATAACTGGCTAAGTTTGAAAAACGGTTTATTTTCTTAAAACTGACGTTTTTCAAGCTTTTTTTAAGAAATCGATCGAATCTAGAAACTCGCCGTTTTTGCATGTTTTTGCCTAATATTACTTATCATCGGAGACCTCAATTTGATAAGTTTAAAGATATTTGCATTATCCCCAAAACTCTCGTTTTTCAATCTTTTTTAGAAAATAGTTCAAAACTTAAAAACGACCGTTTTACCAGCTTTTGTGTAATATTATTTAAATTCGAGAGCAATAACTAGCTAAGGTTGAAGAACGGTTTATTTTCCCAAAATTGACGTTTTTCAAGCTTTTTTTTAAGAAATCGATCGAATCTTAAAACTCGCCGTTTTTGCATGTTTTTGCCTAATATTACTTATAATCGGAGACCTTAATTTGATAAGTTTGAAGATATTTGCATTATCCAAAAAACTCTCGTTTTTCAATCTTTTTAAGGAAATGGATCAAAACTTAAAAACGGCCGTTTTTCCAGGTTTTGGTTAATATTAATCAGATTCGAGAGCAATAACTGGCTAAGTTTGAAAAACGGTTTATTTTCTTAAAACTGACGTTTTCCAAGCTTTTTTTAAGAAATTAATCGAATCTCAAAACTCGCCGTTTGTGCATGTTTTTGCTTAATATTACTCATAATCGGAGACCTTAATTTGATAAGTTTGAAGATATTTGCATTATCCAAAAAACTCCCGTTTTTCAATCTTTTTTAGGAAATGGATCAAAATTTAAAAACGTCCGTTTTACCACGTTTTGGGTAATATTATTTAAATTCGAGAGCAATAACTAGCTAAGTTTGAAAAACGGTTTATTTTCCCCAAACTGACGTTTTTCAAGCTTTTCTTAAAATTCGATCGAATCTCAAAACTCGCCGTTTTTGCATGTTTTTGCCTAATATTACTTATTATCGGAGACCTCAATTTGATAAGTTTGAAGATATTTGCATTATCCCCAAAACTCTCGTTTTTCAATCTTTTTTAGAAAATAGTTCAAAACTTAAAAACGACCGTTTTACCAGCTTTTGTGTAATATTATTTAAATTCGAGAGCAATAACTAGCTAAGGTTGAAGAACGGTTTATTTTCCCAAAATTGACGTTTTTCAAGCTTTTTTTTAAGAAATCGATCGAATCTTAAAACTCGCCGTTTTTGCATGTTTTTGCCTAATATTACTTATAAACGGAGACCTTAATTTAATAAGTTTGAAGATATTTGCATTATCCAAAAAACTCTCGTTTTTCAATCTTTTTAAGGAAATGGATCAAAACTTAAAAACGGCCGTTTTTCCAGGTTTTGGTTAATATTAATCAGATTCGAGAGCAATAACTGGCTAAGTTTAAAAAACGGTTTATTTTCTTAAAACTGACGTTTTCCAAGCTTTTTTTAAGAAATCAATCGAATCTTAAAACTCGCCGTTTGTGCATGTTTTTGCTTAATATTACTTATAATCGGAGACCTTAATTTGATAAGTTTGAAGATATTTGAATTATCCAAAAAACTCCCGTTTTTCAATCTTTTTTAGGAAATGGATCAAAACTTAAAAACGTCCGTTTTACCAGGTTTTAGGTAATATTATTTAAATTCGAGAGCAATAACTAGCTAAGTTTGAAAAACGGTTTATTTTCCCCAAACTGACGTTTTTCAAGCTTTTCTTAAAATTCGATCGAATCTCAAAACTTGCCGTTTTTGCATGTTTTTGCCTAATATTACTTAGAATCGGAGACCTTAATTTGATAAGTTTGAAGATATTTGCATTATCCAAAAAACTCCCGTTTTTCAATCTTTTTTAGGAAATGGATCAAAACTTAAAAACGTCCGTTTTACCAGGTTTTGGGTAATATTATTTAAATTCGAGAGCAATAACTAGCTAAGTTTGAAAAACGGTTTATTTTCCCCAAACTGACGTTTTTCAAGCTTTTCCTAAAATTCGATCGAATCTCAAAACTCGCCGTTTTTGCATGTTTTTGCCTAATATTACTTAGAATCGGAGACCTTAATTTGATAAGTTTGAAGATATTTGCATTATCCAAAAAACTCCCGTTTTTTAATCTTTTTAAGGAAATGGATCCAAACTTAAAGACGGCCGTTTTTCCAGGTTTTGGTTAATATTACTTAGGAATCGAGAGCAATAACTTGCTAAGCTTGAAAAACGGTTTATTTTTCCAAAGTGACGTTTTTCAAGCATTTTTTGAGAAATCGATCGAATCTCAAAACTCGCCGTTTTTGCATGTTTTTGCTTAATATTACTTTTAATCGGAGACCTTAATTTGATAAGTTTGAAGATATTTGCATTATCCAAAAAACTCCCGTTTTTCAATCTTTTTTAGGAAATGGATCAAAACTTAAAAACGGCCGTTTTACCAGGCTTTGGGTAATATTATTTAAATTCGAGAGCAATAACTAGCTAAGTTTGAAAAACGGTTTATTTTCCCCAAACTGACGTTTTTCAAGCTTTTCTTAAAATTCGATCGAATCTCAAAACTCGCCGTTTTTGCATGTTTTTGGCTAATATTACTTATAATCGGAGACCTTAATTTGATAAGTTTGAAGATATTTGCATTATCCAAAAAACTCCCGTTTTTCAATCTTTTTTAGGAAATGGATCAAAACTTAAAAACGTCCGTTTTACCAGGTTTTGGGTAATATTATTTAAATTCGAGAGCAATAACTAGCTAAGTTTGAAAAACGGTTTATTTTCCCCAAACTGAAGTTTTTCAAGCTTTTCTTAAAATTCGATCGAATCTCAAAACTCGCCGTTTTTGCATGTTTTTGCCTAATATTACTTAGAATCGGAGACCTTAATTTGATAAGTTTGAAGATATTTGCATTATCCAAAAAACTCCCCTTTTTCAATCTTTTTTAGGAAATGGATCAAAACTTAAAAACGTCCGTTTTACCAGGTTTAGGGTAATATTATTTAAATTCGAGAGCAATAACTAGCTAAGGTTGAAGAACGGTTTATTTTCCTAAAATTGACGTTTTTAAAGCTTTTTTTTAAGAAATCGATCGAATCTTAAAACTAGCCGTTTTTGCATGTTTTTGCCTAATATTACTTAGAATCGGAGACCTTAATTTGATAAGTTTGAAGATATTTGCATTATCCAAAAAACTCCCGTTTTTAAGGAAATGGATCCAAACTTAAAGACGGCCGTTTTTCTAGGTTTTGGTTAATATTACTTAGGAATCGAGAGCAATAACTTGCTAAGCTTGAAAAACGGTTTATTTTTCCAAAGTGACGTTTTTCAAGCTTTTTTTGAGAAATCGATCGAATCTCAAAACTCGCCGTTTTTGCATGTTTTTGCCTAATATTACTTTTAATCGGAGACCTTAATTTGATAAGTTTGAAGATATTTGCATTATCCAAAAAACTCCCGTTTTTCAATCTTTTTTAGGAAATGGATCAAAACTTAAAAACGTCCGTTTTACCAGGTTTTGGGTAATATTATTTAAATTCGAGAGCAATAACTAGCTAAGTTTGAAAAACGGTTTATTTTCCCCAAACTGACGTTTTTCAAGCTTTTCTTAAAATTCGATCGAATCTCAAAACTCGCCGTTTTTGCATGTTTTTGCCTAATATTACTTAGAATCGGAGACCTTAATTTGATAAGTTTGAAGATATTTGCATTATCCAAAAAACTCCCGTTTTTTAATCTTTTTAAGGAAATGGATCCAAACTTAAAGACGGCCGTTTTTCCAGGTTTTGGTTAATATTACTTAGGAATCGAGAGCAATAACTTGCTAAGCTTGAAAAACGGTTTATTTTTCCAAAGTGACGTTTTTCAAGCATTTTTTGAGAAATCGATCGAATCTCAAAACTCGCCGTTTTTGCATGTTTTTGCTTAATATTACTTTTAATCGGAGACCTTAATTTGATAAGTTTGAAGATATTTGCATTATCCAAAAAACTCCCGTTTTTCAATCTTTTTTAGGAAATGGATCAAAACTTAAAAACGGCCGTTTTACCAGGCTTTGGGTAATATTATTTAAATTCGAGAGCAATAACTAGCTAAGTTTGAAAAACGGTTTATTTTCCCCAAACTGACGTTTTTCAAGCTTTTCTTAAAATTCGATCGAATCTCAAAAACTCGCCGTTTTTGCATGTTTTTGCCTAATATTACTTATAATCGGAGACCTTAATTTGATAAGTTTGAAGATATTTGCATTATCCAAAAAACTCTCGTTTTTCAATCTTTTTAAGGAAATGGATCAAAACTTAAAAACATCCGTTTTTCCAGGTTTTGGTTAATATTAATCAGATTCGAGAGCAATAACTGGCTAAGTTTGAAAAACGGTTTATTTTCTTAAAACTGACGTTTTCCAAGCTTTTTTTAAGAAATCAATCGAATCTCAAAACTCGCCGTTTGTGCATGTTTTTGCTTAATATTACTCATAATCGGAGACCTTAATTTGATAAGTTTGAAGATATTTGCATTATCCAAAAAACTCCCGTTTTTCAATCTTTTTTAGGAAATGGATCAAAACTTAAAAACGTCCGTTTTACCAGGTTTTGGGTAATATTATTTAAATTCGAGAGCAATAACTAGCTAAGTTTGAAAAACGGTTTATTTTCCCCAAACTGACGTTTTTCAAGCTTTTCTTAAAATTCGATCGAATCTCAAAACTCGCCGTTTTTGCATGTTTTTGCCTAATATTACTTAGAATCGGAGACCTTAATTTGATAAGTTTGAAGATATTTGCATTATCCAAAAAACTCCCCTTTTTCAATCTTTTTTAGGAAATGGATCAAAACTTAAAAACGTCCGTTTTACCAGGTTTAGGGTAATATTATTTAAATTTGAGAGCAATAACTAGCTAAGGTTGAAGAACGGTTTATTTTCCTAAAATTGACGTTTTTAAAGCTTTTTTTTAAGAAATCGATCGAATCTTAAAACTAGCCGTTTTTGCATGTTTTTGCCTAATATTACTTAGAATCGGAGACCTTAATTTGATAAGTTTGAAGATATTTGCATTATCCAAAAAACTCCCGTTTTTAAGGAAATGGATCCAAACTTAAAGACGGCCGTTTTTCTAGGTTTTGGTTAATATTACTTAGGAATCGAGAGCAATAACTTGCTAAGCTTGAAAAACGGTTTATTTTTCCAAAGTGACGTTTTTCAAGCTTTTTTTGAGAAATCGATCGAATCTCAAAACTCGCCGTTTTTGCATGTTTTTGCCTAATATTACTTTTAATCGGAGACCTTAATTTGATAAGTTTGAAGATATTTGCATTATCCAAAAAACTCCCGTTTTTCAATCTTTTTTAGGAAATGGATCAAAACTTAAAAACGGCCGTTTTACCAGGTTTTGGGTAATATTATTTAGATTCGAGAGCAATAACTAGCTAAGTTTGAAAAACGGTTTATTTTCCCGACACTGACGTTTTTCAAGCTTTTCTTAAAATTCGATCGAATCTCAAAACTCGCCGTTTTTGCATGTTTTTGCCTAATATTACTTATAATCGGAGACCTTAATTTGATAAGTTTGAAGATATTTGCATTATCCAAAAAACTCCCGTTTTTCAATCTTTTTTAGGAAATGGATCAAAACTTAAAAACGTCCGTTTTACCAGGTTTTGGGTAATATTATTTAAATTCGAGAGCAATAACTAGCTAAGTTTGAAAAACGGTTTATTTTCCCCAAACTGACGTTTTTCAAGCTTTTCTTAAAATTCGATCGAATCTCAAAACTCGCCGTTTTTGCATGTTTTTGCCTAATATTACTTAGAATCGGAGACCTTAATTTGATAAGTTTGAAGATATTTGCATTATCCAAAAAACTCCCGTTTTTTAATCTTTTTAAGGAAATGGATCCAAACTTAAAGACGGCCGTTTTTCCAGGTTTTGGTTAATATTACTTAGGAATCGAGAGCAATAACTTGCTAAGCTTGAAAAACGGTTTATTTTTCCAAAGTGACGTTTTTCAAGCATTTTTTGAGAAATCGATCGAATCTCAAAACTCGCCGTTTTTGCATGTTTTTGCTTAATATTACTTTTAATCGGAGACCTTAATTTGATAAGTTTGAAGATATTTGCATTATCCAAAAAACTCCCGTTTTTCAATCTTTTTTAGGAAATGGATCAAAACTTAAAACGGCCGTTTTACCAGGTTTTGGGTAATATTATTTAAATTCGAGAGCAATAACTAGCTAAGTTTGAAAAACGGTTTATTTTCCCCAAACTGACGTTTTTCAAGCTTTTCTTAAAATTCGATCGAATCTCAAAACTCGCCGTTTTTGCATGTTTTTGCCTAATATTACTTATTATCGGAGACCTCAATTTGATAAGTTTGAAGATATTTGCATTATCCCCAAAACTCTCGTTTTTCAATCTTTTTTAGAAAATAGTTCAAAACTTAAAAACGACCGTTTTACCAGCTTTTGTGTAATATTATTTAAATTCGAGAGCAATAACTAGCTAAGGTTGAAGAACGGTTTATTTTCCCAAAATTGACGTTTTTCAAGCTTTTTTTTAAGAAATCGATCGAATCTTAAAACTCGCCGTTTTTGCATGTTTTTGCCTAATATTACTTATAAACGGAGACCTTAATTTAATAAGTTTGAAGATATTTGCATTATCCAAAAAACTCTCGTTTTTCAATCTTTTTAAGGAAATGGATCAAAACTTAAAAACGGCCGTTTTTCCAGGTTTTGGTTAATATTAATCAGATTCGAGAGCAATAACTGGCTAAGTTTAAAAAACGGTTTATTTTCTTAAAACTGACGTTTTCCAAGCTTTTTTTAAGAAATCATTCGAATCTTAAAACTCGCCGTTTGTGCATGTTTTTGCTTAATATTACTTATAATCGGAGACCTTAATTTGATAAGTTTGAAGATATTTGAATTATCCAAAAAACTCCCGTTTTTCAATCTTTTTTAGGAAATGGATCAAAACTTAAAAACGTCCGTTTTACCAGGTTTTGGGTAATATTATTTAAATTCGAGAGCAATAACTAGCTAAGTTTGAAAAACGGTTTATTTTCCCCAAACTGACGTTTTTCAAGCTTTTCTTAAAATTCGATCGAATCTCAAAACTTGCCGTTTTTGCATGTTTTTGCCTAATATTACTTAGAATCGGAGACCTTAATTTGATAAGTTTGAAGATATTTGCATTATCCAAAAAACTCCCGTTTTTCAATCTTTTTTAGGAAATGGATCAAAACTTAAAAACGTCCGTTTTACGAGGTTTTGGGTAATATTATTTAAATTCGAGAGCAATAACTAGCTAAGTTTGAAAAACGGTTTATTTTCCCCAAACTGACGTTTTTCAAGCTTTTCTTAAAATTCGATCGAATCTCAAAACTCGCCGTTTTTGCATGTTTTTGCCTAATATTACTTAGAATCGGAGACCTTAATTTGATAAGTTTGAAGATATTTGCATTATCCAAAAAACTCCCGTTTTTTAATCTTTTTAAGGAAATGGATCCAAACTTAAAGACGGCCGTTTTTCCAGGTTTTGGTTAATATTACTTAGGAATCGAGAGCAATAACTTGCTAAGCTTGAAAAACGGTTTATTTTTCCAAAGTGACGTTTTTCAAGCATTTTTTGAGAAATCGATCGAATCTCAAAACTCGCCGTTTTTGCATGTTTTTGCTTAATATTACTTTTAATCGGAGACCTTAATTTGATAAGTTTGAAGATATTTGCATTATCCAAAAAACTCCCGTTTTTTAATCTTTTTAAGGAAATGGATCCAAACTTAAAGACGGCCGTTTTTCCAGGTTTTGGTTAATATTACTTAGGAATCGAGAGCAATAACTTGCTAAGCTTGAAAAACGGTTTATTTTTCCAAAGTGACGTTTTTCAAGCATTTTTTGAGAAATCGATCGAATCTCAAAACTCGCCGTTTTTGCATGTTTTTGCTTAATATTACTTTTAATCGGAGACCTTAATTTGATAAGTTTGAAGATATTTGCATTATCCAAAAAACTCCCGTTTTTCAATCTTTTTTAGGAAATGGATCAAAACTTAAAAACGGCCGTTTTACCAGGCTTTGGGTAATATTATTTAAATTCGAGAGCAATAACTAGCTAAGTTTGAAAAACGGTTTATTTTCCCCAAACTGAAGTTTTTCAAGCTTTTCTTAAGAAATCGATCGAATCTCAAAACTCGCCGTATTTGCATGTTTTTGCCTAATATTACTTATAATCGGAGACCTTAATTTGATAAGTTTGAAGATATTTGCATTATCCAAAAAACTCTCGTTTTTCAATCTTTTTAAGGAAATGGATCAAAACTTAAAAACGGCCGTTTTTCCAGGTTTTGGTTAATATTAATCAGATTCGAGAGCAATAACTGGCTAAGTTTGAAAAACGGTTTATTTTCTTAAAACTGACGTTTTTCAAGCTTTTTTTAAGAAATCGAGCGAATCTAGAAACTCGCCGTTTTTGCATGTTTTTGCCTAATATTACTTATTATCGGAGACCTCAATTTGATAAGTTTGAAGATATTTGCATTATCCCCAAAACTCTCGTTTTTCAATCTTTTTTAGAAAATAGTTCAAAACTTAAAAACGACCGTTTTACCAGCTTTTGTGTAATATTATTTAAATTCGAGAGCAATAACTAGCTAAGGTTGAAGAACGGTTTATTTTCCCAAAATTGACGTTTTTCAAGCTTTTCTTAAAATTCGATCGAATCTCAAAACTCGCCTTTTTGCATGTTTTTGCCTAATATTACTTATAATCGGAGACCTTAATTTGATAAGTTTGAAGATATTTGCATTATCCAAAAAACTCTCGTTTTTCAATCTTTTAAGGAAATGGATCAAAACTTAAAAACGGCCGTTTTTCCAGGTTTTGGTTAATATTAATCAGATTCGAGAGCAATAACTGGCTAAGTTTGAAAAACGGTTTATTTTCTTAAAACTGACGTTTTCCAAGCTTTTTTTAAGAAATCAATCGAATCTCAAAACTCGCCGTTTGTGCATGTTTTTGCTTAATATTACTCATAATCGGAGACCTTAATTTGATAAGTTTGAAGATATTTGCATTATCCAAAAAACTTCCGTTTTTCAATCTTTTTTAGGAAATGGATCAAAACTTAAAAACGTCCGTTTTACCAGGTTTTGGGTAATATTTTTTAAATTCGAGAGCAATAACTAGCTAAGTTTGAAAAACGGTTTATTTTCCCCAAACTGACGTTTTTCAAGCTTTTCTTAAAATTCGATCGAATCTCAAAACTCGCCGTTTTTGCATGTTTTTGCCTAATATTACTTAGAATCGGAGACCTTAATTTGATAAGTTTGAAGATATTTGCATTATCCAAAAAACTCCCCTTTTTCAATCTTTTTTAGGAAATGGATCAAAACTTAAAAACGTCCGTTTTACCAGGTTTAGGGTAATATTATTTAAATTCGAGAGCAATAACTAGCTAAGGTTGAAGAACGGTTTATTTTCCTAAAATTGACGTTTTTAAAGCTTTTTTTTAAGAAATCGATCGAATCTTAAAACTAGCCGTTTTTGCATGTTTTTGCCTAATATTACTTAGAATCGGAGACCTTAATTTGATAAGTTTGAAGATATTTGCATTATCCAAAAAACTCCCGTTTTTAAGGAAATGGATCCAAACTTAAAGACGGCCGTTTTTCTAGGTTTTGGTTAATATTACTTAGGACTCGAGAGCAATAACTTGCTAAGCTTGAAAAACGGTTTATTTTTCCAAAGTGACGTTTTTCAAGCTTTTTTTGAGAAATCGATCGAATCTCAAAACTCGCCGTTTTTGCATGTTTTTGCTTAATATTACTTATAATCGGAGACCTTAATTTGATAAGTTTAAAGATATTTGCATTATCCAAAAAAACTCCCGTTTTTCAATCTTTTTTAGGAAATGGATCAAAACTTAAAAACGTCCATTTTACTAGGTTTTGTGTAATATTATTTAAATTCGAGAGCAATAACTAGCTAAGGTTGAAGAACGGTTTATTTTCCCAAAATTGACGTTTTTCAAGCTTTTTTTTAAGAAATCGATCGAATCTTAAAACTAGCCGTTTTTGCATGTTTTTGCCTAATATTACTTATAATCGGAGACCTTAATTTGATAAGTTTGAAGATATTTGCATTATCCAAAAAACTCTCGTTTTTCAATCTTTTTAAGGAAATGGATCAAAACTTAAAAACGGCCGTTTTTCCAGGTTTTGGTTAATATTAATCAGATTCGAGAGCAATAACTGGCTAAGTTTGAAAAACGGTTTATTTTCTTAAAACTGACGTTTTCCAAGCTTTTTTTAAGAAATCGATCGAATCTAGAAACTCGCCGTTTTTGCATGTTTTTGCCTAATATTACTTATTATCGGAGACCTCAATTTGATAAGTTTGAAGATATTTGCATTATCCCCAAAACTCCCGTTTTTCAATCTTTTTTAGAAAATAGTTCAAAACTTAAAAACGACCGTTTTACCAGCTTTTGTGTAATATTATTTAAATTTGAGAGCAATAACTAGCTAAGGTTGAAGAACGGTTTATTTTCTTAAAACTGACGTTTTTCAAGCTTTTCTTAAAAAATCGATCGAATCTCAAAACTCGCCGTTTTTGCATGTTTTTGCTTAATATTACTTATAATCGGAGACCTTAATTTGATAAGTTTGAAGATATTTGCATTATCCAAAAAACTCCCGTTTTTCAATCTTTTTTAGGAAATGGATCAAAACTTAAAAACGGCCGTTTTACCAGGTTTTGGGTAATATTATTTAAATTCGAGATCAATAACTAGCTAAGTTTGAAAAACGGTTTATTTTCCCCAAACTGACGTTTTACAAGCTTTTCTTAAAATTCGATCGAATCTCAAAACTCGCCGTATTTGCATGTTTTTGCCTAATATTACTTATAATCGGAGACCTTAATTTGATAAGTTTGAAGATATTTGCATTATCCAAAAAACTCTCGTTTTTCAATCTTTTTAAGGAAATGGATCAAAACTTAAAAACGGCCGTTTTTCCAGGTTTTTGTTAATATTAATCAGATTCGAGAGCAATAACTGGCTAAGTTTGAAAAACGGTTTATTTTCTTAAAACTGACGTTTTTCAAGCTTTTTTTAAGAAATCGATCGAATTTAGAAACTCGCCGTTTTTGCATGTTTTTGCCTAATATTACTTATCATCGGAGACCTCAATTTGATAAGTTTAAAGATATTTGCATTATCCCCAAAACTCTCGTTTTTCAATCTTTTTTAGAAAATAGTTCAAAACTTAAAAACGACCGTTTTACCAGCTTTTGTGTAATATTATTTAAATTCGAGAGCAATAACTAGCTAAGGTTGAAGAACGGTTTATTTTCCCAAAATTGACGTTTTTCAAGCTTTTTTTTAAGAAATCGATCGAATCTTAAAACTCGCCGTTTTTGCATGTTTTTGCCTAATATTACTTATAATCGGAGACCTTAATTTGATAAGTTTGAAGATATTTGCATTATCCAAAAAACTCTCGTTTTTCAATCTTTTTAAGGAAATGGATCAAAACTTAAAAACGGCCGTTTTTCCAGGTTTTGGTTAATATTAATCAGATTCGAGAGCAATAACTGGCTAAGTTTGAAAAACGGTTTATTTTCTTAAAACTGACGTTTTCTAAGCTTTTTTTAAGAAATCAATCGAATCTCAAAACTCGCCGTTTGTGCATGTTTTTTCTTAATATTACTCATAATCGGAGACCTTAATTTGATAAGTTTGAAGATATTTGCATTATCCAAAAAACTCCCGTTTTTCAATCTTTTTTAGGAAATGGATCAAAACTTAAAAACGTCCGTTTTACCACGTTTTGGGTAATATTATTTAAATTCGAGAGCAATAACTAGCTAAGTTTGAAAAACGGTTTATTTTCCCCAAACTGACGTTTTTCAAGCTTTTCTTAAAATTCGATCGAATCTCAAAACTCGCCGTTTTTGCATGTTTTTGCCTAATATTACTTAGAATCGGAGACCTTAATTTGATAAGTTTGAAGATATTTGCATTATCCAAAAAACTCCCGTTTTTAAGGAAATGGATCCAAACTTAAAGACGGCCGTTTTTCTAGGTTTTGGTTAATATTACTTAGGAATCGAGAGCAATAACTTGCTAAGCTTAAAAAACGGTTTATTTTTCCAAAGTGACGTTTTTCAAGCTTTTTTTGAGAAATCGATCGAATCTCAAAACTCGCCGTTTTTGCATGTTTTTGCTTAATATTACTTATAATCGGAGACCTTAATTTGATAAGTTTAAAGATATTTGCATTATCCAAAAAAACTCCCGTTTTTCAATCTTTTTTAGGAAATGGATCAAAACTTAAAAACGTCCTTTTTACTAGGTTTTGTGTAATATTATTTAAATTCGAGAGCAATAACTAGCTAAGGTTGAAGAACGGTTTATTTTCCCAAAATTGACGTTTTTCAAGCTTTTTTTTAAGAAATCGATCGAATCTTAAAACTAGCCGTTTTTGCATGTTTTTGCCTAATATTACTTATAATCGGAGACCTTAATTTGATAAGTTTGAAGATATTTGCATTATCCAAAAAACTCTCGTTTTTCAATCTTTTTAAGGAAATGGATCAAAACTTAAAAACGGCCGTTTTTCCAGGTTTTGGTTAATATTAATCAGATTCGAGAGCAATAACTGGCTAAGTTTGAAAAACGGTTTATTTTCTTAAAACTGACGTTTTCCAAGCTTTTTTTAAGAAATCAATCGAATCTCAAAACTCGCCGTTTGTGCATGTTTTTGCTTAATATTACTCATAATCGGAGACCTTAATTTGATAAGTTTGAAGATATTTGCATTATCCAAAAAACTCCCCTTTTTCAATCTTTTTTAGGAAATGGATCAAAACTTAAAAACGTCCGTTTTACCAGGTTTAGGGTAATATTATTTAAATTTGAGAGCAATAACTAGCTAAGGTTGAAGAACGGTTTATTTTCCTAAAATTGACGTTTTTAAAGCTTTTTTTTAAGAAATCGATCGAATCTTAAAACTAGCCGTTTTTGCATGTTTTTGCCTAATATTACTTAGAATCGGAGACCTTAATTTGATAAGTTTGAAGATATTTGCATTATCCAAAAAACTCCCGTTTTTAAGGAAATGGATCCAAACTTAAAGACGGCCGTTTTTCTAGGTTTTGGTTAATATTACTTAGGAATCGAGAGCAATAACTTGCTAAGCTTGAAAAACGGTTTATTTTTCCAAAGTGACGTTTTTCAAGCTTTTTTTGAGAAATCGATCGAATCTCAAAACTCGCCGTTTTTGCATGTTTTTGCCTAATATTACTTTTAATCGGAGACCTTAATTTGATAAGTTTGAAGATATTTGCATTATCCAAAAAACTCCCGTTTTTCAATCTTTTTTAGGAAATGGATCAAAACTTAAAAACGGCCGTTTTACCAGGTTTTGGGTAATATTATTTAGATTCGAGAGCAATAACTAGCTAAGTTTGAAAAACGGTTTATTTTCCCGACACTGACGTTTTTCAAGCTTTTCTTAAAATTCGATCGAATCTCAAAACTCGCCGTTTTTGCATGTTTTTGCCTAATATTACTTATAATCGGAGACCTTAATTTGATAAGTTTGAAGATATTTGCATTATCCAAAAAACTCCCGTTTTTCAATCTTTTTTAGGAAATGGATCAAAACTTAAAAACGTCCGTTTTACCAGGTTTTGGGTAATATTATTTAAATTCGAGAGCAATAACTAGCTAAGTTTGAAAAACGGTTTATTTTCCCCAAACTGACGTTTTTCAAGCTTTTCTTAAAATTCGATCGAATCTCAAAACTCGCCGTTTTTGCATGTTTTTGCCTAATATTACTTAGAATCGGAGACCTTAATTTGATAAGTTTGAAGATATTTGCATTATCCAAAAAACTCCCGTTTTTTAATCTTTTTAAGGAAATGGATCCAAACTTAAAGACGGCCGTTTTTCCAGGTTTTGGTTAATATTACCTAGGAATCGAGAGCAATAACTTGCTAAGCTTGAAAAACGGTTTATTTTTCCAAAGTGACGTTTTTCAAGCATTTTTTGAGAAATCGATCGAATCTCAAAACTCGCCGTTTTTGCATGTTTTTGCTTAATATTACTTTTAATCGGAGACCTTAATTTGATAAGTTTGAAGATATTTGCATTATCCAAAAAACTCCCGTTTTTCAATCTTTTTTAGGAAATGGATCAAAACTTAAAACGGCCGTTTTACCAGGTTTTGGGTAATATTATTTAAATTCGAGAGCAATAACTAGCTAAGTTTGAAAAACGGTTTATTTTCCCCAAACTGACGTTTTTCAAGCTTTTCTTAAAATTCGATCGAATCTCAAAACTCGCCGTTTTTGCATGTTTTTGCCTAATATTACTTATTATCGGAGACCTCAATTTGATAAGTTTGAAGATATTTGCATTATCCCCAAAACTCTCGTTTTTCAATCTTTTTTAGAAAATAGTTCAAAACTTAAAAACGACCGTTTTACCAGCTTTTGTGTAATATTATTTAAATTCGAGAGCAATAACTAGCTAAGGTTGAAGAACGGTTTATTTTCCCAAAATTGACGTTTTTCAAGCTTTTTTTTAAGAAATCGATCGAATCTTAAAACTCGCCGTTTTTGCATGTTTTTGCCTAATATTACTTATAAACGGAGACCTTAATTTAATAAGTTTGAAGATATTTGCATTATCCAAAAAACTCTCGTTTTTCAATCTTTTTAAGGAAATGGATCAAAACTTAAAAACGGCCGTTTTTCCAGGTTTTGGTTAATATTAATCAGATTCGAGAGCAATAACTGGCTAAGTTTAAAAAACGGTTTATTTTCTTAAAACTGACGTTTTCCAAGCTTTTTTTAAGAAATCAATCGAATCTTAAAACTCGCCGTTTGTGCATGTTTTTGCTTAATATTACTTATAATCGGAGACCTTAATTTGATAAGTTTGAAGATATTTGAATTATCCAAAAAACTCCCGTTTTTCAATCTTTTTTAGGAAATGGATCAAAACTTAAAAACGTCCGTTTTACCAGGTTTTGGGTAATATTATTTAAATTCGAGAGCAATAACTAGCTAAGTTTGAAAAACGGTTTATTTTCCCCAAACTGACGTTTTTCAAGCTTTTCTTAAAATTCGATCGAATCTCAAAACTTGCCGTTTTTGCATGTTTTTGCCTAATATTACTTAGAATCGGAGACCTTAATTTGATAAGTTTGAAGATATTTGCATTATCCAAAAAACTCCCGTTTTTCAATCTTTTTTAGGAAATGGATCAAAACTTAAAAACGTCCGTTTTACCAGGTTTTGGGTAATATTATTTAAATTCGAGAGCAATAACTAGCTAAGTTTGAAAAACGGTTTATTTTCCCCAAACTGACGTTTTTCAAGCTTTTCTTAAAATTCGATCGAATCTCAAAACTCGCCGTTTTTGCATGTTTTTGCCTAATATTACTTAGAATCGGAGACCTTAATTTGATAAGTTTGAAGATATTTGCATTATCCAAAAAACTCTCGTTTTTCAATCTTTTTAAGGAAATGGATCAAAACTTAAAAACATCCGTTTTTCCAGGTTTTGGTTAATATTAATCAGATTCGAGAGCAATAACTTGCTAAGCTTGAAAAACGGTTTATTTTTCCAAAGTGACGTTTTTCAAGCATTTTTTGAGAAATCGATCGAATCTCAAAACTCGCCGTTTTTGCATGTTTTTGCTTAATATTACTTTTAATCGGAGACCTTAATTTGATAAGTTTGAAGATATTTGCATTATCCAAAAAACTCCCGTTTTTCAATCTTTTTTAGGAAATGGATCAAAACTTAAAAACGGCCGTTTTACCAGGCTTTGGGTAATATTATTTAAATTCGAGAGCAATAACTAGCTAAGTTTGAAAAACGGTTTATTTTCCCCAAACTGACGTTTTTCAAGCTTTTCTTAAAATTCGATCGAATCTCAAAACTCGCCGTTTTTGCATGTTTTTGGCTAATATTACTTATAATCGGAGACCTTAATTTGATAAGTTTGAAGATATTTGCATTATCCAAAAAACTCCCGTTTTTCAATCTTTTTTAGGAAATGGATCAAAACTTAAAAACGTCCGTTTTACCAGGTTTTGGGTAATATTATTTAAATTCGAGAGCAATAACTAGCTAAGTTTGAAAAACGGTTTATTTTCCCCGAACTGAAGTTTTTCAAGCTTTTCTTAAGAAATCGATCGAATCTCAAAACTCGCCGTATTTGCATGTTTTTGCCTAATATTACTTATAATCGGAGACCTTAATTTGATAAGTTTGAAGATATTTGCATTATCCAAAAAACTCTCGTTTTTCAATCTTTTTAAGGAAATGGATCAAAACTTAAAAACGGCCGTTTTTCCAGGTTTTGGTTAATATTAATCAGATTCGAGAGCAATAACTGGCTAAGTTTGAAAAACGGTTTATTTTCTTAAAACTGACGTTTTTCAAGCTTTTTTTAAGAAATCGATCGAATCTAGAAACTCGCCGTTTTTGCATGTTTTTGCCTAATATTACTTATTATCGGAGACCTCAATTTGATAAGTTTGAAGATATTTGCATTATCCCCAAAACTCTCGTTTTTCAATCTTTTTTAGAAAATAGTTCAAAACTTAAAAACGACCGTTTTACCAGCTTTTGTGTAATATTATTTAAATTCGAGAGCAATAACTAGCTAAGGTTGAAGAACGGTTTATTTTCCCAAAATTGACGTTTTTCAAGCTTTTCTTAAAATTCGATCGAATCTCAAAACTCGCCTTTTTGCATGTTTTTGCCTAATATTACTTATAATCGGAGACCTTAATTTGATAAGTTTGAAGATATTTGCATTATCCAAAAAACTCTCGTTTTTCAATCTTTTAAGGAAATGGATCAAAACTTAAAAACGGCCGTTTTTCCAGGTTTTGGTTAATATTAATCAGATTCGAGAGCAATAACTGGCTAAGTTTGAAAAACGGTTTATTTTCTTAAAACTGACGTTTTCCAAGCTTTTTTTAAGAAATCAATCGAATCTCAAAACTCGCCGTTTGTGCATGTTTTTGCTTAATATTACTCATAATCGGAGACCTTAATTTGATAAGTTTGAAGATATTTGCATTATCCAAAAAACTTCCGTTTTTCAATCTTTTTTAGGAAATGGATCAAAACTTAAAAACGTCCGTTTTACCAGGTTTTGGGTAATATTATTTAAATTCGAGAGCAATAACTAGCTAAGTTTGAAAAACGGTTTATTTTCCCCAAACTGACGTTTTTCAAGCTTTTCTTAAAATTCGATCGAATCTCAAAACTCGCCGTTTTTGCATGTTTTTGCCTAATATTACTTAGAATCGGAGACCTTAATTTGATAAGTTTGAAGATATTTGCATTATCCAAAAAACTCCCCTTTTTCAATCTTTTTTAGGAAATGGATCAAAACTTAAAAACGTCCGTTTTACCAGGTTTAGGGTAATATTATTTAAATTCGAGAGCAATAACTAGCTAAGGTTGAAGAACGGTTTATTTTCCTAAAATTGACGTTTTTAAAGCTTTTTTTTAAGAAATCGATCGAATCTTAAAACTAGCCGTTTTTGCATGTTTTTGCCTAATATTACTTAGAATCGGAGACCTTAATTTGATAAGTTTGAAGATATTTGCATTATCCAAAAAACTCCCGTTTTTAAGGAAATGGATCCAAACTTAAAGACGGCCGTTTTTCTAGGTTTTGGTTAATATTACTTAGGACTCGAGAGCAATAACTTGCTAAGCTTGAAAAACGGTTTATTTTTCCAAAGTGACGTTTTTCAAGCTTTTTTTGAGAAATCGATCGAATCTCAAAACTCGCCGTTTTTGCATGTTTTTGCTTAATATTACTTATAATCGGAGACCTTAATTTGATAAGTTTAAAGATATTTGCATTATCCAAAAAAACTCCCGTTTTTCAATCTTTTTTAGGAAATGGATCAAAACTTAAAAACGTCCATTTTACTAGGTTTTGTGTAATATTATTTAAATTCGAGAGCAATAACTAGCTAAGGTTGAAGAACGGTTTATTTTCCCAAAATTGACGTTTTTCAAGCTTTTTTTTAAGAAATCGATCGAATCTTAAAACTAGCCGTTTTTGCATGTTTTTGCCTAATATTACTTATAATCGGAGACCTTAATTTGATAAGTTTGAAGATATTTGCATTATCCAAAAAACTCTCGTTTTTCAATCTTTTTAAGGAAATGGATCAAAACTTAAAAACGGCCGTTTTTCCAGGTTTTGGTTAATATTAATCAGATTCGAGAGCAATAACTGGCTAAGTTTGAAAAACGGTTTATTTTCTTAAAACTGACGTTTTCCAAGCTTTTTTTAAGAAATCGATCGAATCTAGAAACTCGCCGTTTTTGCATGTTTTTGCCTAATATTACTTATTATCGGAGACCTCAATTTGATAAGTTTGAAGATATTTGCATTATCCCCAAAACTCCCGTTTTTCAATCTTTTTTAGAAAATAGTTCAAAACTTAAAAACGACCGTTTTACCAGCTTTTGTGTAATATTATTTAAATTTGAGAGCAATAACTAGCTAAGGTTGAAGAACGGTTTATTTTCTTAAAACTGACGTTTTTCAAGCTTTTCTTAAAAAATCGATCGAATCTCAAAACTCGCCGTTTTTGCATGTTTTTGCTTAATATTACTTATAATCGGAGACCTTAATTTGATAAGTTTGAAGATATTTGCATTATCCAAAAAACTCCCGTTTTTCAATCTTTTTTAGGAAATGGATCAAAACTTAAAAACGGCCGTTTTACCAGGTTTTGGGTAATATTATTTAAATTCGAGATCAATAACTAGCTAAGTTTGAAAAACGGTTTATTTTCCCCAAACTGACGTTTTACAAGCTTTTCTTAAAATTCGATCGAATCTCAAAACTCGCCGTATTTGCATGTTTTTGCCTAATATTACTTATAATCGGAGACCTTAATTTGATAAGTTTGAAGATATTTGCATTATCCAAAAAACTCTCGTTTTTCAATCTTTTTAAGGAAATGGATCAAAACTTAAAAACGGCCGTTTTTCCAGGTTTTTGTTAATATTAATCAGATTCGAGAGCAATAACTGGCTAAGTTTGAAAAACGGTTTATTTTCTTAAAACTGACGTTTTTCAAGCTTTTTTTAAGAAATCGATCGAATCTAGAAACTCGCCGTTTTTGCATGTTTTTGCCTAATATTACTTATCATCGGAGACCTCAATTTGATAAGTTTAAAGATATTTGCATTATCCCCAAAACTCTCGTTTTTCAATCTTTTTTAGAAAATAGTTCAAAACTTAAAAACGACCGTTTTACCAGCTTTTGTGTAATATTATTTAAATTCGAGAGCAATAACTAGCTAAGGTTGAAGAACGGTTTATTTTCCCAAAATTGACGTTTTTCAAGCTTTTTTTTAAGAAATCGATCGAATCTTAAAACTCGCCGTTTTTGCATGTTTTTGCCTAATATTACTTATAATCGGAGACCTTAATTTGATAAGTTTGAAGATATTTGCATTATCCAAAAAACTCTCGTTTTTCAATCTTTTTAAGGAAATGGATCAAAACTTAAAAACGGCCGTTTTTCCAGGTTTTGGTTAATATTAATCAGATTCGAGAGCAATAACTGGCTAAGTTTGAAAAACGGTTTATTTTCTTAAAACTGACGTTTTCCAAGCTTTTTTTAAGAAATCAATCGAATCTCAAAACTCGCCGTTTGTGCATGTTTTTTCTTAATATTACTCATAATCGGAGACCTTAATTTGATAAGTTTGAAGATATTTGCATTATCCAAAAAACTCCCGTTTTTCAATCTTTTTTAGGAAATGGATCAAAACTTAAAAACGTCTGTTTTACCACGTTTTGGGTAATATTATTTAAATTCGAGAGCAATAACTAGCTAAGTTTGAAAAACGGTTTATTTTCCCCAAACTGACGTTTTTCAAGCTTTTCTTAAAATTCGATCGAATCTCAAAACTCGCCGTTTTTGCATGTTTTTGCCTAATATTACTTAGAATCGGAGACCTTAATTTGATAAGTTTGAAGATATTTGCATTATCCAAAAAACTCCCGTTTTTAAGGAAATGGATCCAAACTTAAAGACGGCCGTTTTTCTAGGTTTTGGTTAATATTACTTAGGAATCGAGAGCAATAACTTGCTAAGCTTGAAAAACGGTTTATTTTTCCAAAGTGACGTTTTTCAAGCTTTTTTTGAGAAATCGATCGAATCTCAAAACTCGCCGTTTTTGCATGTTTTTGCTTAATATTACTTATAATCGGAGACCTTAATTTGATAAGTTTAAAGATATTTGCATTATCCAAAAAAACTCCCGTTTTTCAATCTTTTTTAGGAAATGGATCAAAACTTAAAAACGTCCGTTTTACTAGGTTTTGTGTAATATTATTTAAATTCGAGAGCAATAACTAGCTAAGGTTGAAGAACGGTTTATTTTCCCAAAATTGACGTTTTTCAAGCTTTTTTTTAAGAAATCGATCGAATCTTAAAACTAGCCGTTTTTGCATGTTTTTGCCTAATATTACTTATAATCGGAGACCTTAATTTGATAAGTTTGAAGATATTTGCATTATCCAAAAAACTCTCGTTTTTCAATCTTTTTAAGGAAATGGATCAAAACTTAAAAACGGCCGTTTTTCCAGGTTTTGGTTAATATTAATCAGATTCGAGAGCAATAACTGGGTAAGTTTGAAAAACGGTTTATTTTCTTAAAACTGACGTTTTCCAAGCTTTTTTTAAGAAATCGATCGAATCTAGAAACTCGCCGTTTTTGCATGTTTTTGCCTAATATTACTTATCATCGGAGACCTCAATTTGATAAGTTTGAAGATATTTGCATTATCCCCAAAACTCCCGTTTTTCAATCTTTTTTAGAAAATAGTTCAAAACTTAAAAACGACCGTTTTACCAGCTTTTGTGTAATATTATTTAAATTTGAGAGCAATAACTAGCTAAGGTTGAAGAACGGTTTATTTTCTTAAAACTGACGTTTTTCAAGCTTTTCTTAAAAAATCGATCGAATCTCAAAACTCGCCGTTTTTGCATGTTTTTGCTTAATATTACTTATAATCGGAGACCTTAATTTGATAAGTTTGAAGATATTTGCATTATCCAAAAAACTCCCGTTTTTCAATCTTTTTTAGGAAATGGATCAAAACTTAAAAACGGCCGTTTTACCAGGTTTTGGGTAATATTATTTAAATTCGAGATCAATAACTAGCTAAGTTTGAAAAACGGTTTATTTTCCCCAAACTGACGTTTTACAAGCTTTTCTTAAAATTCGATCGAATCTCAAAACTCGCCGTATTTGCATGTTTTTGCCTAATATTACTTATAATCGGAGACCTTAATTTGATAAGTTTGAAGATATTTGCATTATCCAAAAAACTCTCGTTTTTCAATCTTTTTAAGGAAATGGATCAAAACTTAAAAACGGCCGTTTTTCCAGGTTTTTGTTAATATTAATCAGATTCGAGAGCAATAACTGGCTAAGTTTGAAAAACGGTTTATTTTCTTAAAACTGACGTTTTTCAAGCTTTTTTTAAGAACTCGATCGAATCTAGAAACTCGCCGTTTTTGCATGTTTTTGCCTAATATTACTTATCATCGGAGACCTCAATTTGATAAGTTTAAAGATATTTGCATTATCCCCAAAACTCTCGTTTTTCAATCTTTTTTAGAAAATAGTTCAAAACTTAAAAACGACCGTTTTACCAGCTTTTGTGTAATATTATTTAAATTCGAGAGCAATAACTAGCTAAGGTTGAAGAACGGTTTATTTTCCCAAAATTGACGTTTTTCAAGCTTTTTTTTAAGAAATCGATCGAATCTTAAAACTCGCCGTTTTTGCATGTTTTTGCCTAATATTACTTATAATCGGAGACCTTAATTTGATAAGTTTGAAGATATTTGCATTATCCAAAAAACTCTCGTTTTTCAATCTTTTTAAGGAAATGGATCAAAACTTAAAAACGGCCGTTTTTCCAGGTTTTGGTTAATATTAATCAGATTCGAGAGCAATAACTGGCTAAGTTTGAAAAACGGTTTATTTTCTTAAAACTGACGTTTTCCAAGCTTTTTTTAAGAAATTAATCGAATCTCAAAACTCGCCGTTTGTGCATGTTTTTGCTTAATATTACTCATAATCGGAGACCTTAATTTGATAAGTTTGAAGATATTTGCATTATCCAAAAAACTCCCGTTTTTCAATCTTTTTTAGGAAATGGATCAAAATTTAAAAACGTCCGTTTTACCACGTTTTGGGTAATATTATTTAAATTCGAGAGCAATAACTAGCTAAGTTTGAAAAACGGTTTATTTTCCCCAAACTGACGTTTTTCAAGCTTTTCTTAAAATTCGATCGAATCTCAAAACTCGCCGTTTTTGCATGTTTTTGCCTAATATTACTTAGAATCGGAGACCTTAATTTGATAAGTTTGAAGATATTTGCATTATCCAAAAAACTCCCGTTTTTAAGGAAATGGATCCAAACTTAAAGACGGCCGTTTTTCTAGGTTTTGGTTAATATTACTTAGGAATCGAGAGCAATAACTTGCTAAGCTTAAAAAACGGTTTATTTGTCCAAAGTGACGTTTTTCAAGCTTTTTTTGAGAAATCGATCGAATCTCAAAACTCGCCGTTTTTGCATGTTTTTGCTTAATATTACTTATAATCGGAGACCTTAATTTGATAAGTTTAAAGATATTTGCATTATCCAAAAAAACTCCCGTTTTTCAATCTTTTTTAGGAAATGGATCAAAACTTAAAAACGTCCGTTTTACTAGGTTTTGTGTAATATTATTTAAATTCGAGAGCAATAACTAGCTAAGGTTGAAGAACGGTTTATTTTCCCAAAATTGACGTTTTTCAAGCTTTTTTTTAAGAAATCGATCGAATCTTAAAACTAGCCGTTTTTGCATGTTTTTGCCTAATATTACTTATAATCGGAGACCTTAATTTGATAAGTTTGAAGATATTTGCATTATCCAAAAAACTCTCGTTTTTCAATCTTTTTAAGGAAATGGATCAAAACTTAAAAACGGCCGTTTTTCCAGGTTTTGGTTAATATTAATCAGATTCGAGAGCAATAACTGGCTAAGTTTGAAAAACGGTTTATTTTCTTAAAACTGACGTTTTCCAAGCTTTTTTTAAGAAATCAATCGAATCTCAAAACTCGCCGTTTGTGCATGTTTTTGCTTAATATTACTTATAATCGGAGACCTTAATTTGATAAGTTTGAAGATATTTGCATTATCCAAAAAACTCCCGTTTTTCAATCTTTTTTAGGAAATGGATCAAAACTTAAAAACGTCCGTTTTACCAGGTTTTGGGTAATATTATTTAAATTCGAGATCAATAACTAGCTAAGTTTGAAAAACGGTTTATTTTCCCCAAACTGACGTTTTTCAAGCTTTTCTTAAAATTCGATCGAATCTCAAAACTCGCCGTTTTTGCATGTTTTTGCCTAATATTACTTAGAATCGGAGACCTTAATTTGATAGGTTTGAAGATATTTGCATTATCCAAAAAACTCCCGTTTTTCAATCTTTTTTAGGAAATGGATCAAAACTTAAAAACGTGTGTTTTACCAGGTTTTGGGTAATATTATTTAAATTCGAGAGCAATAACTAGCTAAGTTTGAAAAACGGTTTATTTTCCCCAAACTGACGCTTTTCAAGCTTTTCTTAAAATGCGATCGAATCTCAAAACTCGCCGTTTTTGCATGTTTTTGCCTAATATTACTTAGAATCGGAGACCTTAATTTGATAAGTTTGAAGATATTTGCATTATCCAAAAAACTCCCGTTTTTAAGGAAATGGATCCAAACTTAAAGACGGCCGTTTTTCCAGGTTTTGGTTAATATTACTTAGGAATCGAGAGCAATAACTTGCTAAGCTTGAAAAACGGTTTATTTTTCCAAAGTGACGTTTTTCAAGCTTTTTTTGAGAAATCGATCGAATCTCAAAACTCGCCGTTTTTGCATGTTTTTGCTTAATATTACTTATAATCGGAGACCTTAATTTGATAAGTTTAAAGATATTTGCATTATCCAAAAAAACTCCCGTTTTTCAATCTTTTTTAGGAAATGGATCAAAACTTAAAAACGTCCATTTTACTAGGTTTTGTGTAATATTATTTAAATTCGAGAGCAATAACTAGCTAAGGTTGAAGAACGGTTTATTTTCCCAAAATTGACGTTTTTCAAGCTTTTTTTTAAGAAATCGATCGAATCTTAAAACTAGCCGTTTTTGCATGTTTTTGCCTAATATTACTTATAATCGGAGACCTTAATTTGATAAGTTTGAAGATATTTGCATTATCCAAAAAACTCTCGTTTTTCAATCTTTTTAAGGAAATGGATCAAAACTTAAAAACGGCCGTTTTTCCAGGTTTTGGTTAATATTAATCAGATTCGAGAGCAATAACTGGCTAAGTTTGAAAAACGGTTTATTTTCTTAAAACTGACGTTTTCCAAGCTTTTTTTAAGAAATCGATCGAATCTAGAAACTCGCCGTTTTTGCATGTTTTTGCCTAATATTACTTATAATCGGAGACCTCAATTTGATAAGTTTGAAGATATTTGCATTATCCCCAAAACTCCCGTTTTTCAATCTTTTTTAGAAAATAGTTCAAAACTTAAAAACGACCGTTTTACCAGCTTTTGTGTAATATTATTTAAATTTGAGAGCAATAACTAGCTAAGGTTGAAGAACGGTTTATTTTCTTAAAACCGACGTTTTTCAAGCTTTTCTTAAAAAATCGATCGAATCTCAAAACTCGCCGTTTTTGCATGTTTTTGCTTAATATTACTTATAATCGGAGACCTTAATTTGATAAGTTTGAAGATATTTGCATTATCCAAAAAACTCCCGTTTTTCAATCTTTTTTAGGAAATGGATCAAAACTTAAAAACGGCCGTTTTACCAGGTTTTGGGTAATATTATTTAAATTCGAGATCAATAACTAGCTAAGTTTGAAAAACGGTTTATTTTCCCCAAACTGACGTTTTACAAGCTTTTCTTAAAATTCGATCGAATCTCAAAACTCGCCGTATTTGCATGTTTTTGCCTAATATTACTTATAATCGGAGACCTTAATTTGATAAGTTTGAAGATATTTGCATTATCCAAAAAACTCTCGTTTTTCAATCTTTTTAAGGAAATGGATCAAAACTTAAAAACGGCCGTTTTTCCAGGTTTTTGTTAATATTAATCAGATTCGAGAGCAATAACTGGCTAAGTTTGAAAAACGGTTTATTTTCTTAAAACTGACGTTTTTCAAGCTTTTTTTAAGAAATCGATCGAATCTAGAAACTCGCCGTTTTTGCATGTTTTTGCCTAATATTACTTATCATCGGAGACCTCAGTTTGATAAGTTTGAAGATATTTGCATTATCCCCAAAACTCTCGTTTTTTAATCTTTTTTAGAAAATAGTTCAAAACTTAAAAACGACCGTTTTACCAGCTTTTGTGTAATATTATTTAAATTCGAGAGCAATAACTAGCTAAGGTTAAAGAACGGTATATTTTCCCAAAATTGACGTTTTTCAAGCTTTTTTTTAAGAAAACGATCGAATCTTAAAACTCGCCGTTTTTGCATGTTTTTGCCTAATATTACTTATAATCGGAGACCTTAATTTGATAAGTTTGAAGATATTTGCATTATCCAAAAAACTCTCGTTTTTCAATCTTTTTAAGGAAATGGATCAAAACTTAAAAAGGGCCGTTTTTCCAGGTTTTGGTTAATATTAATCAGATTCGAGAGCAATAACTGGCTAAGTTTGAAAAACGGTTTATTTTCTTAAAACTGACGTTTTCCAAGCTTTTTTTAAGAAATCAATCGAATCTCAAAACTCGCCGTTTGTGCATGTTTTTGCTTAATATTACTCATAATCGGAGACCTTAATTTGATAAGTTTGAAGATATTTGCATTATCCAAAAAACTCCCGTTTTTCAATCTTTTTTAGAAAATAGTTCAAAACTTAAAAACGACCGTTTTACCAGCTTTTGTGTAATATTATTTAAATTCGAGAGCAATAACTAGCTAAGGTTGAAGAACGGTTTATTTTCCCAAAATTGACGTTTTTCAAGCTTTTCTTAAAATTCGATCGAATCTCAAAACTCGCCGTTTTTGCATGTTTTTGCCTAATATTACTTATAATCGGAGACCTTAATTTGATAAGTTTGAAGATATTTGCATTATCCAAAAAACTCTCGTTTTTCAATCTTTTTAAGGAAATGGATCAAAACTTAAAAACGGCCGTTTTTCCAGGTTTTGGTTAATATTAATCAGATTCGAGAGCAATAACTGGCTAAGTTTGAAAAACGGTTTATTTTCTTAAAACTGACGTTTTCCAAGCTTTTTTTAAGAAATCAATCGAATCTCAAAACTCGCCGTTTGTGCATGTTTTTGCTTAATATTACTTATAATCGGAGACCTTAATTTGATAAGTTTGAAGATATTTGCATTATCCAAAAAACTCCCGTTTTTCAATCTTTTTTAGGAAATGGATCAAAACTTAAAAACGTCCGTTTTACCAGGTTTTGGGTAATATTATTTAAATTCGAGATCAATAACTAGCTAAGTTTGAAAAACGGTTTATTTTCCCCAAACTGACGTTTTTCAAGCTTTTCTTAAAATTCGATCGAATCTCAAAACTCGCCGTTTTTGCATGTTTTTGCCTAATATTACTTAGAATCGGAGACCTTAATTTGATAAGTTTGAAGATATTTGCATTATCCAAAAAACTCCCGTTTTTAAGGAAATGGATCCAAACTTAAAGACGGCCGTTTTTCCAGGTTTTGGTTAATATTACTTAGGAATCGAGAGCAATAACTTGCTAAGCTTGAAAAACGGTTTATTTTTCCAAAGTGACGTTTTTCAAGCTTTTCTTAAGAAATCGATCGAATCTCAAAACTCGCCGTTTTTGCATGTTTTTGCCTAATATTACTTATAATCGGAGACCTTAATTTGATAAGTTTGAAGATATTTGCATTATCCAAAAAACTCTCGTTTTTCAATCTTTTTAAGGAAATGGATCAAAACTTAAAAACGGCCGTTTTTCCAGGTTTTGTTTAATATTAATCAGATTCGAGAGCAATAACTGGCTAAGTTTGAAAAACGGTTTATTTTCTTAAAACTGACGTTTTCCAAGCTTTTTTGAAGAAATCGATCGAATCTAAAAACTCGCCGTTTTTGCATGTTTTTGCCTAATATTACTTATAATCGGAGACCTCAATTTGATAAGTTTGAAGATATTTGCATTATCCCCAAAACTCCCGTTTTTCAATCTTTTTTAGAAAATAGTTCAAAACTTAAAAACGACCGTTTTTCCAGGTTTTTGGTTAATATTAATCAGATTCGTGAGCTATAACTAGCTAAGTTTGAAAAACGGTTTATTTTCCCCAAACTGACGTTTTTCAAGCTTTTCTTAAGAAATCGATCGAATCTCAAAACTCGCCGTTTTTGCATGTTTTTGCCTAATATTACTTATAATCGGAGACCTTAATTTGATAAGTTTGAAGATATTTGCATTATCCAAAAAACTCTCGTTTTTCAATCTTTTTAAGGAAACTTAAAAACGGCCGTTTTTCCAGGTTTTGGTTAATATTAATCAGATTCGAGAGCAATAACTGGCTAAGTTTGAAAAACGGTTTATTTTCTTAAAACTGACGTTTTCCAAGCTTTTTTTAAGAAATCGATCGAATCTAGAAACTCGCCGTTTTTGCATGTTTTTGCCTAATATTACTTATTATCGGAGACCTTAATTTGATAAGTTTGAAGATATTTGCATTATCCCCAAAACTCCCGTGTTTCAATCTTTTTTAGAAAATAGTTCAAAACTTAAAAACGACCGTTTTACCAGCTTTTGTGTAATATTATTTAAATTCGAGAGCAATAACTAGCTAAGGTTGAAGAACGGTTTATTTTCCCAAAATTGACGTTTTTCAAGCTTTTTTTTAAGAAATCGATCGAATCTTAAAACTCGCCGTTTTTGCATGTTTTTGCCTAATATTACTTATAATCAGGGACCTTAATTTGATAAGTTTGAAGATATTTGCATTATTCAAAAAACTCCCGTTTTTTAATCTTTTTAAGGAAATGGATCCAAACTTAAAGACGGCCGTTTTTTTAGGTTTTGGTTAATATTACTTAGGAATCGAGAGCAATAACTTGCTAAGCTTGAAAAACGGTTTATTTTTCAAAAGTGACGTTTTTCAAACTTTTTTTTAAGAAATCGATCGAATCTCAAAACTCGCCGTTTGTGCATGTTTTTGCTTAATATTACTTATAATCGGAGACCTTAATTTGATAAGTTTGAAGATATTTGCATTATCCAAAAAAACTCCCGTTTTTCAATCTTTTTTAGGAAATGGATCAAAACTTAAAAACGTCCTTTTTACCAGGTTTTGGGTAAAATTATTTAAATTTGAGAGCAATAACTAGCTAAGTTTGAAAAACGGTTTATTTTCCCCAAACTGACGTTTTTCAAGCTTTTCTTAAAATTCGATCGAATCTCAAAACTCGCCGTTTTTGCATGTTTTTGCCTAATATTACTTAGAATCGGAGACCTTAATTTGATAAGTTTGAAGATATTTGCATTATCCAAAAAAGTCTCGTTTTTCAATCTTTTTAAGGAAATGGATCAAAACTTAAAAACGGCCGTTTTTCCAGGTTTTGGTTAATATTAATCAGATTTGAGAGCAATAACTGGCTAAGTTTGAAAAACGGTTTATTTTCTTAAAACTAACGTTTTCCAAGCTTTTTTGAAGAAATCGATCGAATCTAAAAACTCGCCGTTTTTGCATGTTTTTGCCTAATATTACTTATCATCGGAGACCTCAATTTGATAAGTTTGAAGATATTTGCATTATCCCCAAAACTCTCGTTTTTCAATCTTTTTTAGAAAATAGTTCAAAACTTAAAAACGACCGTTTTACCAGCTTTTGTGTAATATTATTTAAATTCGAGAGCAATAACTAGCTAAGGTTGAAGAACGGTTTATTTTCCCAAAATTGACGTTTTTCAAGCTTTTTTTTAAGAAATCGATCGAATCTTAAAACTCGCCGTTTTTGCATGTTTTTGCCTAATATTACTTATAGTCGGAGACCTTAATTTGATAAGTTTGAAGATATTTGCATTATCCAAAAAACTCCCATTTTAATCTTTTTAGGAAATGGATCAAATTTAAAAAACGGCCGTTTGACCAGCTTTTGGGTAATATTATCTAAATTCGAGAGCAATAACTAGCTAAGTTTGAAAAACGGTTTATTTTCCCAAAATTGACGTTTTTCAAGCTTTTTTTAAGAAATCGATCGAATCTCAAAACTCGCCGTTTTTGCATGTTTTTGCCTAATATTACTTATAATCGGAGACCTTAATTTGATAAGTTTGAAGATATTTGCATTATCCAAAAAACTCTCGTTTTTCAATCTTTTTAAGAAAATGGATCAAAACTTAAAAACGGCCGTTTTTCCAGGTTTTGGTTAATATTAATCAGATTCGAGAGCAATAACTGGCTAATTTTGAAAAACGGTTTATTTTCTTAAAACTGACGTTTTCCAAGCTTTTTTTAAGAAATCAATCGAATCTAAAAACTCGCCGTTTCTGCATGTTTTTGCCTAATATTACTTATAATCGGAGATCTCAATTTGATAAGTTTGAAGATATTTGCATTATCCCCAAAACTCCCGTTTTTCAATCTTTTTTAGAAAATAGTTCAAAACTTAAAAACGCCCGTTTTCCAGGTTTTTGGTTTATATTAATCAGATTCGTGAGCAATAACTGGCTAAGTTTGAAAAACGGTTTATTTTCCCAAAATTGACGTTTTTCAAGCTTTTTTTAAGAAATCGATCGAATCTCAAAACTCGCCGTTTGTGCATGTTTTTGCTTAATATAACTTATAATCGGAGACCTTAATTTGATAAGTTTGAAGATATTTGCTTTATCCAAAAAACTCCTGTTTTTCAATCTTTTTTAGGAAATGGATCAAAACTTAAAAACGTCCGTTTTACCAGGTTTTGGGTAATATTATTTAAATTCGAGAGCAATAACTAGCTAAGTTTGAAAAACGGTTTATTTTCCCCAAACTGACGTTTTTCAAGCTTTTCTTAAAATTCGATCGAATCTCAAAACTCGCCGTTTTTGCATGTTTTTGCCTAATATTACTTAGAATCGGAGACCTTAATTTGATAAGTTTGAAGATATTTGCATTATCCAAAAAACTCCCGTTTTTTAATCTTTTTAAGGAAATGGATCCAAACTTAAAGACGGCCGTTTTTCCAGGTTTTGGTTAATATTACTTAGGAATCGAGAGCAATAACTTGCTAAGCTTGAAAAACGGTTTATTTTTCCAAAGTGACGTTTTTCAAGCTTTTTTTGAGAAATCGATCGAATCTCAAAACTCGCCGTTTTTGCATGTTTTTGCTTAATATTACTTATAATCGGAGACCTTAATTTGATAAGTTTGAAGATATTTGCATTATCCAAAAAAACTCCCGTTTTTCAATCTTTTTTAGGAAATGGATCGTACCTTAAAAACGTCCGTTTTACCAGGTTTTGGGTAATATTATTTAAATTCGAGAGCAATAACTAGCTAAGTTTGAAAAACGGTTTATTTTCCCCAAGCTGACGTTTTTCAAGCTTTTCTTAAGAAATCGATCGAATCTCAAAACTCGCCGTTTTTGCATGTTTTTGCCTAATATTACTTATAATCGGAGACCTTAATTTGATAAGTTTGAAGATATTTGCATTATCCAAAAAACTCTCGTTTTTCAATCTTTTTAAGGAAATGGATCAAAACTTAAAAACGGCCGTTTTTCCAGGTTTTGTTTAATATTAATCAGATTCGAGAGCAATAACTGGCTAAGTTTGAAAAACGGTTTATTTTCTTAAACCGACGTTTTCCAAGCTTTTTTGAAGAAATCGATCGAATCTAAAAACTCGCCGTTTTTGCATGTTTTTGCCTAATATTACTTATAATCGGAGACCTCAATTTGATAAGTTTGAAGATATTTGCATTATCCCCAAAACTCCCGTTTTTCAATCTTTTTTAGAAAATAGTTCAAAACTTAAAAACGACCGTTTTTCCAGGTTTTTGGTTAATATTAATCAGATTCGTGAGCTATAACTGGCTAAGTTTGAAAAACGGTTTATTTTCTTAAAACTGACGTTTTCCAAGCTTTTCTTAAAAAATCGATCGAATCTCAAAACTCGCCGTTTTTGCATGTTTTTGCTTAATATTACTTATAATCGGAGACCTTAATTTGATAAGTTTGAAGATATTTGCATTATCCAAAAAACTCCCGTTTTTCAATCTTTTTTAGGAAATGGATCAAATTTTAAAAACGTCCGTTTTCCTAGGTTTTGGGTAATATTATTTAAATTCGAGAGCAATAACTAGCTAAGTTTGAAAAACGGTTTATTTTCCCCAAACTGACGTTTTTCAAGCTTTTCTTAAGAAATCGATCGAATCTCAAAACTCGCCGTTTTTGCATGTTTTTGCCTAATATTACTTATAATCGGAGACCTTAATTTGATAAGTTTGAAGATATTTGCATTATCCAAAAAACTCTCGTTTTTCAATCTTTTTAAGGAAATGGATCAAAACTTAAAAACGGCCGTTTTTCCAGGTTTTGGTTAATATTAATCAGATTCGAGAGCAATAACTGGCTAAGTTTGAAAAACGGTTTATTTTCTTAAAACTGACGTTTTCCAAGCTTTTTTTAAGAAATCGATCGAATCTAGAAACTCGCCGTTTTTGGTGTTTTTGCCTAATATTACTTATTATCGGAGACCTCAATTTGATAAGTTTGAAGATATTTGCATTATCCCCAAAACTCCCGTTTTTCAATCTTTTTTAGAAAATAGTTCAAAACTTAAAAACGACCGTTTTACCAGCTTTTGTGTAATATTATTTAAATTCGAGAGCAATAACTAGCTAAGGTTGAAGAACGGTTTATTTTCCCAAAATTGACGTTTTTCAAGCTTTTTTTTAAGAAATCGATCGAATCTTAAAACTCGCCGTTTTTGCATGTTTTTGCCTAATATTACTTATAATCAGGGACCTTAATTTGATAAGTTTGAAGATATTTGCATTATCCAAAAAACTCCCGTTTTTTAATCTTTTTAAGGAAATGGATCCAAACTTAAAGACGGCCGTTTTTTTAGGTTTTGGTTAATATTACTTAGGAATCGAGAGCAATAACTTGCTAAGCTTGAAAAACGGTTTATTTTTCAAAAGTGACGTTTTTCAAACTTTTTTTTAAGAAATCGATCGAATCTCAAAACTCGCCGTTTGTGCATGTTTTTGCTTAATATTACTTATAATCGGAGACCTTAATTTGATAAGTTTGAAGATATTTGCATTATCCAAAAAACTCCCGTTTTTCAATCTTTTTTAGGAAATGGATCAAAACTTAAAAACGTCCTTTTTACCAGGTTTTGGGTAATATTATTTAAATTCGAGAGCAATAACTAGCTAAGGTTGAAGAACGGTTTATTTTCCCAAAATTGACGTTTTTCAAGCTTTTTTTTAAGAAATCGATCGAATCTTAAAACTCGCCGTTTTTGCATGTTTTTGCCTAATATTACTTAGAATCGGAGACCTTAATTTGATAAGTTTGAAGATATTTGCATTATCCAAAAAACTCCCGTTTTTTAATCTTTTTAAGGAAATGGATCCAAACTTAAAGACGGCCGTTTTTCCAGGTTTTGGTTAATATTACTTAGGAATTGAGAGCAATAACTTGCTAAGCTTGAAAAACGGTTTATTTTTCGAAAGTGACGTTTTTAAAGCTTTTTTTGAGAAATCGATCGAATCTCAAAACTCGCCGTTTTTGCATGTTTTTGCTTAATATTACTTATAATCGGAGACCTTAATTTGATAAGTTTGAAGATATTTGCATTATCCAAAAAAACTCCCGTTTTTCAATCTTTTTTAGGAAATGGATCGTACCTTAAAAACGTCCGTTTTACCAGGTTTTGGGTAATATTATTTAAATTCGAGAGCAATAACTAGCTAAGTTTGAAAAACGGTTTATTTTCCCCAAGCTGACGTTTTTCAAGCTTTTCTTAAGAAATCGATCGAATCTCAAAACTCGCCGTTTTTGCATGTTTTTGCCTAATATTACTTATAATCGGAGACCTTAATTTGATAAGTTTGAAGATATTTGCATTATCCCCAAAACTCCCGTTTTTCAATCTTTTTTAGAAAATAGTTCAAAACTTAAAAACGACCGTTTTTCCAGGTTTTTGGTTAATATTAATCAGATTCGTGAGCTATAACTAGCTAAGTTTGAAAAACGGTTTATTTTCCCCAAACTGACGTTTTTCAAGCTTTTCTTAAGAAATCGATCGAATCTCAAAACTCGCCGTTTTTGCATGTTTTTGCCTAATATTACTTATAATCGGAGACCTTAATTTGATAAGTTTGAAGATATTTGCATTATCCAAAAAACTCTCGTTTTTCAATCTTTTTAAGGAAATGGATCAAAACTTAAAAACGGCCGTTTTTCCAGGTTTTGGTTAATATTAATCAGATTCGAGAGCAATAACTGGCTAAGTTTGAAAAACGGTTTATTTTCTTAAAACTGACGTTTTCCAAGCTTTTTTGAAGAAATCGATCGAATCTAAAAACTCGCCGTTTTTGCATGTTTTTGCTTAATATTACTTATAATCGGAGACCTTAATTTGATAAGTTTGAAGATATTTGCATTATCCAAAAAAACTCCCGTTTTTCAATCTTTTTTAGGAAATGGATCGTACCTTAAAAACGTCCGTTTTACCAGGTTTTGGGTAATATTATTTAAATTCGAGAGCAATAACTAGCTAAGTTTGAAAAACGGTTTATTTTCCCCAAGCTGACGTTTTTCAAGCTTTTCTTAAGAAATCGATCGAATCTCAAAACTCGCCGTTTTTGCATGTTTTTGCCTAATATTACTTATAATCGGAGACCTTAATTTGATAAGTTTGAAGATATTTGCATTATCCAAAAAACTCTCGTTTTTCAATCTTTTTAAGGAAATGGATCAAAACTTAAAAACGGCCGTTTTTCCAGGTTTTGTTTAATATTAATCAGATTCGAGAGCAATAACTGGCTAAGTTTGAAAAACGGTTTATTTTCTTAAAACTGACGTTTTCCAAGCTTTTTGGAAGAAATCGATCGAATCTAAAAACTCGCCGTTTTTGCATGTTTTTGCCTAATATTACTTATAATCGGAGACCTCAATTTGATAAGTTTGAAGATATTTGCATTATCCCCAAAACTCCCGTTTTTCAATCTTTTTTAGAAAATAGTTCAAAACTTAAAAACGACCGTTTTTCCAGGTTTTTGGTTAATATTAATCAGATTCGTGAGCTATAACTAGCTAAGTTTGAAAAACGGTTTATTTTCCCCAAACTGACGTTTTTCAAGCTTTTCTTAAGAAATCGATCGAATCTCAAAACTCGCCGTTTTTGCATGTTTTTGCCTAATATTACTTATAATCGGAGACCTTAATTTGATAAGTTTGAAGATATTTGCATTATCCAAAAAACTCTCGTTTTTCAATCTTTTTAAGGAAATGGATCAAAACTTAAAAACGGCCGTTTTTCCAGGTTTTGGTTAATATTAATCAGATTCGAGAGCAATAACTGGCTAAGTTTGAAAAACGGTTTATTTTCTTAAAACTGACGTTTTCCAAGCTTTTTTTAAGAAATCGATCGAATCTAGAAACTCGCCGTTTTTGCATGTTTTTGCCTAATATTACTTATTATCGGAGACCTCAATTTGATAAGTTTGAAGATATTTGCATTATCCCCAAAACTCCCGTTTTTCAATCTTTTTTAGAAAATAGTTCAAAACTTAAAAACGACCGTTTTACCAGCTTTTGTGTAATATTATTTAAATTCGAGAGCAATAACTAGCTAAGGTTGAAGAACGGTTTATTTTCCCAAAATTGACGTTTTTCAAGCTTTTTTTTAAGAAATCGATCGAATCTTAAAACTCGCCGTTTTTGCATCTTTTTGCCTAATATTACTTATAATCAGGGACCTTAATTTGATAAGTTTGAAGATATTTGCATTATCCAAAAAACTCCCGTTTTTTAATCTTTTTAAGGAAATGGATCCAAACTTAAAGACGGCCGTTTTTTTAGGTTTTGGTTAATATTACTTAGGAATCGAGAGCAATAACTTGCTAAGCTTGAAAAACGGTTTATTTTTCAAAAGTGACGTTTTTCAAACTTTTTTTTAAGAAATCGATCGAATCTCAAAACTCGCCGTTTGTGCATGTTTTTGCTTAATATTACTTATAATCGGAGACCTTAATTTGATAAGTTTGAAGATATTTGCATTATCCAAAAAACTCCCGTTTTTCAATCTTTTTTAGGAAATGGATCAAAACTTAAAAACGTCCTTTTTACCAGGTTTTGGGTAATATTATTTAAATTCGAGAGCAATAACTAGCTAAGTTTGAAAAACGGTTTATTTTCCCCAAACTGACGTTTTTCAAGCTTTTCTTAAAATTCGATCGAATCTCAAAACTCGCCGTTTTTGCATGTTTTTGCCTAATATTACTTATTATCGGAGACCTCAATTTGATAAGTTTGAAGATATTTGCATTATCCCCAAAACTCCCGTTTTTCAATCTTTTTTAGAAAATAGTTCAAAACTTAAAAACGACCGTTTTACCAGCTTTTGTGTAATATTATTTAAATTCGAGAGCAATAACTAGCTAAGGTTGAAGAACGGTTTATTTTCCCAAAATTGACGTTTTTCAAGCTTTTTTTTAAGAAATCGATCGAATCTTAAAACTCGCCGTTTTTGCATGTTTTTGCCTAATATTACTTATAATCAGGGACCTTAATTTGATAAGTTTGAAGATATTTGCATTATCCAAAAAACTCCCGTTTTTTAATCTTTTTAAGGAAATGGATCCAAACTTAAAGACAGCCGTTTTTTTAGGTTTTGGTTAATATTACTTAGGAATCGAGAGCAATAACTTGCTAAGCTTGAAAAACGGTTTATTTTTCAAAAGTGACGTTTTTCAAACTTTTTTTTAAGAAATCGATCGAATCTCAAAACTCGCCGTTTGTGCATGTTTTTGCTTAATATTACTTATAATCGGAGACCTTAATTTGATAAGTTTGAAGATATTTGCATTATCCAAAAAACTCCCGTTTTTCAATCTTTTTTAGGAAATGGATCAAAACTTAAAAACGTCCTTTTTACCAGGTTTTGGGTAATATTATTTAAATTCGAGAGCAATAACTAGCTAAGTTTGAAAAACGGTTTATTTTCCCCAAACTGACGTTTTTCAAGCTTTTCTTAAAATTCGATCGAATCTCAAAACTCGCCGTTTTTGCATGTTTTTGCCTAATATTACTTAGAATCGGAGACCTTAATTTGATAAGTTTGAAGATATTTGCATTATCCCCAAAACTCCCGTTTTTCAATCTTTTTTAGGAAATGGATCAAAACTTAAAAACGTCCATTTTACCAGGTTTTGGGTAATATTATTTAAATTCGAGAGCAATAACTAGCTAAGTTTGAAAAACGGTTTATTTTCCCCAAACTGACGTTTTTCAAGCTTGTCTTAAAATTCGATCGAATCTCAAAACTCGCCGTTTTTGCATGTTTTTGCCTAATATTACTTAGAATCGGAGACCTTAATTTGATAAGTTTGAAGATATTTGCATTATCCAAAAAACTGCCGTTTTTTAATCTTTTTAAGGAAATGGATCCAAACTTAAAGATGGCAGTTTTTCCAGGTTTTGGTTAATATTACTTAGGAATCGAGAGCAATAACTTGCTAAGCTTGAAAAACGGTTTATTTTTCCAAAGTGACGTTTTTCAAGCTTTTTTTGAGAAATCGATCGAATCTCAAAACTCGCCGTTTTTGCATGTTTTTGCTTAATATTACTTATAATCGGAGACCTTAATTTGATAAGTTTGAAGATATTTGCATTATCCAAAAAAACTCCCGTTTTTCAATCTTTTTTAGGAAATGGATCAAAACTTAAAAACGTCCGTTTTACCAGGTTTTGGTTAATATTAATCAGATTCGAGAGCAATAACTGGCTAAGTTTGAAAAACGGTTTATTTTCTTAAAACTGACGTTTTCCAAGCTTTTTTTAAGAAATCAATCGAATCTTAAAACTCGCCGTTTGTGCATGTTTTTGCTTAATATTACTTATAATCGGAGACCTTAATTTGATAAGTTTGAAGATATTTGAATTATCCAAAAAACTCCCGTTTTTCAATCTTTTTTAGGAAATGGATCAAAACTTAAAAACGTCCGTTTTACCAGGTTTTGGGTAATATTATTTAAATTCGAGAGCAATAACTAGCTAAGTTTGAAAAACGGTTTATTTTCCCCAAACTGACGTTTTTCAAGCTTTTCTTAAAATTCGATCGAATCTCAAAACTTGCCGTTTTTGCATGTTTTTCCTAATATTACTTAGAATCGGAGACCTTAATTTGATAAGTTTGAAGATATTTGCTTTATCCAAAAAACTCCCGTTTTTCAATCTTTTTTAGGAAATGGATCAAAACTTAAAAACGTCCGTTTTACCAGGTTTTGGGTAATATTATTTAAATTCGAGAGCAATAACTGGCTAATTTTGAAAAACGGTTTATTTTCTTAAAACTGACGTTTTCCAAGCTTTTTTTAAGAAATCAATCGAATCTAAAAACTCGCCGTTTTTGCATGTTTTTGCCTAATATTACTTATAATCGGAGATCTCAATTTGATAAGTTTGAAGATATTTGCATTATCCCCAAAACTCCCGTTTTTCAATCTTTTTTAGAAAATAGTTCAAAACTTAAAAACGCCCGTTTTCCAGGTTTTTGGTTAATATTAATCAGATTCGTGAGCAATAACTGGCTAAGTTTGAAAAACGGTTTATTTTCCCAAAATTGACGTTTTTCAAGCTTTTTTTAAGAAATCGATCGAATCTCAAAACTCGCATTTGTGCATGTTTTTGCTTAATATTACTTATAATCGGAGACCTTAATTTGATAAGTTTGAAGATATTTGCTTTATCCAAAAAACTCCTGTTTTTCAATCTTTTTTAGGAAATGGATCAAAACTTAAAAACGTCCTTTTTACCAGGTTTTGGGTAATATTATTTAAATTCGAGAGCAATAACTAGCTAAGTTTGAAAAACGGTTTATCTTCCCCAAACTGACGTTTTTCAAGCTTTTCTTAAAATTCGATCGAATCTCAAAACTCGCCGTTTTTGCATGTTTTTGCCTAATATTACTTAGAATCGGAGACCTTAATTTGATAAGTTTGTAAATATTTGCATTATCCAAAAAACTCCCGTTTTTTAATCTTTTTAAGGAAATGGATCCAAACTTAAAGACGGCCGTTTTTCCAGGTTTTGGTTAATATTACTTAGGAATCGAGAGCAATAACTTGCTAAGCTTGAAAAACGGTTTATTTTTCCAAAGTGACGTTTTTCAAGCTTTTTTTGAGAAATCGATCGAATCTCAAAACTCGCCGTTTTTGCATGTTTTTGCTTAATATTACTTATAATCGGAGACCTTAATTTGATAAGTTTGAAGATATTTGCATTATCCAAAAAAACTCCCGTTTTTCAATCTTTTTTAGGAAATGGATCGTACCTTAAAAACGTCCGTTTTACCAGGTTTTGGGTAATATTATTTAAATTCGAGAGCAATAACTAGCTAAGTTTGAAAAACGGTTTATTTTCCCCAAGCTGACGTTTTTCAAGCTTTTCTTAAAATTCGATCGAATCTCAAAACTCGCCGTTTTTGCATGTTTTTGCCTAATATTACTTAGAATCGGAGACCTTAATTTGATAAGTTTGAAGATATTTGCATTATCCAAAAAACTCCCGTTTTTTAATCTTTTTAAGGAAATGGATCCAAACTTAAAGACGGCAGTTTTTCCAGGTTTTGGTTAATATTACTTAGGAATCGAGAGCAATAACTTGCTAAGCTTGAAAAACGGTTTATTTTTCCAAAGTGACGTTTTTCAAGCTTTTTTTGAGAAATCGATCGAATCTCAAAACTCGCCGTTTTTGCATGTTTTTGCTTAATATTACTTATAATCGGAGACCTTAATTTGATAAGTTTGAAGATATTTGCATTATCCAAAAAAACTCCCGTTTTTCAATCTTTTTTAGGAAATGGATCAAAACTTAAAAACGTCCGTTTTACCAGGTTTTGGTTGATATTAATCAGATTCGAGAGCAATAACTGGCTAAGTTTGAAAAACGGTTTATTTTCTTAAAACTGACGTTTTCCAAGCTTTTTTTAAGAAATCAATCGAATCTTAAAACTCGCCGTTTGTGCATGTTTTTGCTTAATATTACTTATAATCGGAGACCTTAATTTGATAAGTTTGAAGATATTTGAATTATCCAAAAAACTCCCGTTTTTCAATCTTTTTTAGGAAATGGATCAAAACTTAAAAACGTCCGTTTTACCAGGTTTTGGGTAATATTATTTAAATTCGAGAGCAATAACTAGCTAAGTTTGAAAAACGGTTTATTTTCCCCAAACTGACGTTTTTCAAGCTTTTCTTAAAATTCGATCGAATCTCAAAACTTGCCGTTTTTGCATGTTTTTCCTAATATTACTTAGAATCGGAGACCTTAATTTGATAAGTTTGAAGATATTTGCTTTATCCAAAAAACTCCCGTTTTTCAATCTTTTTTAGGAAATGGATCAAAACTTAAAAACGTCCGTTTTACCAGGTTTTGGGTAATATTATTTAAATTCGAGAGCAATAACTAGCTAAGTTTGAAAAACGGTTTATTTTCCCCAAACTGACGTTTTTCAAGCTTTTCTTAAAATTCGATCGAATCTCAAAACTTGCCGTTTTTGCATGTTTTTCATAATATTACTTAGAATCGGAGACCTTAATTTGATAAGTTTGAAGATATTTGCTTTATCCAAAAAACTCCCGTTTTTCAATCTTTTTTAGGAAATGGATCAACACTTAAAAACGTCCGTTTTACCAGGTTTTGGGTAATATTATTTAAATTCGAGAGCAATAACTGGCTAATTTTGAAAAACGGTTTATTTTCTTAAAACTGACGTTTTCCAAGCTTTTTTTAAGAAATCAATCGAATCTAAAAACTCGCCGTTTTTGCATGTTTTTGCCTAATATTACTTATAATCGGAGATCTCAATTTGATAAGTTTGAAGATATTTGCATTATCCCCAAAACTCCCGTTTTTCAATCTTTTTTAGAAAATAGTTCAAAACTTAAAAACGCCCGTTTTCCAGGTTTTTGGTTAATATTAATCAGATTCGTGAGCAATAACTGGCTAAGTTTGAAAAACGGTTTATTTTCCCAAAATTGACGTTTTTCAAGCTTTTTTTAAGAAATCGATCGAATCTCAAAACTCGCATTTGTGCATGTTTTTGCTTAATATTACTTATAATCGGAGACCTTAATTTGATAAGTTTGAAGATATTTGCTTTATCCAAAAAACTCCTGTTTTTCAATCTTTTTTAGGAAATGGATCAAAACTTAAAAACGTCCTTTTTACCAGGTTTTGGGTAATATTATTTAAATTCGAGAGCAATAACTAGCTAAGTTTGAAAAACGGTTTATCTTCCCCAAACTGACGTTTTTCAAGCTTTTCTTAAAATTCGATCGAATCTCAAAACTCGCCGTTTTTGCATGTTTTTGCCTAATATTACTTAGAATCGGAGACCTTAATTTGATAAGTTTGAAGATATTTGCATTATCCAAAAAACTCCCGTTTTTTAATCTTTTTAAGGAAATGGATCCAAACTTAAAGACGGCCGTTTTTCCAGGTTTTGGTTAATATTACTTAGGAATCGAGAGCAATAACTTGCTAAGCTTGAAAAACGGTTTATTTTTCCAAAGTGACGTTTTTCAAGCTTTTTTTGAGAAATCGATCGAATCTCAAAACTCGCCGTTTTTGCATGTTTTTGCTTAATATTACTTATAATCGGAGACCTTAATTTGATAAGTTTGAAGATATTTGCATTATCCAAAAAAACTCCCGTTTTTCAATCTTTTTTAGGAAATGGATCGTACCTTAAAAACGTCCGTTTTACCAGGTTTTGGGTAATATTATTTAAATTCGAGAGCAATAACTAGCTAAGTTTGAAAAACGGTTTATTTTCCCCAAGCTGACGTTTTTCAAGCTTTTCTTAAGAAATCGATCGAATCTCAAAACTCGCCGTTTTTGCATGTTTTTGCCTAATATTACTTATAATCGGAGACCTTAATTTGATAAGTTTGAAGATATTTGCATTATCCAAAAAACTCTCGTTTTTCAATCTTTTTAAGGAAATGGATCAAAACTTAAAAACGGCCGTTTTTCCAGGTTTTGTTTAATATTAATCAGATTCGAGAGCAATAACTGGCTAAGTTTGAAAAACGGTTTATTTTCTTAAAACTGACGTTTTCCAAGCTTTTTTGAAGAAATCGATCGAATCTAAAAACTCGCCGTTTTTGCATGTTTTTGCCTAATATTACTTATAATCGGAGACCTCAATTTGATAAGTTTGAAGATATTTGCATTATCCCCAAAACTCCCGTTTTTCAATCTTTTTTAGAAAATAGTTCAAAACTTAAAAACGACCGTTTTTCCAGGTTTTTGGTTAATATTAATCAGATTCGTGAGCTATAACTGGCTAAGTTTGAAAAACGGTTTATTTTCTTAAAACTGACGTTTTCCAAGCTTTTCTTAAAAAATCGATCGAATCTCAAAACTCGCCGTTTTTGCATGTTTTTGCTTAATATTACTTATAATCGGAGACCTTAATTTGATAAGTTTGAAGATATTTGCATTATCCAAAAAACTCCCGTTTTTCAATCTTTTTTAGGAAATGGATCAAATTTTAAAAACGTCCGTTTTCCTAGGTTTTGGGTAATATTATTTAAATTCGAGAGCAATAACTAGCTAAGTTTGAAAAACGGTTTATTTTCCCCAAACTGACGTTTTTCAAGCTTTTCTTAAGAAATCGATCGAATCTCAAAACTCGCCGTTTTTGCATGTTTTTGCTTAATATTACTTATAATCGGAGACCTTAATTTGATAAGTTTAAAGATATTTGCATTATCCAAAAAACTCCCGTTTTTCAATCTTTTTTAGGAAATGGATCAAATTTTAAAAACGTCCGTTTTCCTAGGTTTTGGGTAATATTATTTAAATTCGAGAGCAATAACTAGCTAAGTTTGAAAAACGGTTTATTTTCCCCAAACTGACGTTTTTCAAGCTTTTCTTAAGAAATCGATCGAATCTCAAAACTCGCCGTTTTTGCATGTTTTTGCCTAATATTACTTATAATCGGAGACCTTAATTTGATAAGTTTGAAGATATTTGCATTATCCAAAAAACTCTCGTTTTTCAATCTTTTTAAGGAAATGGATCAAAACTTAAAAACGGCCGTTTTTCCAGGTTTTGGTTAATATTAATCAGATTCGAGAGCAATAACTGGCTAAGTTTGAAAAACGGTTTATTTTCTTAAAACTGACGTTTTTCAAGCTTTTTTTAAGAAATCGATCGAATCTAGAAACTCGCCGTTTTTGCATGTTTTTGCCTAATATTACATATTATCGGAGACCTCAATTTGATAAGTTTGAAGATATTTGCATTATCCCCAAAACTCCCGTTTTTCAATCTTTTTTAGAAAATAGTTCAAAACTTAAAAACGACCGTTTTACCAGCTTTTGTGTAATATTATTTAAATTCGAGAGCAATAACTAGCTAAGGTTGAAGAACGGTTTATTTTCCCAAAATTGACGTTTTTCAAGCTTTTTTTTCAGAAATCGATCGAATCTTAAAACTCGCCGTTTTTGCATGTTTTTGCCTAATATTACTTATAATCAGGGACCTTAATTTGATAAGTTTGAAGATATTTGCATTATCCAAAAAACTCCCGTTTTTTAATCTTTTTAAGGAAATGGATCCAAACTTAAAGACGGCCGTTTTTTTAGGTTTTGGTTAATATTCCTCAGGAATCGAGAGCAATAACTTGCTAAGCTTGAAAAACGGTTTATTTTTCAAAAGTGACGTTTTTCAAACTTTTTTTTAAGAAATCGATCGAATCTCAAAACTCGCCGTTTGTGCATGTTTTTGCTTAATATTACTTATAATCGGAGACCTTAATTTGATAAGTTTGAAGATATTTGCATTATCCAAAAAACTCCCGTTTTTCAATCTTTTTTAGGAAATGGATCAAAACTTAAAAACGTCCTTTTTACCAGGTTTTGGGTAATATTATTTAAATTCGAGAGCAATAACTAGCTAAGTTTGAAAAACGGTTTATTTTTCCCAAACTGACGTTTTTCAAGCTTTTCTTAAAATTCGATCGAATCTCAAAACTCGCCGTTTTTGCATGTTTTTGCCTAATATTACTTAGAATCGGAGACCTTAATTTGATAAGTTTGAAGATATTTGCATTATCCAAAAAACTCCCGTTTTTTAATCTTTTTAAGGAAATGGATCCAAACTTAAAGACGGCAGTTTTTCCAGGTTTTGGTTAATATTACTTAGGAATCGAGAGCAATAACTTGCTAAGCTTGAAAAACGGTTTATTTTTCCAAAGTGACGTTTTTCAAGCTTTTTTTGAGAAATCGATCGAATCTCAAAACTCGCCGTTTTTGCATGTTTTTGCTTAATATTACTTATAATCGGAGACCTTAATTTGATAAGTTTGAAGATATTTGCATTATCCAAAAAAACTCCCGTTTTTCAATCTTTTTTAGGAAATGGATCAAAACTTAAAAACGTCCGTTTTACCAGGTTTTGGTTAATATTAATCAGATTCGAGAGCAATAACTGGCTAAGTTTGAAAAACGGTTTATTTTCTTAAAACTGACGTTTTCCAAGCTTTTTTTAAGAAATCAATCGAATCTTAAAACTCGCCGTTTGTGCATGTTTTTGCTTAATATTACTTATAATCGGAGACCTTAATTTGATAAGTTTGAAGATATTTGAATTATCCAAAAAACTCCCGTTTTTCAATCTTTTTTAGGAAATGGATCAAAACTTAAAAACGTCCGTTTTACCAGGTTTTGGGTAATATTATTTAAATTCGAGAGCAATAACTAGCTAAGTTTGAAAAACGGTTTATTTTCCCCAAACTGACGTTTTTCAAGCTTTTCTTAAAATTCGATCGAATCTCAAAACTTGCCGTTTTTGCATGTTTTTCCTAATATTACTTAGAATCGGAGACCTTAATTTGATAAGTTTGAAGATATTTGCTTTATCCAAAAAACTCCCGTTTTTCAATCTTTTTTAGGAAATGGATCAACACTTAAAAACGTCCGTTTTACCAGGTTTTGGGTAATATTATTTAAATTCGAGAGCAATAACTGGCTAATTTTGAAAAACGGTTTATTTTCTTAAAACTGACGTTTTCCAAGCTTTTTTTAAGAAATCAATCGAATCTAAAAACTCGCCGTTTTTGCATGTTTTTGCCTAATATTACTTATAATCGGAGATCTCAATTTGATAAGTTTGAAGATATTTGCATTATCCCCAAAACTCCCGTTTTTCAATCTTTTTTAGAAAATAGTTCAAAACTTAAAAACGCCCGTTTTCCAGGTTTTTGGTTAATATTAATCAGATTCGTGAGCAATAACTGGCTAAGTTTGAAAAACGGTTTATTTTCCCAAAATTGACGTTTTTCAAGCTTTTTTTAAGAAATCGATCGAATCTCAAAACTCGCATTTGTGCATGTTTTTGCTTAATATTACTTATAATCGGAGACCTTAATTTGATAAGTTTGAAGATATTTGCTTTATCCAAAAAACTCCTGTTTTTCAATCTTTTTTAGGAAATGGATCAAAACTTAAAAACGTCCTTTTTACCAGGTTTTGGGTAATATTATTTAAATTCGAGAGCAATAACTAGCTAAGTTTGAAAAACGGTTTATCTTCCCCAAACTGACGTTTTTCAAGCTTTTCTTAAAATTCGATCGAATCTCAAAACTCGCCGTTTTTGCATGTTTTTGCCTAATATTACTTAGAATCGGAGACCTTAATTTGATAAGTTTGAAGATATTTGCATTATCCAAAAAACTCCCGTTTTTTAATCTTTTTAAGGAAATGGATCCAAACTTAAAGACGGCCGTTTTTCCAGGTTTTGGTTAATATTACTTAGGAATCGAGAGCAATAACTTGCTAAGCTTGAAAAACGGTTTATTTTTCCAAAGTGACGTTTTTCAAGCTTTTTTTGAGAAATCGATCGAATCTCAAAACTCGCCGTTTTTGCATGTTTTTGCTTAATATTACTTATAATCGGAGACCTTAATTTGATAAGTTTGAAGATATTTGCATTATCCAAAAAAACTCCCGTTTTTCAATCTTTTTTAGGAAATGGATCGTACCTTAAAAACGTCCGTTTTACCAGGTTTTGGGTAATATTATTTAAATTCGAGAGCAATAACTAGCTAAGTTTGAAAAACGGTTTATTTTCCCCAAGCTGACGTTTTTCAAGCTTTTCTTAAGAAATCGATCGAATCTCAAAACTCGCCGTTTTTGCATGTTTTTGCCTAATATTACTTATAATCGGAGACCTTAATTTGATAAGTTTGAAGATATTTGCATTATCCAAAAAACTCTCGTTTTTCAATCTTTTTAAGGAAATGGATCAAAACTTAAAAACGGCCGTTTTTCCAGGTTTTGTTTAATATTAATCAGATTCGAGAGCAATAACTGGCTAAGTTTGAAAAACGGTTTATTTTCTTAAAACTGACGTTTTCCAAGCTTTTTCGAAGAAATCGATCGAATCTAAAAACTCGCCGTTTTTGCATGTTTTTGCCTAATATTACTTATAATCGGAGACCTCAATTTGATAAGTTTGAAGATATTTGCATTATCCCCAAAACTCCCGTTTTTCAATCTTTTTTAGAAAATAGTTCAAAACTTAAAAACGACCGTTTTTCCAGGTTTTTGGTTAATATTAATCAGATTCGTGAGCTATAACTGGCTAAGTTTGAAAAACGGTTTATTTTCTTAAAACTGACGTTTTCCAAGCTTTTCTTAAAAAATCGATCGAATCTCAAAACTCGCCGTTTTTGCATGTTTTTGCTTAATATTACTTATAATCAGAGACCTTAATTTGATAAGTTTGAAGATATTTGCATTATCCAAAAAACTCCCGTTTTTCAATCTTTTTTAGGAAATGGATCAAATTTTAAAAACGTCCGTTTTCCTAGGTTTTGGGTAATATTATTTAAATTCGAGAGCAATAACTAGCTAAGTTTGAAAAACGGTTTATTTTCCCCAAACTGACGTTTTTCAAGCTTTCCTTAAGAAATCGATCGAATCTCAAAACTCGCCGTTTTTGCATGTTTTTGCTTAATATTACTTATAATCGGAGACCTTAATTTGATAAGTTTAAAGATATTTGCATTATCCAAAAAACTCCCGTTTTTCAATCTTTTTTAGGAAATGGATCAAATTTTAAAAACGTCCGTTTTCCTAGGTTTTGGGTAATATTATTTAAATTCGAGAGCAATAACTAGCTAAGTTTGAAAAACGGTTTATTTTCCCCAAACTGACGTTTTTCAAGCTTTTCTTAAGAAATCGATCGAATCTCAAAACTCGCCGTTTTTGCATGTTTTTGCCTAATATTACTTATAATCGGAGACCTTAATTTGATAAGTTTGAAGATATTTGCATTATCCAAAAAACTCTCGTTTTTCAATCTTTTTAAGGAAATGGATCAAAACTTAAAAACGGCCGTTTTTCCAGGTTTTGGTTAATATTAATCAGATTCGAGAGCAATAACTGGCTAAGTTTGAAAAACGGTTTATTTTCTTAAAACTGACGTTTTCCAAGCTTTTTTTAAGAAATCGATCGAATCTAGAAACTCGCCGTTTTTGCATGTTTTTGCCTAATATTACATATTATCGGAGACCTCAATTTGATAAGTTTGAAGATATTTGCATTATCCCCAAAACTCCCGTTTTTCAATCTTTTTTAGAAAATAGTTCAAAACTTAAAAACGACCGTTTTACCAGCTTTTGTGTAATATTATTTAAATTCGAGAGCAATAACTAGCTAAGGTTGAAGAACGGTTTATTTTCCCAAAATTGACGTTTTTCAAGCTTTTTTTTAAGAAATCGATCGAATCTTAAAACTCGCCGTTTTTGCATGTTTTTGCCTAATATTACTTATAATCAGGGACCTTAATTTGATAAGTTTGAAGATATTTGCATTATCCAAAAAACTCCCGTTTTTTAATCTTTTTAAGGAAATGGATCCAAACTTAAAGACGGCCGTTTTTTTAGGTTTTGGTTAATATTACTTAGGAATCGAGAGCAATAACTTGCTAAGCTTGAAAAACGGTTTATTTTTCAAAAGTGACGTTTTTCAAACTTTTTTTTAAGAAATCGATCGAATCTCAAAACTCGCCGTTTGTGCATGTTTTTGCTTAATATTACTTATAATCGGAGACCTTAATTTGATAAGTTTGAAGATATTTGCATTATCCAAAAAACTCCCGTTTTTCAATCTTTTTTAGGAAATGGATCAAAACTTAAAAACGTCCTTTTTACCAGGTTTTGGGTAATATTATTTAAATTCGAGAGCAATAACTAGCTAAGTTTGAAAAACGGTTTATTTTTCCCAAACTGACGTTTTTCAAGCTTTTCTTAAAATTCGATCGAATCTCAAAACTCGCCGTTTTTGCATGTTTTTGCCTAATATTACTTAGAATCGGAGACCTTAATTTGATAAGTTTGAAGATATTTGCATTATCCAAAAAACTCCCGTTTTTCAATCTTTTTTAGGAAATGGATCAAAACTTAAAAACGTCCATTTTACCAGGTTTTGGGTAATATTATTTAAATTCGAGAGCAATAACTAGCTAAGTTTGAAAAACGGTTTATTTTCCCCAAACTGACGTTTTTCAAGCTTGTCTTAAAATTCGATCGAATCTCAAAACTCGCCGTTTTTGCATGTTTTTGCCTAATATTACTTAGAATCGGAGACCTTAATTTGATAAGTTTGAAGATATTTGCATTATCCAAAAAACTGCCGTTTTTTAATCTTTTTAAGGAAATGGATCCAAACTTAAAGATGGCTGTTTCTCCAGGTTTTGGTTAATATTACTTAGGAATCGAGAGCAATAACTTGCTAAGCTTGAAAAACGGTTTATTTTTCCAAAGTGACGTTTTTCAAGCTTTTTTTGAGATATCGATCGAATCTCAAAACTCGCCGTTTTTGCATGTTTTTGCTTAATATTACTTATAATCGGAGACCTTAATTTGATAAGTTTGAAGATATTTGCTTTATCCAAAAAACTCCCGTTTTTCAATCTTTTTTAGGAAATGGATCAAAACTTAAAAACGTCCGTTTTACCAGGTTTTGGGTAATATTATTTAAATTCGAGAGCAATAACTAGCTAAGTTTGAAAAACGGTTTATTTTCCCCAAACTGACGTTTTTCAAGCTTTTCTTAAAATTCGATCGAATCTCAAAACTCGCCGTTTTTGCATGTTTTTGCCTAATATTACTTAGAATCGGAGACCTTAATTTGATAAGTTTGAAGATATTTGCATTATCCAAAAAACTCCCGTTTTTTAATCTTTTTAAGGAAATGGATCCAAACTTAAAGACGGCCGTTTTTCCAGGTTTTGGTTAATATTACTTAGGAATCGAGAGCAATAACTTGCTAAGCTTGAAAAACGGTTTATTTTTCCAAAGTGACGTTTTTCAAGCTTTTTTTGAGAAATCGATCGAATCTCAAAACTCGCCGTTTTTGCATGTTTTTGCTTAATATTACTTATAATCGGAGACCTTAATTTGATAAGTTTGAAGATATTTGCATTATCCAAAAAAACTCCCGTTTTTCAATCTTTTTTAGGAAATGGATCAAAACTTAAAAACGTCCGTTTTACCAGGTTTTGGTTAATATTAATCAGATTCGAGAGCAATAACTGGCTAAGTTTAAAAAACGGTTTATTTTCTTAAAACTGACGTTTTCCAAGCTTTTTTTAAGAAATCAATCGAATCTTAAAACTCGCCGTTTGTGCATGTTTTTGCTTAATATTACTTATAATCGGAGACCTTAATTTGATAAGTTTGAAGATATTTGAATTATCCAAAAAACTCCCGTTTTTCAATCTTTTTTAGGAAATGGATCAAAACTTAAAAACGTCCGTTTTACCAGGTTTTGGGTAATATTATTTAAATTCGAGAGCAATAACTAGCTAAGTTTGAAAAACGGTTTATTTTCCCCAAACTGACGTTTTTCAAGCTTTTCTTAAAATTCGATCGAATCTCAAAACTTGCCGTTTTTGCATGTTTTTGCCTAATATTACTTAGAATCGGAGACCTTAATTTGATAAGTTTGAAGATATTTGCATTATCCAAAAAACTCCCGTTTTTCAATCTTTTTTAGGAAATGGATCAAAACTTAAAAACGTCCGTTTTACCAGGTTTTGGGTAATATTATTTAAATTCGAGAGCAATAACTAGCTAAGTTTGAAAAACGGTTTATTTTCCCCAAACTGACGTTTTTCAAGCTTTTCTTAAAATTCGATCGAATCTCAAAACTCGCCGTTTTTGCATGTTTTTGCCTAATATTACTTAGAATCGGAGACCTTAATTTGATAAGTTTGAAGATATTTGCATTATCCAAAAAACTCCCGTTTTTTAATCTTTTTAAGGAAATGGATCCAAACTTAAAGACGGCCGTTTTTCCAGGTTTTGGTTAATATTACTTAGGAATCGAGAGCAATAACTTGCTAAGCTTGAAAAACGGTTTATTTTTCCAAAGTGACGTTTTTCAAGCATTTTTTGAGAAATCGATCGAATCTCAAAATTCGCCGTTTTTGCATGTTTTTGCTTAATATTACTTTTAATCGGAGACCTCAATTTGATAAGTTTGAAGATATTTGCATTATCCCCAAAACTCCCGTTTTTCAATCTTTTTTAGAAAATAGTTCAAAACTTAAAAACGACCGTTTTACCAGCTTTTGTGTAATATTATTTAAATTCGAGAGCAATAACTAGCTAAGGTTGAAGAACGGTTTATTTTCCCAAAATTGACGTTTTTCAAGCTTTTCTTAAAATTCGATCGAATCTCAAAACTCGCCGTTTTTGCATGTTTTTGCCTAATATTACTTATAATCGGAGACCTTAATTTGATAAGTTTTAAGATATTTGCATTATCCAAAAAACTCTCGTTTTTCAATCTTTTTAAGGAAATGGATCAAAACTTAAAAACGGCCGTTTTTCCAGGTTTTGGTTAATATTAATCAGATTCGAGAGCAATAACTGGCTAAGTTTGAAAAACGGTTTATTTTCTTAAAACTGACGTTTTCCAAGCTTTTTTTAAGAAATCGATCGAATCTAGAAACTCGCCGTTTTTGCATGTTTTTGCCTAATATTACATATTATCGGAGACCTCAATTTGATAAGTTTGAAGATATTTGCATTATCCCCAAAACTCCCGTTTTTCAATCTTTTTTAGAAAATAGTTCAAAACTTAAAAACGACCGTTTTACCAGCTTTTGTGTAATATTATTTAAATTCGAGAGCAATAACTAGCTAAGGTTGAAGAACGGTTTATTTTCCCAAAATTGACGTTTTTCAAGCTTTTTTTTAAGAAATCGATCGAATCTTAAAACTCGCCGTTTTTGCATGTTTTTGCCTAATATTACTTATAATCAGGGACCTTAATTTGATAAGTTTGAAGATATTTGCATTATCCAAAAAACTCCCGTTTTTTAATCTTTTCAAGGAAATGGATCCAAACTTAAAGACGGCCGTTTTTTTAGGTTTTGGTTAATATTACTTAGGAATCGAGAGCAATAACTTGCTAAGCTTGAAAAACGGTTTATTTTTCAAAAGTGACGTTTTTCAAACTTTTTTTTAAGAAATCGATCGAATCTCAAAACTCGCCGTTTGTGCATGTTTTTGCTTAATATTACTTATAATCGGAGACCTTAATTTGATAAGTTTGAAGATATTTGCATTATCCAAAAAACTCCCGTTTTTCAATCTTTTTTAGGAAATGGATCAAAACTTAAAAACGTCCTTTTTACCAGGTTTTGGGTAATATTATTTAAATTCGAGAGCAATAACTAGCTAAGTTTGAAAAACGGTTTATTTTTCCCAAACTGACGTTTTTCAAGCTTTTCTTAAAATTCGATCGAATCTCAAAACTCGCCGTTTTTGCATGTTTTTGCCTAATATTACTTAGAATCGGAGACCTTAATTTGATAAGTTTGAAGATATTTGCATTATCCAAAAAACTCCCGTTTTTCAATCTTTTTTAGGAAATGGATCAAAACTTAAAAACGTCCATTTTACCAGGTTTTGGGTAATATTATTTAAATTCGAGAGCAATAACTAGCTAAGTTTGAAAAACGGTTTATTTTCCCCAAACTGACGTTTTTCAAGCTTGTCTTAAAATTCGATCGAATCTCAAAACTCGCCGTTTTTGCATGTTTTTGCCTAATATTACTTAGAATCGGAGACCTTAATTTGATAAGTTTGAAGATATTTGCATTATCCAAAAAACTGCCGTTTTTTAATCTTTTTAAGGAAATGGATCCAAACTTAAAGATGGCTGTTTCTCCAGGTTTTGGTTAATATTACTTAGGAATCGAGAGCAATAACTTGCTAAGCTTGAAAAACGGTTTATTTTTCCAAAGTGACGTTTTTCAAGCTTTTTTTGAGATATCGATCGAATCTCAAAACTCGCCGTTTTTGCATGTTTTTGCTTAATATTACTTATAATCGGAGACCTTAATTTGATAAGTTTGAAGATATTTGCTTTATCCAAAAAACTCCCGTTTTTCAATCTTTTTTAGGAAATGGATCAAAACTTAAAAACGTCCGTTTTACCAGGTTTTGGGTAATATTATTTAAATTCGAGAGCAATAACTAGCTAAGTTTGAAAAACGGTTTTTTTTCTCCAAACTGACGTTTTTCAAGCTTTTCTTAAAATTCGATCGAATCTCAAAACTCGCCGTTTTTGCATGTTTTTGCCTAATATTACTTAGAATCGGAGACCTTAATTTGATAAGTTTGAAGATATTTGCATTATCCAAAAAACTCCCGTTTTTTAATCTTTTTAAGGAAATGGATCCAAACTTAAAGACGGCCGTTTTTCCAGGTTTTGGTTAATATTACTTAGGAATCGAGAGCAATAACTTGCTAAGCTTGAAAAACGGTTTATTTTTCCAAAGTGACGTTTTTCAAGCTTTTTTTGAGAAATCGATCGAATCTCAAAACTCGCCGTTTTTGCATGTTTTTGCTTAATATTACTTATAATCGGAGACCTTAATTTGATAAGTTTGAAGATATTTGCATTATCCAAAAAAACTCCCGTTTTTCAATCTTTTTTAGGAAATGGATCAAAACTTAAAAACGTCCGTTTTACCAGGTTTTGGTTAATATTAATCAGATTCGAGAGCAATAACTGGCTAAGTTTAAAAAACGGTTTATTTTCTTAAAACTGACGTTTTCCAAGCTTTTTTTAAGAAATCAATCGAATCTTAAAACTCGCCGTTTGTGCATGTTTTTGCTTAATATTACTTATAATCGGAGACCTTAATTTGATAAGTTTGAAGATATTTGAATTATCCAAAAAACTCCCGTTTTTCAATCTTTTTTAGGAAATGGATCAAAACTTAAAAACGTCCGTTTTACCAGGTTTTGGGTAATATTATTTAAATTCGAGAGCAATAACTAGCTAAGTTTGAAAAACGGTTTATTTTCCCCAAACTGACGTTTTTCAAGCTTTTCTTAAAATTCGATCGAATCTCAAAACTTGCCGTTTTTGCATGTTTTTGCCTAATATTACTTAGAATCGGAGACCTTAATTTGATAAGTTTGAAGATATTTGCATTATCCAAAAAACTCCCGTTTTTCAATCTTTTTTAGGAAATGGATCAAAACTTAAAAACGTCCGTTTTACCAGGTTTTGGGTAATATTATTTAAATTCGAGAGCAATAACTAGCTAAGTTTGAAAAACGGTTTATTTTCCCCAAACTGACGTTTTTCAAGCTTTTCTTAAAATTCGATCGAATCTCAAAACTCGCCGTTTTTGCATGTTTTTGCCTAATATTACTTAGAATCGGAGACCTTAATTTGATAAGTTTGAAGATATTTGCATTATCCAAAAAACTCCCGTTTTTTAATCTTTTTAATGAAATGGATCCAAACTTAAAGACGGCCGTTTTTCCAGGTTTTGGTTAATATTACTTAGGAATCGAGAGCAATAACTTGCTAAGCTTGAAAAACGGTTTATTTTTCCAAAGTGACGTTTTTCAAGCATTTTTTGAGAAATCGATCGAATCTCAAAATTCGCCGTTTTTGCATGTTTTTGCTTAATATTACTTTTAATCGGAGACCTCAATTTGATAAGTTTGAAGATATTTGCATTATCCCCAAAACTCCCGTTTTTCAATCTTTTTTAGAAAATAGTTCAAAACTTAAAAACGACCGTTTTACCACCTTTTGTGTAATATTATTTAAATTCGAGAGCAATAACTAGCTAAGGTTGAAGAACGGTATATTTTCCTAAAATTGACGTTTTTCAAGCTTTTCTTAAAATTCGATCGAATCTCAAAACTCGCCGTTTTTGCATGTTTTTGCCTAATATTACTTATAATCGGAGACCTTAATTTGATAAGTTTGAAGATATTTGCATTATCCAAAAAACTCTCGTTTTTCAATCTTTTTAAGGAAATGGATCAAAACTTAAAAACGGCCGTTTTTCCAGGTTTTGGTTAATATTAATCAGATTCGAGAGCAATAACTGGCTAAGTTTGAAAAACGGTTTATTTTCTTAAAACTGACGTTTTTCAAGCTTTTTTTAAGAAATCGATCGAATCTAGAAACTCGCCGTTTTTGCATGTTTTTGCCTAATATTACTTATTATCGGAGACCTCAATTTGTTAAGTTTGAAGATATTTGCATTATCCCCAAAACTCTCGTTTTTCAATCTTTTTTAGAAAATAGTTCAAAACTTAAAAACGACCGTTTTACCAGCTTTTGTGTAATATTATTTAAATTCGAGAGCAATAACTAGCTAAGTTTGAAAAACGGTTTATTTTCCCAAAATTGACGTTTTTCAAGCTTTTCTTAAAATTCGATCGAATCTCAAAACTCGCCGTTTTTGCATGTTTTTGCCTAATATTACTTAGAATCGGAGACCTTAATTTGATAAGTTTGAAGATATTTGCATTATCCAAAAAACTCCCCTTTTTCAATCTTTTTTAGGAAATGCATCAAAACTTAAAAACGTCCGTTTTACCAGGTTTAAGGTAATATTATTTAAATTCGAGAGCAATAACTAGCTAAGGTTGAAGAACGGTTTATTTTCCTAAAATTGACGTTTTTAAAGCTTTTTTTTAAGAAATCGATCGAATCTTAAAACTAGCCGTTTTTGCATGTTTTTGCCTAAAATTACTTAGAATCGGAGACCTTAATTTGATAAGTTTGAAGATATTTGCATTATCCCCAAAACTCTCGTTTTTCAATCTTTTTTAGAAAATAGTTCAAAACTTAAAAACGACCGTTTTACCAGCTTTTGTGTAATATTATTTAAATTCGAGAGCAATAACTAGCTAAGGTTGAAGAACGGTTTATTTTCCCAAAATTGACGTTTTTCAAGCTTTTTTTTAAGAAATCGATCGAATCTTAAAACTCGCCGTTTTTGCATGTTTTTGCCTAATATTACTTATAATCGGAGACCTTAATTTGATAAGTTTGAAGATATTTGCATTATCCAAAAAACTCTCGTTTTTCAATCTTTTTAAGGAAATGGATCAAAACTTAAAAACGGCCGTTTTTCCAGGTTTTGGTTAATATTAATCAGATTCGAGAGCAATAACTTGCTAAGTTTGAAAAACGGTTTATTTTCTTAAAACTGACGTTTTCCAAGCTTTTTTTAAGAAATCAATCGAATCTCAAAACTCGCCGTTTGTGCATGTTTTTGCTTAATATTACTCATAATCGGAGACCTTAATTTGATAAGTTTGAAGATATTTGCATTATCCAAAAAACTCCCGTTTTTCAATCTTTTTTAGGAAATGGATCAAAACTTAAAAACGTCCGTTTTACCAGGTTTTGGGTAATATTATTTAAATTCGAGAGCAATAACTAGCTAAGTTTGAAAAACGGTTTATTTTCCCCAAACTGACGTTTTTCAAGCTTTTCTTAAAATTCGATCGAATCTCAAAACTCGCCGTTTTTGCATGTTTTTGCCTAATATTACTTAGAATCGGAGACCTTAATTTGATAAGTTTGAAGATATTTGCATTATCCAAAAAACTCCCCTTTTTCAATCTTTTTTAGGAAATGGATCAAAACTTAAAAACGTCCGTTTTACCAGGTTTAGGGTAATATTATTTAAATTCGAGAGCAATAACTAGCTAAGGTTGAAGAACGGTTTATTTTCCTAAAATTGACGTTTTTAAAGCTTTTTTTTAAGAAATCGATCGAATCTTAAAACTAGCCGTTTTTGCATGTTTTTGCCTAATATTACTTAGAATCGGAGACCTTAATTTGATAAGTTTGAAGATATTTGCATTATCCAAAAAACTCCCGTTTTTAAGGAAATGGATCCAAACTTAAAGACGGCCGTTTTTCTAGGTTTTGGTTAATATTACTTAGGAATCGAGAGCAATAACTTGCTAAGCTTGAAAAACGGTTTATTTTTCCAAAGTGACGTTTTTCAAGCTTTTTTTGAGAAATCGATCGAATCTCAAAACTCGCCGTTTTTGCATGTTTTTGCTTAATATTACTTATAATCGGAGACCTTAATTTGATAAGTTTAAAGATATTTGCATTATCCAAAAAAACTCCCGTTTTTCAATCTTTTTTAGGAAATGGATCAAAACTTAAAAACGTCCGTTTTACTAGGTTTTGTGTAATATTATTTAAATTCGAGAGCAATAACTGGCTAAGTTTGAAAAACGGTTTATCTTCTTAAAACTGACGTTTTCCAAGCTTTTTTTAAGAAATCGATCGAATCTAGAAACTCGCCGTTTTTGCATGTTTTTGCCTAATATTACTTATTATCGGAGACCTCAATTTGATAAGTTTGAAGATATTTGCATTATCCCCAAAACTCCCGGTTTTCAATCTTTTTTAGAAAATAGTTCAAAACTTAAAAACGACCGTTTTACCAGCTTTTGTGTAATATTATTTAAATTTGAGAGCAATAACTAGCTAAGGTTGAAGAACGGTTTATTTTCTTAAAACTGACGTTTTTCAAGCTTTTCTTAAAAAATCGATCGAATCTCAAAACTCGCCGTTTTTGCATGTTTTTGCTTAATATTACTTATAATCGGAGACCTTAATTTGATAAGTTTGAAGATATTTGCATTATCCAAAAAACTCCCGTTTTTCAATCTTTTTTAGGAAATGGATCAAAACTTAAAAACGGCCGTTTTACCAGGTTTTGGGTAATATTATTTAAATTCGAGATCAATAACTAGCTAAGTTTGAAAAACGGTTTATTTTCCCCAAACTGACGTTTTACAAGCTTTTCTTAAAATTCGATCGAATCTCAAAACTCGCCGTATTTGCATGTTTTTGCCTAATATTACTTATAATCGGAGACCTTAATTTGATAAGTTTGAAGATATTTGCATTATCCAAAAAACTCTCGTTTTTCAATCTTTTTAAGGAAATGGATCAAAACTTAAAAACGGCCGTTTTTCCAGGTTTTTGTTAATATTAATCAGATTCGAGAGCAATAACTGGCTAAGTTTGAAAAACGGTTTATTTTCTTAAAACTGACGTTTTTCAAGCTTTTTTTAAGAAATCGATCGAATCTAGAAACTCGCCGTTTTTGCATGTTTTTGCCTAATATTACTTATCATCGGAGACCTCAATTTGATAAGTTTGAAGATATTTGCATTATCCCCAAAACTCTCGTTTTTCAATCTTTTTTAGAAAATAGTTCAAAACTTAAAAACGACCGTTTTACCAGCTTTTGTGTAATATTATTTAAATTCGAGAGCAATAACTAGCTAAGGTTGAAGAACAGTTTATTTTCCCAAAATTGACGTTTTTCAAGCTTTTTTTTAAGAAATCGATCGAATCTTAAAACTCGCCGTTTTTGCATGTTTTTGCCTAATATTACTTATAATCGGAGACCTTAATTTGATAAGTTTGAAGATATTTGCATTATCCAAAAAACTCTCGTTTTTCAATCTTTTTAAGGAAATGGATCAAAACTTAAAAACGGCCGTTTTTCCAGGTTTTGGTTAATATTAATCAGATTCGAGAGCAATAACTGGCTAAGTTTGAAAAACGGTTTATTTTCTTAAAACTGACGTTTTCCAAGCTTTTTTTAAGAAATCAATCGAATCTCAAAACTCGCCGTTTGTGCATGTTTTTGCTTAATATTACTCATAATCGGAGACCTTAATTTGATAAGTTTGAAGATATTTGCATTATCCAAAAAACTCCCGTTTTTCAATCTTTTTTAGGAAATGGATCAAAACTTAAAAACGTCCGTTTTACCAGGTTTTGGGTAATATTATTTAAATTCGAGAGCAATAACTAGCTAAGTTTGAAAAACGGTTTATTTTCCCCAAACTGACGTTTTTCAAGCTTTTCTTAAAATTCGATCGAATCTCAAAACTCGCCGTTTTTGCATGTTTTTGCCTAATATTACTTAGAATCGGAGACCTTAATTTGATAAGTTTAAAGATATTTGCATTATCCAAAAAACTCCCCTTTTTCAATCTTTTTTAGGAAATGGATCAAAACTTAAAAACGTCCGTTTTACCAGGTTTAAGGTAATATTATTTAAATTCGAGAGCAATAACTAGCTAAGGTTGAAGAACGGTTTATTTTCCTAAAATTGACGTTTTTAAAGCTTTTTTTTAAGAAATCGATCGAATCTTAAAACTAGCCGTTTTTGCATGTTTTTGCCTAATATTACTTAGAATCGGAGACCTTAATTTGATAAGTTTGAAGATATTTGCATTATCCAAAAAACTCCCGTTTTTAAGGAAATGGATCCAAACTTAAAGACGGCCGTTTTTCTAGGTTTTGGTTAATATTACTTAGGAATCGAGAGCAATAACTTGCTAAGCTTGAAAAACGGTTTATTTTTCCAAAGTGACGTTTTTCTAGCTTTTTTTGAGAAATCGATCGAATCTCAAAACTCGCCGTTTTTGCATGTTTTTGCTTAATATTACTTATAATCGGAGACCTTAATTTGATAAGTTTAAAGATATTTGCATTATCCAAAAAAACTCCCGTTTTTCAATCTTTTTTAGGAAATAGATCAAAACTTAAAAACGTCCGTTTTACTAGGTTTTGTGTAATATTATTTAAATTCGAGAGCAATAACTAGCTAAGGTTGAAGAACGGTTTATTTTCCCAAAATTGACGTTTTTCAAGCTTTTTTTTAAGAAATCGATCGAATCTTAAAACTAGCCGTTTTTGCATGTTTTTGCCTAATATTACTTATAATCGGAGACCTTAATTTGATAAGTTTGAAGATATTTGCATTATCCAAAAAACTCTCGTTTTTCAATCTTTTTAAGGAAATGGATCAAAACTTAAAAACGGCCGTTTTTCCAGGTTTTGGTTAATATTAATCAGATTCGAGAGCAATAACTAGCTAAGTTTGAAAAACGGTTTATTTTCCCCAAACTGACGTTTTCCAAGCTTTTTTTAAGAAATCAATCGAATCTCAAAACTTGCCGTTTGTGCATGTTTTTGCTTAATATTACTCATAATCGGAGACCTTAATTTGATAAGTTTGAAGATATTTGCATTATCCAAAAAACTCCCGTTTTTCAATCTTTTTTAGGAAATGGATCAAAACTTAAAAACGTCCGTTTTACCAGGTTTTGGGTAATATTATTTAAATTCGAGAGCAATAACTAGCTAAGTTTGAAAAACGGTTTATTTTCCCCAAACTGACGTTTTTCAAGCTTTTCTTAAAATTCGATCGAATCTCAAAACTCGCCGTTTTTGCATGTTTTTGCCTAATATTACTTAGAATCGGAGACCTTAATTTGATAAGTTTGAAGATATTTGCATTATCCAAAAAACTCCCCTTTTTCAATCTTTTTTAGGAAATGGATCAAAACTTAAAAACGTCCGTTTTACCAGGTTTAAGGTAATATTATTTAAATTCGAGAGCAATAACTAGCTAAGGTTGAAGAACGGTTTATTTTCCTAAAATTGACGTTTTTAAAGCTTTTTTTTAAGAAATCGATCGAATCTTAAAACTAGCCGTTTTTGCATGTTTTTGCCTAATATTACTTAGAATCGGAGACCTTAATTTGATAAGTTTGAAGATATTTGCATTATCCAAAAAACTCCCGTTTTTAAGGAAATGGATCCAAACTTAAAGACGGCCGTTTTTCTAGGTTTTGGTTAATATTACTTAGGAATCGAGAGCAATAACTTGCTAAGCTTGAAAAACGGTTTATTTTTCCAAAGTGACGTTTTTCTAGCTTTTTTTGAGAAATCGATCGAATCTCAAAACTCGCCGTTTTTGCATGTTTTTGCTTAATATTACTTATAATCGGAGACCTTAATTTGATAAGTTTAAAGATATTTGCATTATCCAAAAAAACTCCCGTTTTTCAATCTTTTTTAGGAAATGGATCAAAACTTAAAAACGTCCGTTTTACTAGGTTTTGTGTAATATTATTTAAATTCGAGAGCAATAACTAGCTAAGGTTGAAGAACGGTTTATTTTCCCAAAATTGACGTTTTTCAAGCTTTTTTTTAAGAAATCGATCGAATCTTAAAACTAGCCGTTTTTGCATGTTTTTGCCTAATATTACTTATAATCGGAGACCTTAATTTGATAAGTTTGAAGATATTTGCATTATCCAAAAAACTCTCGTTTTTCAATCTTTTTAAGGAAATGGATCCAAACTTAAAAACGGCCGTTTTTCCAGGTTTTGGTTAATATTAATCAGATTCGAGAGCAATAACTGGCTAAGTTTGAAAAACGGTTTATTTTCTTAAAACTGACGTTTTCCAAGCTTTTTTTAAGAAATCAATCGAATCTCAAAACTCGCCGTTTGTGCATGTTTCTGCTTAATATTACTCATAATCGGAGACCTTAATTTGATAAGTTTGAAGATATTTGCATTATCCAAAAAACTCCCGTTTTTCAATCTTTTTTAGGAAATGGATCAAAACTTAAAAACGTCCGTTTTACCAGGTTTTGGGTAATATTATTTAAATTCGAGATCAATAACTAGCTAAGTTTGAAAAACGGTTTATTTTCCCCAAACTGACGTTTTTCAAGCTTTTCTTAAAATTCGATCGAATCTCAAAACTCGCCGTTTTTGCATGTTTTTGCCTAATATTACTTAGAATCGGAGACCTTAATTTGATAAGTTTGAAGATATTTGCATTATCCAAAAAACTCCCGTTTTTCAATCTTTTTTAGGAAATGGATCAAAACTTAAAAACGTGTGTTTTACCAGGTTTTGGGTAATATTATTTAAATTCGAGAGCAATAACTAGCTAAGTTTGAAAAACGGTTTATTTTCCCCAAACTGACGCTTTTCAAGCTTTTCTTAAAATGCGATCGAATCTCAAAACCCGCCGTTTTTGCATGTTTTTGCCTAATATTACTTATTATCGGAGACCTCAATTTGATAAGTTTGAAGATATTTGCATTATCCCCAAAACTCTCGTTTTTCAATCTTTTTTAGAAAATAGTTCAAAACTTAAAAACGACCGTTTTACCAGCTTTTGTGTAATATTATTTAAATTCGAGAGCAATAACTAGCTAAGGTTGAAGAACGGTTTATTTTCCCAAAATTGACGTTTTTCAAGCTTTTCTTAAAATTCGATCGAATCTCAAAACTCGCCGTTTTTGCATGTTTTTGCCTAATATTACTTATAATCGGACACCTTAATTTGATAAGTTTGAAGATATTTGCATTATCCAAAAAACTCCCGTTTTTCAATCTTTTTTAGGAAATGGATCAAAACTTAAAAACGGCTGTTTTACCAGGTTTTGGGTAATATTATTTAAATTCGAGAGCAATAACTAGCTAAGTTTGAAAAACGGTTTATTTTCCCCAAACTGACGTTTTTCAAGCTTTTCTTAAGAAATCGATCGAATCTCAAAACTCGCCGTTTTTGCATGTTTTTGCCTAATATTACTTATAATCGGAGACCTTAATTTGATAAGTTTGAAGATATTTGCATTATCCAAAAAACTCTCGTTTTTCAATCTTTTTAAGGAAATGGATCAAAACTTAAAAACGGCCGTTTTTCCAGGTTTTGGTTAATATTAATCAGATTCGAGAGCAATAACTGGCTAAGTTTGAAAAACGGTTTATTTTCTTAAAACTGACGTTTTCCAAGCTTTTTTTAAGAAATCGATCGAATCTAGAAACTCGCCGTTTTTGCATGTTTTTGCCTAATATTACTTATTATCGGAGACCTCAATTTGATAAGTTTGAAGATATTTGCATTATCCCCAAAACTCCCGTTTTTCAATCTTTTTTAGAAAATAGTTCAAAACTTAAAAACGACCGTTTTACCAGCTTTTGTGTAATATTATTTAAATTTGAGAGCAATAACTAGCTAAGGTTGAAGAACGGTTTATTTTCTTAAAACTGACGTTTTTCAAGCTTTTCTTAAAAAATCGATCGAATCTCAAAACTCGCCGTTTTTGCATGTTTTTGCTTAATATTACTTATAATCGGAGACCTTAATTTGATAAGTTTGAAGATATTTGCATTATCCAAAAAACTCCCGTTTTTCAATCTTTTTTAGGAAATGGATCAAAACTTAAAAACGGCCGTTTTACCAGGTTTTGGGTAATATTATTTAAATTCGAGATCAATAACTAGCTAAGTTTGAAAAACGGTTTATTTTCCCCAAACTGACGTTTTACAAGCTTTTCTTAAAATTCGATCGAATCTCAAAACTCGCCGTATTTGCATGTTTTTGCCTAATATTACTTATAATCGGAGACCTTAATTTGATAAGTTTGAAGATATTTGCATTATCCAAAAAACTCTCGTTTTTCAATCTTTTTAAGGAAATGGATCAAAACTTAAAAACGGCCGTTTTTCCAGGTTTTTGTTAATATTAATCAGATTCGAGAGCAATAACTGGCTAAGTTTGAAAAACGGTTTATTTTCTTAAAACTGACGTTTTTCAAGCTTTTTTTAAGAAATCGATCGAATCTAGAAACTCGCCGTTTTTGCATGTTTTTGCCTAATATTACTTATCATCGGAGACCTCAATTTGATAAGTTTGAAGATATTTGCATTATCCCCAAAACTCTCGTTTTTCAATCTTTTTTAGAAAATAGTTCAAAACTTAAAAACGACCGTTTTACCAGCTTTTGTGTAATATTATTTAAATTCGAGAGAAATAACTAGCTAAGGTTGAAGAACGGTTTATTTTCCCAAAATTGACGTTTTTCAAGCTTTTTTTTAAGAAATCGATCGAATCTTAAAACTCGCCGTTTTTGCATGTTTTTGCCTAATATTACTTATAATCGGAGACCTTAATTTGATAAGTTTGAAGATATTTGCATTATCCAAAAAACTCTCGTTTTTCAATCTTTTTAAGGAAATGGATCAAAACTTAAAAACGGCCGTTTTTCCAGGTTTTGGTTAATATTAATCAGATTCGAGAGCAATAACTGGCTAAGTTTGAAAAACGGTTTATTTTCTTAAAACTGACGTTTTCCAAGCTTTTTTTAAGAAATCAATCGAATCTCAAAACTCGCCGTTTGTGCATGTTTTTGCTTAATATTACTCATAATCGGAGACCTTAATTTGATAAGTTTGAAGATATTTGCATTATCCAAAAAACTCCCGTTTTTCAATCTTTTTTAGGAAATGGATCAAAACTTAAAAACGTCCGTTTTACCAGGTTTTGGGTAATATTATTTAAATTCGAGAGCAATAACTAGCTAAGTTTGAAAAACGGTTTATTTTCCCCAAACTGACGTTTTTCAAGCTTTTCTTAAAATTCGATCGAATCTCAAAACTCGCCGTTTTTGCATGTTTTTGCCTAATATTACTTAGAATCGGAGACCTTAATTTGATAAGTTTAAAGATATTTGCATTATCCAAAAAACTCCCCTTTTTCAATCTTTTTTAGGAAATGGATCAAAACTTAAAAACGTCCGTTTTACCAGGTTTAGGGTAATATTATTTAAATTCGAGAGCAATAACTAGCTAACGGTTTATTTTCCTAAAATTGACGTTTTTAAAGCTTTTTTTTAAGAAATCGATCGAATCTTAAAACTAGCCGTTTTTGCATGTTTTTGCCTAAAATTACTTAGAATCGGAGACCTTAATTTGATAAGTTTGAAGATATTTGCATTATCCAAAAAACTCCCGTTTTTAAGGAAATGGATCCAAACTTAAAGACGGCCGTTTTTCTAGGTTTTGGTTAATATTACTTAGGAATCGAGAGCAATAACTTGCTAAGCTTGAAAAACGGTTTGTTTTTCCAGAGTGACGTTTTTCAAGCTTTTTTTGAGAAATCGATCGAATCTCAAAACTCGCCGTTTTTGCATGTTTTTGCTTAATATTACTTATAATCGGAGACCTTAATTTGATAAGTTTAAAGATATTTGCATTATCCAAAAAAACTCCCGTTTTTCAATCTTTTTTAGGAAATGGATCAAAACTTAAAAACGTCCGTTTTACTAGGTTTTGTGTAATATTATTTAAATTCGAGAGCAATAACTAGCTAAGGTTGAAGAACGGTTTATTTTCCCAAAATTGACGTTTTTCAAGCTTTTTTTTAAGAAATCGATCGAATCTTAAAACTAGCCGTTTTTGCATGTTTTTGCCTAATATTACTTATAATCGGAGACCTTAATTTGATAAGTTTGAAGATATTTGCATTATCCAAAAAACTCTCGTTTTTCAATCTTTTTAAGGAAATGGATCAAAACTTAAAAACGGCCGTTTTTCCAGGTTTTGGTTAATATTAATCAGATTCGAGAGCAATAACTGGCTAAGTTTGAAAAACGGTTTATTTTCTTAAAACTGACGTTTTCCAAGCTTTTTTTAAGAAATCGATCGAATCTAGAAACTCGCCGTTTTTGCATGTTTTTGCCTAATATTACTTATTATCGGAGATCTCAATTTGATAAGTTTGAAGATATTTGCATTATCCCCAAAACTCCCGTTTTTCAATCTTTTTTAGAAAATAGTTCAAAACTTAAAAACGACCGTTTTACTAGCTTTTGTGTAATATTATTTAAATTTGAGAGCAATAACTAGCTAAGGTTGAAGAACGGTTTATTTTCTTAAAACTGACGTTTTTCAAGCTTTTCTTAAAAAATCGATCGAATCTCAAAACTCGCCGTTTTTGCATGTTTTTGCTTAATATTACTTATAATCGGAGACCTTAATTTGATAAGTTTGAAGATATTTGCATTATCCAAAAAACTCCCGTTTTTCAATCTTTTTTAGAGAATGGATCAAAACTTAAAAACGGCCGTTTTACCAGGTTTTGGGTAATATTATTTAAATTCGAGATCAATAACTAGCTAAGTTTGAAAAACGGTTTATTTTCCCCAAACTGACGTTTTACAAGCTTTTCTTAAAATTCGATCGAATCTCAAAACTCGCCGTTTTTGCATTTTTTTGCTTAATATTACTTATAATCGGAGACCTTAATTTGATAAGTTTGAAGATATTTCCATTATCCAAAAAACTCCCGTTTTTCAATCTTTTTTAGGAAATGGATCAAATTTTAAAATCGGTCGTTTGACCAGCTTTTGGGTAATATTATCTAAATTCGAGAGCAATAACTAGCTAAGTTTGAAAAACGGTTTATTTTCCCAAAATTGACGTTTTTCAAGCTTTTTTTAAGAAATCGATCGAATCCTAATTTACTAAGTTTGAAGATATTTGCATTATCCAAAAAACTCCCGTTTTTTAATCTTTTTAAGGAAATGGATCTAAACTTAAAGACGGCCGTTTTTCCAGGTTTTGGTTAATATTACTTAGGAATCGAGAGCAATAACTTGCTAAGCTTGAAAAACGGTATATTTTTCCAAAGTGACGTTTTTCAAGCTTTTTTTAGGAAATCGATCGAATCTCAAAACTCGCCGTTTTTGCATGTTTTTGCTTAATATTACTTATAATCGGAGACCTTAATTTGATAAGTTTGAAGATATTTGCATTATCCAAAAAACTCTTGTTTTTCAATCTTTTTTAGGAAATGGATCAAAACTTAAAAACGTCCGTTTTACCAGGTTTTGGGTAATATTATTTAAATTCGAGAGCAATAACTAGCTAAGTTTAAAAAACGGTTTATTTTCCCCAAACTGACGTTTTTCAAGCTTTTCTTAAGAAATCGATCGAATCTCAAAACTCGCCGTTTTTGCATGTTTTTGCCTAATATTACTTATAATCAGGGACCTTAATTTAATAAGTTTGAAGATATTTGCATTATCCAAAAAACTCCCGTTTTTTAATCTTTTTAAGGAAATGGATCTAAACTTAACAACGGCCGTTTTTCCAGGTTTTGGTTAATATTACTTAGGAATCGAGAGCAATAACTTGATAAGCTTGAAAAACGGTTTATTTTTCCAAAGTGACGTTTTTCAAGCTTTTTTTAAGAAATCGATCGAATCTCAAAACTCGCCGTTTGTGCATGTTTTTGCTTAATATTACTTATAATCGGAGACCTTAATTTGATAAGTTTAAAGATATTTGCATTATCCAAAAAACTCCCGTTTTTCAATCTTTTTTAGAAAATGGATCAAAACCTAAAAACGTCCGTTTTACCAGGTTTTGGGTAATATTATTTAAATTCGAAAGCAATAACTAGCTAAGTTTGAAAAACGGTTTATTTTCCCCAAACTGACGTTTTTCAAGCTTCTCTTAAAATTCGATCGAATCTCAAAACTCGCCGTTTTTGCATGTTTTTGCCTAATATTACTTAGAATCGGAGACCTTAATTTGATAAGTTTGAAGATATTTGCATTATCCACAAAACTCCTGTTTTTCAATCTTTTTTAGGAAATGGATCAAAACTTAAAGACGGCCGTTTTTCCAGGTTTTGGTTATTATTAATCAGATTCGAGAGCAATAATTGGCTAAGTTTGAAAAACGGTTCATTTTCTCAAAACTGACGTTTTCAAGCTTTTTTTAAGAAATCGATCGAATCTCAAAACTCGACGTTTTTGCATGTTTTTGCTTAATATTACTTATAATCGGAGACCTTAATTTGATAAGTTTGAAGATATTTGCATTATCCAAAAAACTCCCGTTTTTTAATCTTTTTTAGGAAATGGATCAAAACTTAAAAACGTCCGTTTTACCAGGTTTTGGGTAATATTATTTAAATTCGAGAGCAATAAGTAGCTAAGTTTAAAAAACGGTTTATTTTCCCCAAACTGACGTTTTTCAAGTTTTTTTTAAGAAATCGATCGAATCTCAAAACTCGCCGTTTTTGCATGTTTTTGCCTAATATTACTTATAATCGGAGACCTTAATTTGATAAGTTTGAAGATATTTGCATTATCCAAAAAACTCTCGTTTTTCAATCTTTTCAAGGAAATGGATCAAAACTTAAAAAGGCCGTTTTTCCACGTTTTGGTTAATAATAATCAGATTCGAGAGCAATAACTGGCTAAGTTTGAAGAACGGTTTATTTTCTTAAAACTGACGTTTTCCAAGCTTTTTTTAAGAAATCAATCGAATCTAAAAACTCGCCGTTTTTGCATGTTTTTGCCTAATATTACTTATAATCGGAGACCTCAATTTGATAAGTTTGAAGATATTTGCATTATCCCCAAAACTCCTGTTTTTCAATCTTTTTTAGAAAATAGTTCAAAACTTAAAAACGACCGTTTTTCCAGGTTTTTGGTTAATATTAATCAGATTCGTGAGCTATAACTGGCGAAGTTTGAAAAACGGTTTATTTTCTCAAAACTGACGTTTTTCAAGCTTTTTTTAAGAAATCGATCGAATCTCAAAACTCGACGTTTTTGCATGTTTTTGCTTAATATTACTTATAATCGGAGACCTTAATTTGATAAGTTTGAAGATATTTGCATTATCCAAAAAACTCCCGTTTTTCAATCTTTTTTAGGAAATGGATCAAAACTTAAAAACGACCGTTTTTCCAGGTTTTTGGTTGATATTAATCAGATTTGTGAGCAATAACTGGCTAAGTTTGAAAAACGGTTTATTTTCCCCAAACTGACGTTTTTCAAGGTTTTCTTAAGAAATCGATCGAATCTCAAAACTCGCCGTTTTTGCATGTGTTTGCTTAATATTACTTATAATCGGAGACCTTAATTTGATAAGTTTGAAGATATTTGCATTATCCAAAAAACTCCCGTTTTTCAATCTTTTTTAGGAAATGGATCAAATTTTAAAAAAGGCCGTTTGACCAGCTTTTGGGTAATATTATCTAAATTCGAGATTAATAACTACTTAAGTTTGAAAAACGGTTTATTTTCCCCAAATTGACGTTTTTAAAGCTTTTTTTAAGAAATCGATCGAATATTAAAACTTGCCGTTTTTGCATGTTTTTGCCTAATATTACTTATAATCAGGGACCTTAATTTGATAAGTTTGAAGATATTTGCATTATCCAAAAAACTCCCGTTTTTTAATCTTTTTAAGGAAATGGATCCAAACTTAACGACGGCCGTTTTTCCAGGTTTTGGTTAATATTACTTAGGAATCGAGAGCAATAACTTGATAGGCTTGAAAAACGGTTTATTTTTCCAAAGTGACGTTTTTCAAGCTTTTTTTAAGAAATCGATCGAATCTCAAAACTCGCCGTTTGTGCATGTTTTTGCTTAATATTACTTATAATCGGAGACCTTAATTTGATAAGTTTGAAGATATTTGCATTATCTAAAAAACTCCCGTTTTTCAATCTTTTTTAGAAAATGGATCAAAACTTAAAAACGTCCGTTTTACCAGGTTTTGGGTAATATTATTTAAATTCGAGAGCAATAACTAGCTAAGTTTGAAAAACGGTTTATTTTCCCCAAACTGACTTTTTTCAAGCTTTTCTTAAAATTCGATCGAATCTCAAAACTCGCCGTTTTTGCATGTTTTGGCCTAATATTACTTAGAATCGGAGACCTTAATTTGATAAGTTTGAAGATATTTGCATTATCCACAAAACTCCTGTTTTTCAATCTTTCTTAGGAAATGGATCAAAACTTAAAGACGGCCGTTTTTCCAGGTTTTGGTTAATATTAATAAGATTCGAGAGCAATAACTGGCTAAGTTTGAAAAACGGTTCATTTTCTCAAAACTGACGTTTTTAAAGCTTGTTTTAAGAAATCGATCGAATCTCAAAACTCGACGTTTTTGCATGTTTTTGCTTAATATTACTTATAATCGAAGACCTTAATTTGATAAGTTTGAAGATATTTGCATTATCCAAAAAACTCCCGTTTTTCAATCTTTTTTAGGAAATGGATCAAAACTTAAAAACGGCCGTTTTACCAGCTTTTGTGTAATGTTATTTAAATTCGAGAGCAATAACTAGCTAAGGTTGAAAAACGGTTTATTTTCCCAAAATTGACGTTTTTCAAGCTTTTCTTAAGAAATCAAACGAATCTCAAAACTCGCCGTTTTTGCATGTTTTTGCTTAATATTACCTATAATCGGAGACCTTAATTTGATAAGTTTGAAGATATTTCCATTATCCAAAAAACTCCCGTTTTTCAATCTTTTTTAGGAAATGGATCAAATTTTAAAAACGGCCGTTTGACCAGCTTTAAGGTAATATTATCTAAATTCGAGAGCAATAACTAGCTAAGTTTGAAAAACGGTTTATTTTCCCAAAATTGACGTTTTTCAAGCTTTTTTTAAGAAATCGATCGAATCCTAAAACTCGCCGTTTTTGCATGTTTTTGCCTAATATTACTTATAATCAGGGACCTTAATTTAATAAGTTTGAAGATATTTGCATTATCCAAAAAACTCCCGTTTTTTAATCTTTTTAAGGAAATGGATCTAAACTTAACAACGGCCGTTTTTCCAGGTTTTGGTTAATATTACTTAGGAATCGAGAGCAATAACTTGATAAGCTTGAAAAACGGTTTATTTTTCCAAAGTGACGTTTTTCAAGCTTTTTTTAAGAAATCGATCGAATCTCAAAACTCGCCGTTTGTGCATGTTTTTGCTTAATATTACTTATAATCGGAGACCTTAATTTGATAAGTTTAAAGATATTTGCATTATCCAAAAAACTCCCGTTTTTCAATCTTTTTTAGAAAATGGATCAAAACCTAAAAACGTCCGTTTTACCAGGTTTTGGGTAATATTATTTAAATTCGAGAGCAATAACTAGCTAAGTTTGAAAAACGGTTTATTTTCCCCAAACTGACGTTTTTCAAGCTTCTCTTAAAATTCGATCGAATCTCAAAACTCGCCGTTTTTGCATGTTTTTGCCTAATATTACTTAGAATCGGAGACCTTAATTTGATAAGTTTGAAGATATTTGCATTATCCACAAAACTCCTGTTTTTCAATCTTTTTTAGGAAATGGATCAAAACTTAAAGACGGCCGTTTTTCCAGGTTTTGGTTATTATTAATCAGATTCGAGAGCAATAATTGGCTAAGTTTGAAAAACGGTTCATTTTCTCAAAACTGACGTTTTCAAGCTTTTTTTAAGAAATCGATCGAATCTCAAAACTCGACGTTTTTGCATGTTTTTGCTTATTATTACTTATAATCGGAGGCCTTTAATTTGATAAGTTTGAAGATATTTGCATTATCCAAAAAACTCCCGTTTTTTAATCTTTTTTAGGAAATGGATCAAAACTTAAAAACGTCCGTTTTACCAGGTTTTGGGTAATATTATTTAAATTCGAGAGCAATAAGTAGCTAAGTTTAAAAAACGGTTTATTTTCCCCAAACTGACGTTTTTCAAGCTTTTCTTAAGAAATCGATCGAATCTCAAAACTTGCCGTTTTTGCATGTTTTTGCCTAATATTACTTATAATCGGAGACCTTAATTTGATAAGTTTGAAGATATTTGCATTATCCAAAAAACTCTCGTTTTTCAATCTTTTTAAGGAAATGGATCAAAACTTAAAAAGGCCGTTTTTCCACGTTTTGGTTAATAATAATCAGATTCAAGAGCAATAACTGGCTAAGTTTGAAGAACGGTTTATTTTCTTAAAACTGACGTTTTCCAAGCTTTTTTTAAGAAATCAATCGAATCTAAAAACTCGCCGTTTTTGCATGTTTTTGCCTAATATTACTTATAATCGGAGACCTCAATTTGATAAGTTTGAAGATATTTGCATTATCCCCAAAACTCCTGTTTTTCAATCTTTTTTAGAAAATAGTTCAAAACTTAAAAACGACCGTTTTTCCAGGTTTTTGGTTAATATTAATCAGATTCGTGAGCTATAACTCGCTAAGTTTGAAAAACGGTTTATTTTCTCAAAACTGACGTTTTTCAAGCTTTTTTTAAGAAATCGATCGAATCTCAAAACTCGACGTTTTTGCATGTTTTTGCTTAATATTACTTATAATCGGAGACCTTAATTTGATAAGTTTGAAGATATTTGCATTATCCAAAAAACTCCCGTTTTTCAATCTTTTTTAGGAAATGGATCAAAACTTAAAAACGACCGTTTTTCCAGGTTTTTGGTTAATATTAATCAGATTTGTGAGCAATAACTGGCTAAGTTTGAAAAACGGTTTATTTTCCCCAAACTGACGTTTTTCAAGGTTTTCTTAAGAAATCGATCGAATCTCAAAACTCGCCGTTTTTGCATGTGTTTGCTTAATATTACTTATAATCGGAGACCTTAATTTGATAAGTTTGAAGATATTTGCATTATCCAAAAAACTCCCGTTTTTCAATCTTTTTTAGGAAATGGATCAAATTTTAAAAAAGGCCGTTTGACCAGCTTTTGGGTAATATTATCTAAATTCGAGATTAATAACTACTTAAGTTTGAAAAACGGTTTATTTTCCCCAAATTGACGTTTTTAAAGCTTTTTTTAAGAAATCGATCGAATATTAAAACTTGCCGTTTTTGCATGTTTTTGCCTAATATTACTTATAATCAGGGACCTTAATTTGATAAGTTTGAAGATATTTGCATTATCCAAAAAACTCCCGTTTTTTAATCTTTTTAAGGAAATGGATCCAAACTTAACGACGGCCGTTTTTCCAGGTTTTGGTTAATATTACTTAGGAATCGAGAGCAATAACTTGATAAGCTTGAAAAACGGTTTATTTTTCCAAAGTGACGTTTTTCAAGCTTTTTTTAAGAAATCGATCGAATCTCAAAACTCGCCGTTTGTGCATGTTTTTGCTTAATTTTACTTATAATCGGAGACCTTAATTTGATAAGTTTGAAGATATTTGCATTATCCAAAAAACTCCCGTTTTTCAATCTTTTTTAGAAAATGGATCAAAACTTAAAAACGTCCGTTTTACCAGGTTTTGGGTAATATTATTTAAATTCGAGAGCAATAACTAGCTAAGTTTGAAAAACGGTTTATTTTCCCCAAACTGACTTTTTTCAAGCTTTTCTTAAAATTCGATCGAATCTCAAAACTCGCCGTTTTTGCATGTTTTTGCCTAATATTACTTAGAATCGGAGACCTTAATTTGATAAGTTTGAAGATATTTGCATTATCCACAAAACTCCTGTTTTTCAATCTTTCTTAGGAAATGGATCAAAACTTAAAGACGGCCGTTTTTCCAGGTTTTGGTTAATATTAATCAGATTCGAGAGCAATAACTGGCTAAGTTTGAAAAACGGTTCATTTTCTCAAAACTGACGTTTTTAAAGCTTGTTTTAAGAAATCGATCGAATCTCAAAACTCGACGTTTTTGCATGTTTTTGCTAAATATTACTTATAATCGGAGACCTTAATTTGATAAGTTTGAAGATATTTGCATTATCCAAAAAACTCCCGTTTTTCAATCTTTTTTAGGAAATGGATCAAAACTTAACGACGGCCGTTTTTCCAGGTTTTGGTTAATATTACTTAGGAATCGAGAGCAATAACTTGATAAGCTTGAAAAACGGTTTATTTTTCCAAAGTGACGTTTTTCAAGCTTTTTTTAAGAAATCGATCGAATCTCAAAACTCGCCGTTTGTGCATGTTTTTGCTTAATTTTACTTATAATCGGAGACCTTAATTTGATAAGTTTGAAGATATTTGCATTATCCAAAAAACTCCCGTTTTTCAATCTTTTTTAGAAAATGGATAAAAACTTAAAAACGTCCGTTTTACCAGGTTTTGGGTAATATTATTTAAATTCGAGAGCAATAACTAGCTAAGTTTGAAAAACGGTTTATTTTCCCCAAACTGACTTTTTTCAAGCTTTTCTTAAAATTCGATCGAATCTCAAAACTCGCCGTTTTTGCATGTTTTTGCCTAATATTACTTAGAATCGGAGACCTTAATTTGATAAGTTTGAAGATATTTGCATTATCCACAAAACTCCTGTTTTTTAATCTTTCTTAGGAAATGGATCAAAACTTAAAGACGGCCGTTTTTCCAGGTTTTGGTTAATATTAATCAGATTCGAGAGCAATAACTGGCTAAGTTTGAAAAACGGTTCATTTTCTCAAAACTGACGTTTTTAAAGCTTGTTTTAAGAAATCGATCGAATCTCAAAACTCGACGTTTTTGCATGTTTTTGCTTAATATTACTTATAATCGGAGACCTTAATTTGATAAGTTTGAAGATATTTCCATTATCCAAAAAACTCCCGTTTTTCAATCTTTTTTAGGAAATGGATCAAATTTTAAAAACGGCCGTTTGACCAGCTTTTAGGTAATATTATCTAAATTCGAGAGCAATAACTAGCTAAGTTTGAAAAACGGTTTATTTTCCCAAAATTGACGTTTTTCAAGCTTTTTTTAAGAAATCGATCGAATCCTAAAACTCGCCGTTTTTGCATGTTTTTGCCTAATATTACTTATAATCAGGGACCTTAATTTAATAAGTTTGAAGATATTTGCATTATCCAAAAAACTCCCGTTTTTTAATCTTTTTAAGGAAATGGATCTAAACTTAACAACGGCCGTTTTTCCAGGTTTTGGTTAATATTACTTAGGAATCGAGAGCAATAACTTGATAAGCTTGAAAAACGGTTTATTTTTCCAAAGTGACGTTTTTCAAGCTTTTTTTAAGAAATCGATCGAATCTCAAAACTCGCCGTTTGTGCATGTTTTTGCTTAATATTACTTATAATCGGAGACCTTAATTTGATAAGTTTAAAGATATTTGCATTATCCAAAAAACTCCCGTTTTTCAATCTTTTTTAGAAAATGGATCAAAACCTAAAAACGTCCGTTTTACCAGGTTTTGGGTAATATTATTTAAATTCGAGAGCAATAACTAGCTAAGTTTGAAAAACGGTTTATTTTCCCCAAACTGACGTTTTTCAAGCTTCTCTTAAAATTCGATCGAATCTCAAAACTCGCCGTTTTTGCATGTTTTTGCCTAATATTACTTAGAATCGGAGACCTTAATTTGATAAGTTTGAAGATATTTGCATTATCCACAAAACTCCTGTTTTTCAATCTTTTTTAGGAAATGGATCAAAACTTAAAGACGGCCGTTTTTCCAGGTTTTGGTTATTATTAATCAGATTCGAGAGCAATAATTGGCTAAGTTTGAAAAACGGTTCATTTTCTCAAAACTGACGTTTTCAAGCTTTTTTTAAGAAATCGATCGAATCTCAAAACTCGACGTTTTTGCATGTTTTTGCTTAATATTACTTATAATCGGAGACCTTAATTTGATAAGTTTGAAGATATTTGCATTATCCAAAAAACTCCCGTTTTTTAATCTTTTTTAGGAAATGGATCAAAACTTAAAAACGTCCGTTTTACCAGGTTTTGGGTAATATTATTTAAATTCGAGAGCAATAAGTAGCTTAGTTTAAAAAACGGTTTATTTTCCCCAAACTGACGTTTTTCAAGCTTTTCTTAAGAAATCGATCGAATCTCAAAACTCGCCGTTTTTGCATGTTTTTGCCTAATATTACTTATAATCGGAGACCTTAATTTGATAAGTTTGAAGATATTTGCATTATCCAAAAAACTCTCGTTTTTCAATCTTTTTAAGGAAATGGATCAAAACTTAAAAAAGGCCGTTTTTCCACGTTTTGGTTAATAATAATCAGATTCGAGAGCAATAACTGGCTAAGTTTGAAGAACGGTTTATTTTCTTAAAACTGACGTTTTCCAAGCTTTTTTTAAGAAATCAATCGAATCTAAAAACTCGCCGTTTTTGCATGTTTTTGCCTAATATTACTTATAATCGGAGACCTCAATTTGATAAGTTTGAAGATATTTGCATTATCCCCAAAACTCCTGTTTTTCAATCTTTTTTAGAAAATAGTTCAAAACTTAAAAACGACCGTTTTTCCAGGTTTTTGGTTAATATTAATCAGATTCGTGAGCTATAACTGGCTAAGTTTGAAAAACGGTTTATTTTCTCAAAACTGACGTTTTTCAAGCTTTTTTTAAGAAATCGATCGAATCTCAAAACTCGACGTTTTTGCATGCTTTTGCTTAATATTACTTATAATCGGAGACCTTAATTTGATAAGTTTGAAGATATTTGCATTATCCAAAAAACTCCCGTTTTTCAATCTTTTTTAGGAAATGGATCAAATTTTAAAACGGCCGTTTGACCAGCTTTTGGGTAATATTATCTAAATTCGAGATTAATAACTAGCTAAGTTTGAAAAACGGTTTATTTTCCCAAAATTGACGTTTTTCAAGCTTTTTTTAAGAAATCGATCGAATCTCAAAACTCGCCGTTTGTGCATGTTTTTGCCTAATATTACTTATAATCAGGGACCTTAATTTGATAAGTTTGAAGATATTAGCATTATCCAAAAAACTCCCGTTTTTTAATCTTTTTAAGGAAATGGATCCCAACATAAAGACGGCCGTTTTTCCAGGTTTTGGTTAATATTACTTAGGATCGAGAGCACTAACTTGCTAAGCTTGAAAAACGGTTTATTTTTCCAAAGCGACGTTTTTCAAGCTTTTTTTAAGAAATCGATCGAATCTCAAAACTCGCCGTTTGTGCATGTTTTTGCTTAATATTACTTATAATCGGAGACCTTAATTTGATAAGTTTGAAGATATTTGCATTATCCAAAAAACTCCCGTTTTTCAAACTTTTTTAGAAAATGGATCAAAACCTAAAAACGTCCGTTTTACCAGGTTTTGGGTAATATTATTTAAATTCAAGAGCAATAACTAGCTAAGTTTGAAAAACGGTTTATTTTCCCCAAACTGACGTTTTTCAAGCTTCTCTTAAAATTCGATCGAATCTCAAAACTCGCCGTTTTTGCATGTTTTTGCCTAATATTACTTAGAATCGGAGACCTTAATTTGATAAGATGGAAGATATTTGCATTATCCACAAAACTCCTGTTTTTCAATCTTTTTTAGGAAATGGATCAAAACTTAAAGACGGCCGTTTTTCCAGGTTTTGGTTATTATTAATCAGATTCGAGAGCAATAATTGGCTAAGTTTGAAAAACGGTTCATTTTCTCAAAACTGACGTTTTTCAAGCTTTTTTTAAGAAATCGATTTGAATCTCAAAACTCGACGTTTTTGCATGTTTTTGCTTAATATTACTTATAATCGGAGACCTTAATTTGATAAGTTTGAAGATATTCGCATTATCCAAAAAACTCCCGTTTTTCAATCTTTTTTAGGAAATGGATCAAAACTTAAAAACGGCCGTTTTACCAGCTTTTGTGTAATATTATTTAAATTCGAAAGCAATAACTAGCTAAGGTTGAAAAACGGTTTATTTTCCCAAAATTGACGTTTTTCAAGCTTTTCTTAAGAAATCGATCGAATCCTAATTTAATAAGTTTGAAGATATTTGCATTATCCAAAAAACTCCCGTTTTTTAATCTTTTTAAGGAAATGGATCTAAACTTAAAGACGGCCGTTTTTCCAGGTTTTGGTTAATATTACTTAGGAATCGAGAGCAATAACTGGCTAAGCTTGAAAAACGGTATATTTTTCCAAAGTGACGTTTTTCAAGCTTTTTTTAGGAAATCGATCGAATCTCAAAACTCGCCGTTTTTGCATGTTTTTGCTTAATATTACTTATAATCGGAGACCTTAATTTGATAAGTTTGAAGATATTTGCATTATCCAAAAAACTCTTGTTTTTCAATCTTTTTTAGGAAATGGATCAAAACTTAAAAACGTCCGTTTTACCAGGTTTGGGTAATATTATTTAAATTCGAGAGCAATAACTAGCTAATTTTAAAAAACGGTTTATTTTCCCCAAACTGACGTTTTTTAAGATTTTCTTAAGAAATCGATCGAATCTCAAAACTCGCCGTTTTTGCATGTGTTTGCTCAATATTACTTATAATCGGAGACCTTAATTTGATAAGTTTGAAGATATTTGCATTATCCAAAAAACTCCCGTTTTTCAATCTTTTTTAGGAAATGGATCAAATTTTAAAAACGGCCGTTTGACCAGATTTTGGGTAATATTATCTAAATTCGAGATTAATAACTAGCTAAGTTTGAAAAACAGTTTATTTTCCCAAAATTGCAGTTTTTCAAGCTTTTTTTAAGAAATCGATCGAATCTCAAAACTCGACGTTTTTGCATGTTTTTGCTTAATATTACTTATAATCGGAGACCTTAATTTGATAAGTTTGAAGATATTTGCATTATCCACAAAACTCCTGTTTTTCAATCTTTTTTAGGAAATTGATCAAAACTTAAAGACGGCCGTTTTTCCAGGTTTTGGTTAATATTAATCAGATTCGAGAGCAATAAGTGGCTAAGTTTGAAAAACGGTTCATTTTCTCAAAACTGACGTTTTTCAAGCTTTTTTTAAGAAATCGATCGAATCTCAAAACTCGACGTTTTTGCATGTTTTTGCTTAATATTACTTATAATCGGAGACCTTAATTTGATAGGTTTGAAGATATTTGCATTATCCAAAAAACTCCCGTTTTTCAATCTTTTTTAGGAAATGGATCAAAACTTAAAAACGGCCGTTTTTCCAGGTTTTGGTTAATATTTAATCAGATTCGAGAGCAATAACTGGCTAAGTTTGAAAAACGGTTTATTTTCTTAAAACTGAAGTTTTCCAAGCTTTTTTTAAGAAATCAATCGAATCTAAAAACTCGCCGTTTTTGCATGTTTTTGCCTAATATTACTTATAATCAGGGACCTTAATTTGATAAGTTTTAAGATATTTGCATTATCCAAAAAACTCCCGTTTTTCAATCTTTTTTAGGAAATGGATCAAAACTTAAAAACGGCCGTTTTACCAGCTTTTGTGTAATATTATTTAAATTCGAGACAAATAACTAGCTAAGGTTGAAAAACGGTTTATTTTCCCAAAATTGACGTTTTTCAAGCTTTTCTTAAGAAATCGATCGAATCCTAATTTAATAAGTTTGAAGATATTTGCATTATCCAAAAAACTCCCGTTTTTTAATCTTTTTAAGGAAATGGATCTAAACTTAAAGACGGCCGTTTTTCCAGGTTTTGGTTAATTTTACTTAGGAATCGAGAGCAATAACTTGCTAAGCTTGAAAAACGGTATATTTTTCCAAAGTGACGTTTTTCAAGCTTTTTTTAGGAAATCGATCGAATCTCAAAACTCGCCGTTTTTGCATGTTTTTGCTTAATATTACTTATAATCGGAGACCTTAATTTGATAAGTTTGAAGATATTTGCATTATCCAAAAAACTCTTGTTTTTCAATCTTTTTTAGGAAATGGATCAAAACTTAAAAACGTCCGTTTTACCAGGTTTTGGGTAATATTATTTAAATTCGAGAGCAATAACTAGCTAAGTTTAAAAAACGGTTTATTTTCCCCAAACTGACGTTTTTCAAGCTTTTCTTAAGAAATCGATCGAATCTCAAAACTCGCCGTTTTTGCATGTTTTTGCCTAATATTACTTATAATCGGAGACCTAAATTTGATAAGTTTGAAGATATTTGCATTATCCAAAAAACTCTCGTTTTTCAATCTTTTTAAGGAAATAGATCAAAACTTAAAAACGGCCGTTTTTCCAGGTTTTGGTTAATATTAATCAGATTCGAGAGCAATAACTAGCTAAGTTTGAAAAACGGTTTATTTTCTTAAAACTCACGTTTTCCAAGCTTTTTTTAAGAAATCGATCGAATCTAAAAACTCGCCGTTTTTGCATGTTTTTGCCTAATATTACTTATAATCGGAGACCTCAATTTGATAAGTTTGAAGATATTTGCATAATCCCCAAAACTCCCGTTTTTCAATCTTTTTTAGAAAATAGTTCAAAACTTAAAAACGACCGTTTTTCCAGGTTTTTGGTTAATATTAATCAGATTCGTGAGCAATAACTGGCTAAGTTTGAAAAACGGTTTATTTTCTTAAAACTGACGTTTTTCAAGCTTTTCTTAAGAAATCGATCGAATCTCAAAACTCGCCGTTTTTGCATGTTTTTGCTTAATATTACTTATAATCGGAGACCTTAATTTGATAAGTTTGAAGATATTTGCATTATCCAAAAAACTCCCGTTTTTTAATCTTTTTAAGGAAATGGATCCAAACTTAAAGACGGCCGTTTTTCCAGGTTTTGGTTAATATTACTTAGGAACCGAGAGCAATAACTTGCTAAGCTTGAAAAACGGTTTATTTTCCCAAAATTGACGTTTTTCAAGCTTTTTTTAAGAAATCGATCGAATCTCAAAACTCGCCGTTTTTGAATGTATTTGCTTAATATTACTTATAATCGTAGACCTTAATTTGATAAGTTTGAAGATATTTGCATTATCCAAAAAACTCCCGTTTTTCAATCTTTTTTAGGAAATGGATCAAAACTTAAAAACGTCCGTTTTACCAGGTTTTGGGTAATATTATTTAAATTCGAGAGCAATAACTAGATAAGTTTGAAAAACGGTTTATTTTCCCCAAACTGACGTTTTTCAAGCTTTCTTAAGAAATCGATCGAATCTCAAAACTCGCCGTTTTTGCATGTTTTTGCCTAATATTACTTATAATCGGAGACCTTAATTTGATAAGTTTGAAGATATTTGCATTATCCAAAAAACTTTCGTTTTTCAATCTTTTTAAGGAAATGGATCTAAACTTAAAGACGGCCATTTTTCCAGGTTTTGGTTAATATTACTTAGGAATCGAGAGCAATAACTTGCTAAGCTTGAAAAACGGTTTATTTTTCCAAAGTGACGTTTTTCAAGCTTTTCTTAAGAAATCGATCGAATCTCAAAACTCGCCGTTTTTGCATTTTTTTGCTTAATATTACTTATAATCGGAGACCTTAATTTGATAAGTTTGAAGATATTTCCATTATCCAAAAAACTCCCGTTTTTCAATCTTTTTTAGGAAATGGATCAAATTTTAAAATCGGTCGTTTGACCAGCTTTTGGGTAATATTATCTAAATTCGAGAGCAATAACTAGCTAAGTTTGAAAAACGGTTTATTTTCCCAAAATTGACGTTTTTCAAGCTTTTTTTAAGAAATCGATCGAATCCTAATTTACTAAGTTTGAAGATATTTGCATTATCCAAAGAACTCCCGTTTTTTAATCTTTTTAAGGAAATGGATCTAAACTTAAACACGGCCGTTTTTCCAGGTTTTGGTTAATATTACTTAGGAATCGAGAGCAATAACTTGCTAAGCTTGAAAAACGGTATATTTTTCCAAAGTGACGTTTTTCAAGCTTTTTTCAGGAAATCGATCGAATCTCAAAACTCGCCGTTTTTGCATGTTTTTGCTTAATATTACTTATAATCGGAGACCTTAATTTGATAAGTTTGAAGATATTTGCATTATCCAAAAAACTCTTGTTTTTCAATCTTTTTTAGGAAATGGATCAAAACTTAAAAACGTCCGTTTTACCAGGTTTTGGGTAATATTATTTAAATTCGAGAGCAATAACTAGCTAAGTTTAAAAAACGGTTTATTTTCCCCAAACTGACGTTTTTCAAGCTTTTCTTAAGAAATCGATCGAATCTCAAAACTCGCCGTTTTTGCATGTTTTTGCCTAATATTACTTATAATCGGAGACCTTAATTTGATAAGTTTGAAGATATTTGCATTATCCAAAAAACTCTCGTTTTTCAATCTTTTTAAGGAAATGGATCAAAACTTAAAAACGGCCGTTTTTCCAGGTTTTGGTTAATATTAATCAGATTCGAGAGCAATAACTGGCTAAGTTTGAAAAACGGTTTATTTTCTTAAAACTCACGTTTTCCAAGCTTTTTTTAAGAATTCGATCGAATCTAAAAACTCGCCGTTTTTGCATGTTTTTGCCTAATATTACTTATAATCGGAGACCTCAATTTGATAAGTTTGAAGATATTTGCATAATCCCCAAAACTCCCGTTTTTCAATCTTTTTTAGAAAATAGTTCAAAACTTAAAAACGACCATTTTTCCAGGTTTTTGGATAATATTAATCAGATTTGTGAGCAATAACTGGCTAAGTTTGAAAAACGGTTTATTTTCCTAAAACTGACGTTTTTCAAGCTTTTCTTAAGAAATCGATCGAATCTCAAAACTCGCCGTTTTTGCATGTTTTTGCTTAATATTACTTATAATCGGAGACCTTAATTTGATAAGTTTGAAGATATTTGCATTATCCAAAAAACTCCCGTTTTTCAATCTTTTTTAGGAAATGGATCAAAACTTAAAGACGGCCGTTTTACCAGCTTTTGTGTAATATTATTTAAATTTGAGAGCAATAACTAGCTAAGGTTGAAAAAACGGTTTATTTTCCCAAAATTGACGTTTTTCAAGCTTTTTTCAAGAAATCGATCGAATCTCAAAACTCGCCGTTTTTGAATGTTTTTGCTTAATATTACTTATAATCGGAGACCTTAATTTGATAAGTTTGAAGATATTTGCATTATCCAAAAAACTCCCGTTTTTCAATCTTTTTTAGGAAATGGATCAAAACTTAAAAACGTCCGTTTTACCAGGTTTTGGGTAATATTATTTAAATTCGAGAGCAATAACTAGCTAAGTTTGAAAAACGGTTTATTTTCCCCAAACTGACGTTTTTCAAGCTTTCTTAAGAAATCGATCGAATCTCAAAACTCGCCGTTTTTGCATGTTTTTGCCTAATATTACTTATAATCGGAGACCTTAATTTGATAAGTTTGAAGATATTTGCATTATCCAAAAAACTCTCGTTTTTCAATCTTTTTAAGGAAATGGATCAAAACTTAAAAACGGCCGTTTTTCCAGGTTTTGGTTAATATTAATCAGATTCGAGAGCAATAACGGCTAAGTTTGAAAAACGGTTTATTTTCTTAAAACTGACGTTTTCCAAGCTTTTTTCAAGAAATCAATCGAATCTAAAAAATCGCCGTTTTTGCATGTTTTTGCCTAATATTACTTATAATCGGAGACCTCAATTTGATAAGTTTGAAGATATTTGCATAATCCCCAAAACTCCCGTTTTTCAATCTTTTTTAGAAAATAGTTCAAAACTTAAAAACGACCGTTTTTCCAGGTTTTTGGATAATATTAATCAGATTCGTGAGCAATAACTGGCTAAGTTTGAAAAACGGTTTATTTTCCTAAAACTGACGTTTTTCAAGCTTTTCTTAAGAAATCGATCGAATCTCAAAACTCGCCGTTTTTGCATGTTTTTGCTTAATATTACTTATAATCGGAGACCTTAATTTGATAAGTTTGAAGATATTTGCATTATCCAAAAAACTCCCGTTTTTCAATTTTTTTTAGGAAATGGATCAAAACTTAAAAACGGCCGTTTTACCAGCTTTTGTGTAATATTATTTAAATTTGAGAGCAATAACTAGCTAAGGTTGAAAAACGGTTTATTTTCCCAAAATTGACGTTTTTCAAGCTTTTTTTAAGAAATCGATCGAATCTCAAAACTCGCCGTTTTTTAATGTTTTTGCTTAATATTACTTATAATCGGAGACCTTAATTTGATAAGTTTGAAGATATTTGCATTATCCAAAAAACTCCCGTTTTTCAATCTTTTTTAGGAAATGGATCAAAACTTAAAAACGTCCGTTTTACCAGGTTTTGGGTAATATTATTTAAATTCGAGAGCAATAACTAGCTAAGTTTGAAAAACGGTTTATTTTCCCAAAATTGACGTTTTTCAAGCTTTTTTTAAGAAATCGATCGAATCCTAAAACTCGCCGTTTTTGCATGTTTTTGCCTAATATTACTTATAATCAGGGACCTTAATTTAATAAGTTTGAAGATATTTGCATTATCCAAAAAACTCCCGTTTTTTAATCTTTTTAAGGAAATGGATCTAAACTTAACAACGGCCGTTTTTCCAGGTTTTGGTTAATATTACTTAGGAATCGAGAGCAATAACTTGATAAGCTTGAAAAACGGTTTATTTTTCCAAAGTGACGTTTTTCAAGCTTTTTTTAAGAAATCGATCGAATCTCAAAACTCGCCGTTTGTGCATGTTTTTGCTTAATATTACTTATAATCGGAGACCTTAATTTGATAAGTTTAAAGATATTTGCATTATCCAAAAAACTCCCGTTTTTCAATCTTTTTTAGAAAATGGATCAAAACCTAAAAACGTCCGTTTTACCAGGTTTTGGTTATTATTAATCAGATTCGAGAGCAATAATTGGCTAAGTTTGAAAAACGGTTCATTTTCTCAAAACTGACGTTTTCAAGCTTTTTTTAAGAAATCGATCGAATCTCAAAACTCGACGTTTTTGCATGTTTTTGCTTAATATTACTTATAATCGGAGACCTTAATTTGATAAGTTTGAAGATATTTGCATTATCCAAAAAACTCCCGTTTTTTAATCTTTTTTAGGAAATGGATCAAAACTTAAAAACGTCCGTTTTACCAGGTTTTGGGTAATATTATTTAAATTCGAGAGCAATAAGTAGCTAAGTTTAAAAAACGGTTTATTTTCCCCAAACTGACGTTTTTCAAGCTTTTCTTAAGAAATCGATCGAATCTCAAAACTCGCCGTTTTTGCATGTTTTTGCCTAATATTACTTATAATCGGAGACCTTAATTTGATAAGTTTAAAGATATTTGCAATATCCAAAAAACTCTCGTTTTTCAATCTTTTTAAGGAAATGGATCAAAACTTAAAAAGGCCGTTTTTCCACGTTTTGGTTAATAATAATCAGATTCAAGAGCAATAACTGGCTAAGTTTGAAGAACGGTTTATTTTCTTAAAACTGACGTTTTCCAAGCTTTTTTTAAGAAATCAATCGAATCTAAAAACTCGCCGTTTTTGCATGTTTTTGCCTAATATTACTTATAATCGGAGACCTCAATTTGATAAGTTTGAAGATATTTGCATTATCCCCAAAACTCCTGTTTTTCAATCTTTTTTAGAAAATAGTTCAAAACTTAAAAACGACCGTTTTTCCAGGTTTTTGGTTAATATTAATCAGATTCGTGAGCTATAACTGGCTAAGTTTGAAAAACGGTTTATTTTCTCAAAACTGACGTTTTTCAAGCTTTTTTTAAGAAATCGATCGAATCTCAAAACTCGACGTTTTTGCATGTTTTTGCTTAATATTACTTATAATCGGAGACCTTAATTTGATAAGTTTGAAGATATTTGCATTATCCAAAAAACTCCCGTTTTTCAATCTTTTTTAGGAAATGGATCAAAACTTAAAAACGACCGTTTTTCCAGGTTTTTGGTTAATATTAATCAGATTTGTGAGCAATAACTGGCTAAGTTTGAAAAACGGTTTATTTTCCCCAAACTGACGTTTTTCAAGGTTTTCTTAAGAAATCGATCGAATCTCAAAACTCGCCGTTTTTGCATGTGTTTGCTTAATATTACTTATAATCGGAGACCTTAATTTGATAAGTTTGAAGATATTTGCATTATCCAAAAAACTCCCGTTTTTCAATCTTTTTTAGGAAATGGATCAAATTTTAAAAAAGGCCGTTTGACCAGCTTTTGGGTAATATTATCTAAATTCGAGATTAATAACTACTTAAGTTTGAAAAACGGTTTATTTTCCCCAAATTGACGTTTTTAAAGCTTTTTTTAAGAAATCGATCGAATATTAAAACTTGCCGTTTTTGCATGTTTTTGCCTAATATTACTTATAATCAGGGACCTTAATTTGATAAGTTTGAAGATATTTGCATTATCCAAAAAACTCCCGTTTTTTAATCTTTTTAAGGAAATGGATCCAAACTTAACGACGGCCGTTTTTCCAGGTTTTGGTTAATATTACTTAGGAATCGAGAGCAATAACTTGATAAGCTTGAAAAACGGTTTATTTTTCCAAAGTGACGTTTTTCAAGCTTTTTTTAAGAAATCGATCGAATCTCAAAACTCGCCGTTTGTGCATGTTTTTTCTTAATTTTACTTATAATCGGAGACCTTAATTTGATAAGTTTGAAGATATTTGCATTATCCAAAAAACTCCCGTTTTTCAATCTTTTTTAGAAAATGGATCAAAACTTAAAAACGTCCGTTTTACCAGGTTTTGGGTAATATTATTTAAATTCGAGAGCAATAACTAGCTAAGTTTGAAAAACGGTTTATTTTCCCCAAACTGACTTTTTTCAAGCTTTTCTTAAAATTCGATCGAATCTCAAAACTCGCCGTTTTTGCATGTTTTTGCCTAATATTACTTAGAATCGGAGACCTTAATTTGATAAGTTTGAAGATATTTGCATTATCCACAAAACTCCTGTTTTTCAATCTTTCTTAGGAAATGGATCAAAACTTAAAGACGGCCGTTTTTCCAGGTTTTGGTTAATATTAATCAGATTCGAGAGCAATAACTGGCTAAGTTTGAAAAACGGTTCATTTTCTCAAAACTGACGTTTTTAAAGCTTGTTTTAAGAAATCGATCGAATCTCAAAACTCGACGTTTTTGCATGTTTTTGCTTAATATTACTTATAATCGGAGACCTTAATTTGATAAGTTTGAAGATATTTGCATTATCCAAAAAACTCCCGTTTTTCAATCTTTTTTAGGAAATGGATCAAAACTTAAAAACGTCCGTTTTACCAGCTTTTGTGTAATGTTATTTAAATTCGAGAGCAATAACTAGCTAAGGTTGAAAAACGGTTTATTTTCCCAAAATTGACGTTTTTCAAGCTTTTCTTAAGAAATCGATCGAATCTCAAAACTCGCCGTTTTTGCATGTTTTTGCTTAATATTACTTATAATCGGAGACCTTAATTTGATAAGTTTGAAGATATTTCCATTATCCAAAAAACTCCCGTTTTTTAATCTTTTTAAGGAAATGGATCCAAACTTAACGACGGCCGTTTTTCCAGGTTTTGGTTAATATTACTTAGGAATCGAGAGCAATAACTTGATAAGCTTGAAAAACGGTTTATTTTTCCAAAGTGACGTTTTTCAAGCTTTTTTTAAGAAATCGATCGAATCTCAAAACTCGCCGTTTGTGCATGTTTTTGCTTAATTTTACTTATAATCGGAGACCTTAATTTGATAAGTTTGAAGATATTTGCATTATCCAAAAAACTCCCGTTTTTCAATCTTTTTTAGAAAATGGATAAAAACTTAAAAACGTCCGTTTTACCAGGTTTTGGGTAATATTATTTAAATTCGAGAGCAATAACTAGCTAAGTTTGAAAAACGGTTTATTTTCCCCAAACTGACTTTTTTCAAGCTTTTCTTAAAATTCGATCGAATCTCAAAACTCGCCGTTTTTGCATGTTTTTGCCTAATATTACTTAGAATCGGAGACCTTAATTTGATAAGTTTGAAGATATTTGCATTATCCACAAAACTCCTGTTTTTCAATCTTTCTTAGGAAATGGATCAAAACTTAAAGACGGCCGTTTTTCCAGGTTTTGGTTAATATTAATCAGATTCGAGAGCAATAACTGGCTAAGTTTGAAAAACGGTTCATTTTCTCAAAACTGACGTTTTTAAAGCTTGTTTTAAGAAATCGATCGAATCTCAAAACTCGACGTTTTTGCATGTTTTTGCTTAATATTACTTATAATCGGAGACCTTAATTTGATAAGTTTGAAGATATTTGCATTATCCAAAAAACTCCCGTTTTTCAATCTTTTTTAGGAAATGGATCAAAACTTAAAAACGGCCGTTTTACCAGCTTTTGTGTAATGTTATTTAAATTCGAGAGCAATAACTAGCTAAGGTTGAAAAACGGTTTATTTTCCCAAAATTGACGTTTTTCAAGCTTTTCTTAAGAAATCGATCGAATCTCAAAACTCGCCGTTTTTGCATGTTTTTGCTTAATATTACTTATAATCGGAGACCTTAATTTGATAAGTTTGAAGATATTTCCATTATCCAAAAAACTCCCGTTTTTCAATCTTTTTTAGGAAATGGATCAAATTTTAAAAACGGCCGTTTGACCAGCTTTTAGGTAATATTATCTAAATTCGAGAGCAATAACTAGCTAAGTTTGAAAAACGGTTTATTTTCCCAAAATTGACGTTTTTCAAGCTTTTTTTAAGAAATCGATCGAATCCTAAAACTCGCCGTTTTTGCATGTTTTTGCCTAATATTACTTATAATCAGGGACCTTAATTTAATAAGTTTGAAGATATTTGCATTATCCAAAAAACTCCCGTTTTTTAATCTTTTTAAGGAAATGGATCTAAACTTAACAACGGCCGTTTTTCCAGGTTTTGGTTAATATTACTTAGGAATCGAGAGCAATAACTTGATAAGCTTGAAAAACGGTTTATTTTTCCAAAGTGACGTTTTTCAAGCTTTTTTTAAGAAATCGATCGAATCTCAAAACTCGCCGTTTGTGCATGTTTTTGCCTAATATTACTTAGAATCGGAGACCTTAATTTGATAAGTTTGAAGATATTTGCATTATCCACAAAACTCCCGTTTTTCAATCTTTTTTAGAAAATGGATCAAAACCTAAAAACGTCCGTTTTACCAGGTTTTGGGTAATATTATTTAAATTCGAGAGCAATAACTAGCTAAGTTTGAAAAACGGTTTATTTTCCCCAAACTGACGTTTTTCAAGCTTCTCTTAAAATTCGATCGAATCTCAAAACTCGCCGTTTTTGCATGTTTTTGCCTAATATTACTTAGAATCGGAGACCTTAATTTGATAAGTTTGAAGATATTTGCATTATCCACAAAACTCCTGTTTTTCAATCTTTTTTAGGAAATGGATCAAAACTTAAAGACGGCCGTTTTTCCAGGTTTTGGTTATTATTAATCAGATTCGAGAGCAATAATTGGCTAAGTTTGAAAAACGGTTCATTTTCTCAAAACTGACGTTTTCAAGCTTTTTTTAAGAAATCGATCGAATCTCAAAACTCGACGTTTTTGCATGTTTTTGCTTAATATTACTTATAATCGGAGACCTTAATTTGATAAGTTTGAAGATATTTGCATTATCCAAAAAACTCCCGTTTTTTAATCTTTTTTAGGAAATGGATCAAAACTTAAAAACGTCCGTTTTACCAGGTTTTGGGTAATATTATTTAAATTCGAGAGCAATAAGTAGCTTAGTTTAAAAAACGGTTTATTTTCCCCAAACTGACGTTTTTCAAGCTTTTCTTAAGAAATCGATCGAATCTCAAAACTCGCCGTTTTTGCATGTTTTTGCCTAATATTACTTATAATCGGAGACCTTAATTTGATAAGTTTGAAGATATTTGCATTATCCAAAAAACTCTCGTTTTTCAATCTTTTTAAGGAAATGGATCAAAACTTAAAAAAGGCCGTTTTTCCACGTTTTGGTTAATAATAATCAGATTCGAGAGCAATAACTGGCTAAGTTTGAAGAACGGTTTATTTTCTTAAAACTGACGTTTTCCAAGCTTTTTTTAAGAAATCAATCGAATCTAAAAACTCGCCGTTTTTGCATGTTTTTGCCTAATATTACTTATAATCGGAGACCTCAATTTGATAAGTTTGAAGATATTTGCATTATCCCCAAAACTCCTGTTTTTCAATCTTTTTTAGAAAATAGTTCAAAACTTAAAAACGACCGTTTTTCCAGGTTTTTGGTTAATATTAATCAGATTCGTGAGCTATAACTGGCTAAGTTTGAAAAACGGTTTATTTTCTCAAAACTGACGTTTTTCAAGCTTTTTTTAAGAAATCGATCGAATCTCAAAACTCGACGTTTTTGCATGTTTTTGCTTAATATTACTTATAATCGGAGACCTTAATTTGATAGGTTTGAAGATATTTGCATTATCCAAAAAACTCCCGTTTTTCAATCTTTTTTAGGAAATGGATCAAATTTTAAAACGGCCGTTTGACCAGCTTTTGGGTAATATTATCTAAATTCGAGATTAATAACTAGCTAAGTTTGAAAAACGGTTTATTTTCCCAAAATTGACGTTTTTCAAGCTTTTTTTAAGAAATCGATCGAATCTCAAAACTCGCCGTTTGTGCATGTTTTTGCCTAATATTACTTATAATCAGGGACCTTAATTTGATAAGTTTGAAGATATTAGCATTATCCAAAAAACTCCCGTTTTTTAATCTTTTTAAGGAAATGGATCCCAACATAAAGACGGCCGTTTTTCCAGGTTTTGGTTGATATTACTTAGGAATCGAGAGCACTAACTTGCTAAGCTTGAAAAACGGTTTATTTTTCCAAAGCGACGTTTTTCAAGCTTTTTTTAAGAAATCGATCGAATCTCAAAACTCGCCGTTTGTGCATGTTTTTGCTTAATATTACTTATAATCGGAGACCTTAATTTGATAAGTTTGAAGATATTTGCATTATCCAAAAAACTCCCGTTTTTCAAACTTTTTTAGAAAATGGATCAAAACCTAAAAACGTCCGTTTTACCAGGTTTTGGGTAATATTATTTAAATTCGAGAGCAATAACTAGCTAAGTTTGAAAAACGGTTTATTTTCCCCAAACTGACGTTTTTCAAGCTTCTCTTAAAATTCGATCGAATCTCAAAACTCGCCGTTTTTGCATGTTTTTGCCTAATATTACTTAGAATCGGAGACCTTAATTTGATAAGATGGAAGATATTTGGATTATCCACAAAACTCCTGTTTTTCAATCTTTTTTAGGAAATGGATCAAAACTTAAAGACGGCCGTTTTTCCAGGTTTTGGTTATTATTAATCAGATTCGAGAGCAATAATTGGCTAAGTTTGAAAAACGGTTCATTTTCTCAAAACTGACGTTTTTCAAGCTTTTTTTAAGAAATCGATTTGAATCTCAAAACTCGACGTTTTTGCATGTTTTTGCTTAATATTACTTATAATCGGAGACCTTAATTTGATAAGTTTGAAGATATTCGCATTATCCAAAAAACTCCCGTTTTTCAATCTTTTTTAGGAAATGGATCAAAACTTAAAAACGGCCGTTTTACCAGCTTTTGTGTAATATTATTTAAATTCGAAAGCAATAACTAGCTAAGGTTGAAAAACGGTTTATTTTCCCAAAATTGACGTTTTTCAAGCTTTTCTTAAGAAATCGATCGAATCCTAATTTAATAAGTTTGAAGATATTTGCATTATCCAAAAAACTCCCGTTTTTTAATCTTTTTAAGGAAATGGATCTAAACTTAAAGACGGCCGTTTTTCCAGGTTTTGGTTAATATTACTTAGGAATCGAGAGCAATAACTGGCTAAGCTTGAAAAACGGTATATTTTTCCAAAGTGACGTTTTTCAAGCTTTTTTTAGGAAATCGATCGAATCTCAAAACTCGCCGTTTTTGCATGTTTTTGCTTAATATTACTTATAATCGGAGACCTTAATTTGATAAGTTTGAAGATATTTGCATTATCCAAAAAACTCTTGTTTTTCAATCTTTTTTAGGAAATGGATCAAAACTTAAAAACGTCCGTTTTACCAGGTTTGGGTAATATTATTTAAATTCGAGAGCAATAACTAGCTAATTTTAAAAAACGGTTTATTTTCCCCAAACTGACGTTTTTTAAGATTTTCTTAAGAAATCGATCGAATCTCAAAACTCGCCGTTTTTGCATGTGTTTGCTCAATATTACTTATAATCGGAGACCTTAATTTGATAAGTTTGAAGATATTTGCATTATCCAAAAAACTCCCGTTTTTCAATCTTTTTTAGGAAATGGATCAAATTTTAAAAACGGCCGTTTGACCAGCTTTTGGGTAATATTATCTAAATTCGAGATTAATAACTAGCTAAGTTTGAAAAACAGTTTATTTTCCCAAAATTGCAGTTTTTCAAGCTTTTTTTAAGAAATCGATCGAATCTCAAAACTCGACGTTTTTGCATGTTTTTGCTTAATATTACTTATAATCGGAGACCTTAATTTGATAAGTTTGAAGATATTTGCATTATCCACAAAACTCCTGTTTTTCAATCTTTTTTAGGAAATTGATCAAAACTTAAAGACGGCCGTTTTTCCAGGTTTTGGTTAATATTAATCAGATTCGAGAGCAATAAGTGGCTAAGTTTGAAAAACGGTTCATTTTCTCAAAACTGACGTTTTTCAAGCTTTTTTTAAGAAATCGATCGAATCTCAAAACTCGACGTTTTTGCATGTTTTTGCTTAATATTACTTATAATCGGAGACCTTAATTTGATAGGTTTGAAGATATTTGCATTATCCAAAAAACTCCCGTTTTTCAATCTTTTTTAGGAAATGGATCAAAACTTAAAAACGGCCGTTTTTCCAGGTTTTGGTTAATATTTAATCAGATTCGAGAGCAATAACTGGCTAAGTTTGAAAAACGGTTTATTTTCTTAAAACTGACGTTTTCCAAGCTTTTTTTAAGAAATCAATCGAATCTAAAAACTCGCCGTTTTTGCATGTTTTTGCCTAATATTACTTATAATCAGGGACCTTAATTTGATAAGTTTTAAGATATTTGCATTATCCAAAAAACTCCCGTTTTTCAATCTTTTTTAGGAAATGGATCAAAACTTAAAAACGGCCGTTTTACCAGCTTTTGTGTAATATTATTTAAATTCGAGACAAATAACTAGCTAAGGTTGAAAAACGGTTTATTTTCCCAAAATTGACGTTTTTCAAGCTTTTCTTAAGAAATCGATCGAATCCTAATTTAATAAGTTTGAAGATATTTGCATTATCCAAAAAACTCCCGTTTTTTAATCTTTTTAAGGAAATGGATCTAAACTTAAAGACGGCCGTTTTTCCAGGTTTTGGTTAATATTACTTAGGAATCGAGAGCAATAACTTGCTAAGCTTGAAAAACGGTATATTTTTCCAAAGTGACGTTTTTCAAGCTTTTTTTAGGAAATCGATCGAATCTCAAAACTCGCCGTTTTTGCATGTTTTTGCTTAATATTACTTATAATCGGAGACCTTAATTTGATAAGTTTGAAGATATTTGCATTATCCAAAAAACTCTTGTTTTTCAATCTTTTTTAGGAAATGGATCAAAACCTAAAAACGTCCGTTTTACCAGGTTTTGGGTAATATTATTTAAATTCAAAAGCAATAACTAGCTAAGTTTAAAAAACGGTTTATTTTCCCCAAACTGACGTTTTTCAAGCTTTTCTTAAGAAATCGATCGAATCTCAAAACTCGCCGTTTTTGCATGTTTTTGCCTAATATTACATATAATCGGAGACCTAAATTTGATAAGTTTGAAGATATTTGCATTATCCAAAAAACTCTCGTTTTTCAATCTTTTTAAGGAAATAGATCAAAACTTAAAAACGGCCGTTTTTCCAGGTTTTGGTTAATATTAATCAGATTCGAGAGCAATAACTAGCTAAGTTTGAAAAACGGTTTATTTTCTTAAAACTCACGTTTTCCAAGCTTTTTTTAAGAAATCGATCGAATCTAAAAACTCGCCGTTTTTGCATGTTTTTGCCTAATATTACTTATAATCGGAGACCTCAATTTGATAAGTTTGAAGATATTTGCATAATCCCCAAAACTCCCGTTTTTCAATCTTTTTTAGAAAATAGTTCAAAACTTAAAAACGACCGTTTTTCCAGGTTTTTGGTTAATATTAATCAGATTCGTGAGCAATAACTGGCTAAGTTTGAAAAACGGTTTATTTTCTTAAAACTGACGTTTTTCAAGCTTTTCTTAAGAAATCGATCGAATCTCAAAACTCGCCGTTTTTGCATGTTTTTGCTTAATATTACTTATAATCGGAGACCTTAATTTGATAAGTTTGAAGATATTTCCATTATCCAAAAAACTCCCGTTTTTCAATCTTTTTTAGGAAATGGATCAAATTTTAAAATCTGTCGTTTGACCAGCTTTTGGGTAATATTATCTAAATTCGAGAGCAATAACTAGCTAAGTTTGAAAAACGGTTTATTTTCCCAAAATTGACGTTTTTCAAGCTTTTTTTAAGAAATCGATCGAATCCTAATTTACTAAGTTTGAAGATATTTGCATTATCCAAAAAACTCCCGTTTTTTAATCTTTTTAAGGAAATGGATCTAAACTTAAAGACGGCCGTTTTTCCAGGTTTTGGTTAATATTACTTAGGAATCGAGAGCAATAACTTGCTAAGCTTGAAAAACGGTATATTTTTCCAAAGTGACGTTTTTCAAGCTTTTTTTAGGAAATCGATCGAATCTCAAAACTCGCCGTTTTTGCATGTTTTTGCTTAATATTACTTATAATCGGAGACCTTAATTTGATAAGTTTGAAGATATTTGCATTATCCAAAAAACTCTTGTTTTTCAATCTTTTTTAGGAAATGGATCAAAACTTAAAAACGTCCGTTTTACCAGGTTTTGGGTAATATTATTTAAATTCGAGAGCAATAACTAGCTAAGTTTAAAAAACGGTTTATTTTCCCCAAACTGACGTTTTTCAAGCTTTTCTTAAGAAATCGATCGAATCTCAAAACTCGCCGTTTTTGCATGTTTTTGCCTAATATTACTTATAATCGGAGACCTTAATTTGATAAGTTTGAAGATATTTGCATTATCCAAAAAACTCTCGTTTTTCAATCTTTTTAAGGAAATGGATCAAAACTTAAAAACGGCCGTTTTTCCAGGTTTTGGTTAATATTAATCAGATTCGAGAGCAATAACTGGCTAAGTTTGAAAAACGGTTTATTTTCTTAAAACTCACGTTTTCCAAGCTTTTTTTAAGAAATCGATCGAATCTAAAAACTCGCCGTTTTTGCATGTTTTTGCCTAATATTACTTATAATCGGAGACCTTAATTTGATAAGTTTGAAGATATTTGCATTATCCAAAAAACTCCCGTTTTTCAATCTTTTTTAGGAAATGGATCAAAACTTAAAGACGGCCGTTTTACCAGCTTTTGTGTAATATTATTTAAATTTGAGAGCAATAACTAGCTAAGGTTGAAAAAACGGTTTATTTTCCCAAAATTGACGTTTTTCAAGCTTTTTTTAAGAAATCGATCGAATCTCAAAACTCGCCGTTTTTGAATGTTTTTGCTTAATATTACTTATAATCGGAGACCTTAATTTGATAAGTTTGAAGATATTTGCATTATCCAAAAAACTCTCGTTTTTCAATCTTTTTAAGGAAATGGATCAAAACTTAAAAACGGCCGTTTTTCCAGGTTTTGGTTAATATTAATCAGATTCGAGAGCAATAACGGCTAAGTTTGAAAAACGGTTTATTTTCTTAAAACTGACGTTTTCCAAGCTTTTTTTAAGAAATCGATCGAATCTAAAAACTCGCCGTTTTTGCATGTTTTTGCTTAATATTACTTATAATCGGAGACCTTAATTTGATAAGTTTGAAGATATTTGCATTATCCAAAAAACTCCCGTTTTTCAATCTTTTTTAGGAAATGGATCAAAACTTAAAGACGGCCGTTTTACCAGCTTTTGTGTAATATTATTTAAATTTGAGAGCAATAACTAGCTAAGGTTGAAAAAACGGTTTATTTTCCCAAAATTGACGTTTTTCAAGCTTTTTTTAAGAAATCGATCGAATCTCAAAACTCGCCGTTTTTGAATGTTTTTGCTTAATATTACTTATAATCGGAGACCTTAATTTGATAAGTTTGAAGATATTTGCATTATCCAAAAAACTCTCGTTTTTCAATCTTTTTAAGGAAATGGATCAAAACTTAAAAACGGCCGTTTTTCCAGGTTTTGGTTAATATTAATCAGATTCGAGAGCAATAACGGCTAAGTTTGAAAAACGGTTTATTTTCTTAAAACTGACGTTTTCCAAGCTTTTTTCAAGAAATCAATCGAATCTAAAAAATCGCCGTTTTTGCATGTTTTTGCCTAATATTACTTATAATCGGAGACCTCAATTTGATAAGTTTGAAGATATTTGCATAATCCCCAAAACTCCCGTTTTTCAATCTTTTTTAGAAAATAGTTCAAAACTTAAAAACGACCGTTTTTCCAGGTTTTTGGATAATATTAATCAGATTCGTGAGCAATAACTGGCTAAGTTTGAAAAACGGTTTATTTTCCTAAAACTGACGTTTTTCAAGCTTTTCTTAAGAAATCGATCGAATCTCAAAACTCGCCGTTTTTGCATGTTTTTGCTTAATATTACTTATAATCGGAGACCTTAATTTGATAAGTTTGAAGATATTTGCATTATCCAAAAAACTCCCGTTTTTCAATTTTTTTTAGGAAATGGATCAAAACTTAAAAACGGCCGTTTTACCAGCTTTTGTGTAATATTATTTAAATTTGAGAGCAATAACTAGCTAAGGTTGAAAAACGGTTTATTTTCCCAAAATTGACGTTTTTCAAGCTTTTTTTAAGAAATCGATCGAATCTCAAAACTCGCCGTTTTTTAATGTTTTTTCTTAATATTACTTATAATCGGAGACCTTAATTTGATAAGTTTGAAGATATTTGCATTATCCAAAAAACTCCCGTTTTTCAATCTTTTTTAGGAAATGGATCAAAACTTAAAAACGTCCGTTTTACCAGGTTTTGGGTAATATTATTTAAATTCGAGAGCAATAACTAGCTAAGTTTGAAAAACGGTTTATTTTCCCCAAACTGACGTTTTTCAAGCTTTCTTAAGAAATCGATCGAATCTCAAAACTCGCCGTTTTTGCATGTTTTTGCCTAATATTACTTATAATCGGAGACCTTAATTTGATAAGTTTGAAGATATTTGCATTATCCAAAAAACTCTCGTTTTTCAATCTTTTTAAGGAAATGGATCAAAACTTAAAAACGGCCGTTTTTCCAGGTTTTGGTTAATATTAATCAGATTCGAGAGCAATAACGGCTAAGTTTGAAAAACGGTTTATTTTCTTAAAACTGACGTTTTCCAAGCTTTTTTGAAGAAATCAATCGAATCTAAAAAATTGCCGTTTTTGCATGTTTTTGCCTAATATTACTTATAATCGGAGACCTCAATTTGATAAGTTTGAACATATTTGCATAATCCCCAAAACTCCCGTTTTTCAATCTTTTTTAGAAAATAGTTGAAAACTTAAAAACGACCGTTTTTCCAGGTTTTTGGATAATATTAATCAGATTCGTGAGCAATAACTGGCTAAGTTTGAAAAACGGTTTATTTTCCCAAAATTGACGTTTTTCAAGCTTTTTTTAAGAAATCGATCGAATCTAAAAACTCGCCGTTTTTGCATGTTTTTGCCTAATATTACTTAGAATCGGAGACCTTAATTTGATAAGTTTGAAGATATTTGCATTATCCAAAAAACTCCCGTTTTTTAATCTTTTTAAGGAAATGGATCCAAACTTAAAGACGGCCGTTTTTCCAGGTTTTGGTTAATATTACTTAAGAATCGAGAGCAATAACTTGCTAAGCTTGAAAAACGGTTTATTTTTCCAAAGTGACGTTTTTCAAGCTTTTCTTAAGAAATCGATCGAATCTCAAAACTCGCCGTTTTTGCATGTTTTTGCTTAATATTACTTATAATCGGAGACCTTAATTTGATAAGTTTGAAGATATTTGCATTATTCAAAAAAACTCCCGTTTTTCAATCTTTTTTAGGAAATGGATCAAAACTTAAAAACGTCCGTTTTACCAGGTTTTGTGTAATATTATTTAAATTTGAGAGCAATAACTAGCTAAGGTTGAAAAACGGTTTATTTTCCCAAAATTGACGTTTTTCAAGCTTTTTTTAAGAAATCGATCGAATCTCAAAACTCGCCGTTTTTTAATGTTTTTGCTTAATATTACTTATAATCGGAGACCTTAATTTGATAAGTTTGAAGATATTTGCATTATTCAAAAAACTCCCGTTTTTCAATCTTTTTTAGGAGATGGATCAAAACTTAAAAACGTCCGTTTTACCAGGTTTTGGGTAATATTATTTAAATTCGAGAGCAATAACTAGCTAAGTTTAAAAAACGGTTTATTTTCCCCAAACTGACGTTTTTCAAGCTTTTCTTAAGAAATCGATCGAATCTCAAAACTCGCCGTTTTTGCATGTTTTTGCCTAATATTACTTATAATCGGAGACCTTAATTTGATAAGTTTGAAGATATTTGCATTATCCAAAAAACTCTCGTTTTTCAATCTTTTTAAGGAAATGGATCAAAACTTAAAAACGGCCGTTTTTATAGGTTTTGGTTAATATTAATCAGATTCGAGAGCAATAACTGGCTAAGTTTGAAAAACGGTTCATTTTTTTTAAAACTGACGTTTTCACAGCTCTTTTTAAGAAATCAATCGAATCTAAAAACTCGCCGTTTTTGCTTTTTTTGCCTAATATTACTTATAATCGGAGACCTCAATTTGATAAGTTTGAAGATATTTGCATTATCCCCAAAACTCCCGTTTTTCAATCTTTTTTAGAAAATAGTTCAAAACTTAAAAACGACCGTTTTTCCAGGTTTTTGGTTAATATTAATCAGATTCGTGAGCAATAACCGGCTAAGTTTAAAAAACGGTTTATTTTCCCCAAACTGACGTTTTTCAAGGTTTTCTTAAGAAATCGATCGAATCTCAAAACTCGCCGTTTTTGCATGTGTTTGCTTAATATTACTTATAATCGGAGACCTTAATTTGATAAGTTTGAAGATATTTGCATTATCCAAAAAACTCCCGTTTTTCAATCTTTTTTAGGAAATGGATCAAATTTTAAAAAAGGCCGTTTGACCAGCTTTTGGGTAATATTATCTAAATTCGAGATTAATAACTACTTAAGTTTGAAAAACGGTTTATTTTCCCCAAATTGACGTTTTTAAAGCTTTTTTTAAGAAATCGATCGAATATTAAAACTTGCCGTTTTTGCATGTTTTTGCCTAATATTACTTATAATCAGGGACCTTAATTTGATAAGTTTGAAGATATTTGCATTATCCAAAAAACTCCCGTTTTTTAATCTTTTTAAGGAAATGGATCCAAACTTAACGACGACCGTTTTTCCAGGTTTTGGTTAATATTACTTAGGAATCGAGAGCAATACTTGATAAGCTTGAAAAACGGTTTATTTTTCCAAAGTGACGTTTTTCAAGCTTTTTTTAAGAAATCGATCGAATCTCAAAACTCGCCGTTTGTGCATGTTTTTGCTTAATATTACTTATAATCGGAGACCTTAATTTGATAAGTTTGAAGATATTTGCATTATCCAAAAAACTCCCGTTTTTCAATCTTTTTTAGAAAATGGATCAAAACTTAAAAACGTCCGTTTTACCAGGTTTTGGGTAATATTATTTAAATTCGAGAGCAATAACTAGCTAAGTTTGAAAAACGGTTTATTTTCCCCAAACTGACGTTTTTCAAGCTTTTCTTAAAATTCGATCGAATCTCAAAACTCGCCGTTTTTGCATGTTTTTGCCTAATATTACTTAGAATCGGAGACCTTAATTTGATAAGTTTGAAGATATTTGCTTTATCCACAAAACTTGTGTTTTTCAATCTTTCTTAGGAAATGGATCAAAACTTAAAGACGGCCGTTTTTCCAGGTTTTGGTTAATATTAATCAGATTCGAGAGCAATAACTGGCTAAGTTTGAAAAACGGTTCATTTTCTCAAAACTGACGTTTTTAAAGCTTGTTTTAAGAAATCGATCGAATCTCAAAACTCGCCGTTTTTGCATGTTTTTGCTTAATATTACTTATAATCGGAGACCTTAATTTGATAAGTTTGAAGATATTTGCATTATCCAAAAAACTCTCGTTTTTCAATCTTTTTAAGGAAATGGATCAAAACTTAAAAACGTCCGTTTTACCAGGTTTTGGGTAATATTATTTAAATTCGAGAGCAATAACTAGCTAAGTTTAAAAAACGGTTTATTTTCCCCAAACTGACGTTTTTCAAGCTTTTCTTAAGAAATCGATCGAATCTCAAAACTCGCCGTTTTTGCATGTTTAGGCCTAATATTACTTATAATCGGAGACCTTAATTTTATAAGTTTGAAGATATTTGCATTATCCAAAAAACTCTCGTTTTTCAATCTTTTTAAGGAAATGGATCAAAACTTAAAAACGGCCGTTTTTCCAGGTTTTGGGTAATATTATTTAAATTCGAGAGCAATAAGTAGCTAAGTTTAAAAAACAGTTTATTTTCCCCAAACTGACGTTTTTCAAGCTTTTCTTAAGAAATCGATCGAATCTCAAAACTCGCCGTTTTTGCATGTTTTTGCCTAATATTACTTATAATCGGAGACCTTAATTTGATAAGTTTGAAGATATTTGCATTATCCAAAAAACTCTCGTTTTTCAATCTTTTTAAGGAAATGGATCAAAACTTAAAAACGGCCGTTTTTCCAGGTTTTGGTTAATATTAATCAGATTCGAGAGCAATAACGGCTAAGTTTGAAAAACGGTTTATTTTCTTAAAACTGACGTTTTCCAAGCTTTTTTCAAGAAATCAATCGAATCTAAAAAATCCCCGTTTTTGCATGTTTTTGCCTAATATTACTTATAATCGGAGACCTCAATTTGATAAGTTTGAAGATATTTGCATAATCCCCAAAACTCCCGTTTTTCAATCTTTTTTAGAAAATAGTTCAAAACTTAAAAACGACCGTTTTTCCAGGTTTTTGGATAATATTAATCAGATTCGTGAGCAATAACTGGCTAAGTTTGAAAAACGGTTTATTTTCCTAAAACTGACGTTTTTCAAGCTTTTCTTAAGAAATCGATCGAATCTCAAAACTCGCCGTTTTTGCATGTTTTTGCTTAATATTACTTATAATCGGAGACCTTAATTTGATAAGTTTGAAGATATTTGCATTATCCAAAAAACTCCCGTTTTTCAATTTTTTTTAGGAAATGGATCAAAACTTAAAAACGGCCGTTTTACCAGCTTTTGTGTAATATTATTTAAATTTGAGAGCAATAACTAGCTAAGGTTGAAAAACGGTTTATTTTCCCAAAATTGACGTTTTTCAAGCTTTTTTTAAGAAATCGATCGAATCTCAAAACTCGCCGTTTGTGCATGTTTTTGCCTAATATTACTTATAATCAGGGACCTTAATTTGATAAGTTTGAAGATATTAGCATTATCCAAAAAACTCCCGTTTTTTAATCTTTTTAAGGAAATGGATCCCAACATAAAGACGGCCGTTTTTCCAGGTTTTGGTTAATATTACTTAGGAATCGAGAGCAATAACTTGCTAAGCTTGAAAAACGGTTTATTTTTCCAAAGCGACGTTTTTCAAGCTTTTTTTAAGAAATCGATCGAATCTCAAAACTCGCCGTTTGTGCATGTTTTTGCTTAATATTACTTATAATCGGAGACCTTAATTTGATAAGTTTGAAGATATTTGCATTATCCAAAAAACTCCCGTTTTTCAATCTTTTTTAGAAAATGGATCAAAACCTAAAAACGTCCGTTTTACCAGGTTTTGGGTAATATTATTTAAATTCGAGAGCAATAACTAGCTAAGTTTGAAAAACGGTTTATTTTCCCCAAACTGACGTTTTTCAAGCTTCTCTTAAAATTCGATCGAATCTCAAAACTCGCCGTTTTTGCATGTTTTTGCCTAATATTACTTAGAATCGGAGAACTTAATTTGATAAGTTTGAAGATATTTGCATTATCCAAAAAACTCTCGTTTTTCAATCTTTTTAAGGAAATGGATCAAAACTTAAAAACGGCCGTTTTTCCAGGTTTTGGTTAATATTAATCAGATTCGAGAGCAATAACGGCTAAGTTTGAAAAACGGTTTATTTTCTTAAAACTGACGTTTTCCAAGCTTTTTTCAAGAAATCAATCGAATCTAAAAAATCGCCGTTTTTGCATGTTTTTGCCTAATATTACTTATAATCGGAGACCTCAATTTGATAAGTTTGAAGATATTTGCATAATCCCCAAAACTCCCGTTTTTCAATCTTTTTTAGAAAATAGTTCAAAACTTAAAAACGACCGTTTTTCCAGGTTTTTGGATAATATTAATCAGATTCGTGAGCAATAACTGGCTAAGTTTGAAAAACGGTTTATTTTCCTAAAACTGACGTTTTTCAAGCTTTTCTTAAGAAATCGATCGAATCTCAAAACTCGCCGTTTTTGCATGTTTTTGCTTAATATTACTTATAATCGGAGACCTTAATTTGATAAGTTTGAAGATATTTGCATTATCCAAAAAACTCCCGTTTTTCAATTTTTTTTAGGAAATGGATCAAAACTTAAAAACGGCCGTTTTACCAGCTTTTGTGTAATATTATTTAAATTTGAGAGCAATAACTAGCTAAGGTTGAAAAACGGTTTATTTTCCCAAAATTGACGTTTTTCAAGCTTTTTTTAAGAAATCGATCGAATCTCAAAACTCGCCGTTTTTTAATGTTTTTTCTTAATATTACTTATAATCGGAGACCTTAATTTGATAAGTTTGAAGATATTTGCATTATCCAAAAAACTCCCGTTTTTCAATCTTTTTTAGGAAATGGATCAAAACTTAAAAACGTCCGTTTTACCAGGTTTTGGGTAATATTATTTAAATTCGAGAGCAATAACTAGCTAAGTTTGAAAAACGGTTTATTTTCCCCAAACTGACGTTTTTCAAGCTTTCTTAAGAAATCGATCGAATCTCAAAACTCGCCGTTTTTGCATGTTTTTGCCTAATATTACTTATAATCGGAGACCTTAATTTGATAAGTTTGAAGATATTTGCATTATCCAAAAAACTCTCGTTTTTCAATCTTTTTAAGGAAATGGATCAAAACTTAAAAACGGCCGTTTTTCCAGGTTTTGGTTAATATTAATCAGATTCGAGAGCAATAACGGCTAAGTTTGAAAAACGGTTTATTTTCTTAAAACTGACGTTTTCCAAGCTTTTTTGAAGAAATCAATCGAATCTAAAAAATTGCCGTTTTTGCATGTTTTTGCCTAATATTACTTATAATCGGAGACCTCAATTTGATAAGTTTGAACATATTTGCATAATCCCCAAAACTCCCGTTTTTCAATCTTTTTTAGAAAATAGTTGAAAACTTAAAAACGACCGTTTTTCCAGGTTTTTGGATAATATTAATCAGATTCGTGAGCAATAACTGGCTAAGTTTGAAAAACGGTTTATTTTCCCAAAATTGACGTTTTTCAAGCTTTTTTTAAGAAATCGATCGAATCTAAAAACTCGCCGTTTTTGCATGTTTTTGCCTAATATTACTTAGAATCGGAGACCTTAATTTGATAAGTTTGAAGATATTTGCATTATCCAAAAAACTCCCGTTTTTTAATCTTTTTAAGGAAATGGATCCAAACTTAAAGACGGCCGTTTTTCCAGGTTTTGGTTAATATTACTTAAGAATCGAGAGCAATAACTTGCTAAGCTTGAAAAACGGTTTATTTTTCCAAAGTGACGTTTTTCAAGCTTTTCTTAAGAAATCGATCGAATCTCAAAACTCGCCGTTTTTGCATGTTTTTGCTTAATATTACTTATAATCGGAGACCTTAATTTGATAAGTTTGAAGATATTTGCATTATTCAAAAAAACTCCCGTTTTTCAATCTTTTTTAGGAAATGGATCAAAACTTGAAAACGTCCGTTTTACCAGGTTTTGTGTAATATTATTTAAATTTGAGAGCAATAACTAGCTAAGGTTGAAAAACGGTTTATTTTCCCAAAATTGACGTTTTTCAAGCTTTTTTTAAGAAATCGATCGAATCTCAAAACTCGCCGTTTTTAATGTTTTTGCTTAATATTACTTATAATCGGAGACCTTAATTTGATAAGTTTGAAGATATTTGCATTATTCAAAAAACTCCCGTTTTTCAATCTTTTTTAGGAGATGGATCAAAACTTAAAAACGTCCGTTTTACCAGGTTTTGGGTAATATTATTTAAATTCGAGAGCAATAACTAGCTAAGTTTAAAAAACGGTTTATTTTCCCCAAACTGACGTTTTTCAAGCTTTTCTTAAGAAATCGATCGAATCTCAAAACTCGCCGTTTTTGCATGTTTTTGCCTAATATTACTTATAATCGGAGACCTTAATTTGATAAGTTTGAAGATATTTGCATTATCCAAAAAACTCTCGTTTTTCAATCTTTTTAAGGAAATGGATCAAAACTTAAAAACGGCCGTTTTTATAGGTTTTGGTTAATATTAATCAGATTCGAGAGCAATAACTGGCTAAGTTTGAAAAACGGTTCATTTTTTTTAAAACTGACGTTTTCACAGCTCTTTTTAAGAAATCAATCGAATCTAAAAACTCGCCGTTTTTGCTTTTTTTGCCTAATATTACTTATAATCGGAGACCTCAATTTGATAAGTTTGAAGATATTTGCATTATCCCCAAAACTCCCGTTTTTCAATCTTTTTTAGAAAATAGTTCAAAACTTAAAAACGACCGTTTTTCCAGGTTTTTGGTTAATATTAATCAGATTCGTGAGCAATAACCGGCTAAGTTTAAAAAACGGTTTATTTTCCCCAAACTGACGTTTTTCAAGGTTTTCTTAAGAAATCGATCGAATCTCAAAACTCGCCGTTTTTGCATGTGTTTGCTTAATATTACTTATAATCGGAGACCTTAATTTGATAAGTTTGAAGATATTTGCATTATCCAAAAAACTCCCGTTTTTCAATCTTTTTTAGGAAATGGATCAAATTTTAAAAAAGGCCGTTTGACCAGCTTTTGGGTAATATTATCTAAATTCGAGATTAATAACTACTTAAGTTTGAAAAACGGTTTATTTTCCCCAAATTGACGTTTTTAAAGCTTTTTTTAAGAAATCGATCGAATATTAAAACTTGCCGTTTTTGCATGTTTTTGCCTAATATTACTTATAATCAGGGACCTTAATTTGATAAGTTTGAAGATATTTGCATTATCCAAAAAACTCCCGTTTTTTAATCTTTTTAAGGAAATGGATCCAAACTTAACGACGACCGTTTTTCCAGGTTTTGGTTAATATTACTTAGGAATCGAGAGCAATACTTGATAAGCTTGAAAAACGGTTTATTTTTCCAAAGTGACGTTTTTCAAGCTTTTTTTAAGAAATCGATCGAATCTCAAAACTCGCCGTTTGTGCATGTTTTTGCTTAATATTACTTATAATCGGAGACCTTAATTTGATAAGTTTGAAGATATTTGCATTATCCAAAAAACTCTTGTTTTTCAATCTTTTTTAGAAAATGGATCAAAACTTAAAAACGTCCGTTTTACCAGGTTTTGGGTAATATTATTTAAATTCGAGAGCAATAACTAGCTAAGTTTGAAAAACGGTTTATTTTCCCCAAACTGACGTTTTTCAAGCTTTTCTTAAAATTCGATCGAATCTCAAAACTCGCCGTTTTTGCATGTTTTTGCCTAATATTACTTAGAATCGGAGACCTTAATTTGATAAGTTTGAAGATATTTGCTTTATCCACAAAACTTGTGTTTTTCAATCTTTCTTAGGAAATGGATCAAAACTTAAAGACGGCCGTTTTTCCAGGTTTTGGTTAATATTAATCAGATTCGAGAGCAATAACTGGCTAAGTTTGAAAAACGGTTCATTTTCTCAAAACTGACGTTTTTAAAGCTTGTTTTAAGAAATCGATCGAATCTCAAAACTCGCCGTTTTTGCATGTTTTTGCTTAATATTACTTATAATCGGAGACCTTAATTTGATAAGTTTGAAGATATTTGCATTATCCAAAAAACTCTCGTTTTTCAATCTTTTTAAGGAAATGGATCAAAACTTAAAAACGTCCGTTTTACCAGGTTTTGGGTAATATTATTTAAATTCGAGAGCAATAACTAGCTAAGTTTAAAAAACGGTTTATTTTCCCCAAACTGACGTTTTTCAAGCTTTTCTTAAGAAATCGATCGAATCTCAAAACTCGCCGTTTTTGCATGTTTAGGCCTAATATTACTTATAATCGGAGACCTTAATTTTATAAGTTTGAAGATATTTGCATTATCCAAAAAACTCTCGTTTTTCAATCTTTTTAAGGAAATGGATCAAAACTTAAAAACGGCCGTTTTTCCAGGTTTTGGGTAATATTATTTAAATTCGAGAGCAATAAGTAGCTAAGTTTAAAAAACAGTTTATTTTCCCCAAACTGACGTTTTTCAAGCTTTTCTTAAGAAATCGATCGAATCTCAAAACTCGCCGTTTTTGCATGTTTTTGCCTAATATTACTTATAATCGGAGACCTTAATTTGATAAGTTTGAAGATATTTGCATTATCCAAAAAACTCTCGTTTTTCAATCTTTTTAAGGAAATGGATCAAAACTTAAAAACGGCCGTTTTTCCAGGTTTTGGTTAATATTAATCAGATTCGAGAGCAATAACGGCTAAGTTTGAAAAACGGTTTATTTTCTTAAAACTGACGTTTTCCAAGCTTTTTTCAAGAAATCAATCGAATCTAAAAAATCCCCGTTTTTGCATGTTTTTGCCTAATATTACTTATAATCGGAGACCTCAATTTGATAAGTTTGAAGATATTTGCATAATCCCCAAAACTCCCGTTTTTCAATCTTTTTTAGAAAATAGTTCAAAACTTAAAAACGACCGTTTTTCCAGGTTTTTGGATAATATTAATCAGATTCGTGAGCAATAACTGGCTAAGTTTGAAAAACGGTTTATTTTCCTAAAACTGACGTTTTTCAAGCTTTTCTTAAGAAATCGATCGAATCTCAAAACTCGCCGTTTTTGCATGTTTTTGCTTAATATTACTTATAATCGGAGACCTTAATTTGATAAGTTTGAAGATATTTGCATTATCCAAAAAACTCCCGTTTTTCAATTTTTTTTAGGAAATGGATCAAAACTTAAAAACGGCCGTTTTACCAGCTTTTGTGTAATATTATTTAAATTTGAGAGCAATAACTAGCTAAGGTTGAAAAACGGTTTATTTTCCCAAAATTGACGTTTTTCAAGCTTTTTTTAAGAAATCGATCGAATCTCAAAACTCGCCGTTTTTTAATGTTTTTTCTTAATATTACTTATAATCGGAGACCTTAATTTGATAAGTTTGAAGATATTTGCATTATCCAAAAAACTCCCGTTTTTCAATCTTTTTTAGGAAATGGATCAAAACTTAAAAACGTCCGTTTTACCAGGTTTTGGGTAATATTATTTAAATTCGAGAGCTATAACTAGCTAAGTTTGAAAAACGGTTTATTTTCCCCAAACTGACGTTTTTCAAGCTTTCTTAAGAAATCGATCGAATCTCAAAACTCGCCGTTTTTGCATGTTTTTGCCTAATATTACTTATAATCGGAGACCTTAATTTGATAAGTTTGAAGATATTTGCATTATCCAAAAAACTCTCGTTTTTCAATCTTTTTAAGGAAATGGATCAAAACTTAAAAACGGCCGTTTTTCCAGGTTTTGGTTAATATTAATCAGATTCGAGAGCAATAACGGCTAAGTTTGAAAAACGGTTTATTTTCTTAAAACTGACGTTTTCCAAGCTTTTTTGAAGAAATCAATCGAATCTAAAAAATTGCCGTTTTTGCATGTTTTTGCCTAATATTACTTATAATCGGAGACCTCAATTTGATAAGTTTGAACATATTTGCATAATCCCCAAAACTCCCGTTTTTCAATCTTTTTTAGAAAATAGTTGAAAACTTAAAAACGACCGTTTTTCCAGGTTTTTGGATAATATTAATCAGATTCGTGAGCAATAACTGGCTAAGTTTGAAAAACGGTTTATTTTCCCAAAATTGACGTTTTTCAAGCTTTTTTTAAGAAATCGATCGAATCTAAAAACTCGCCGTTTTTGCATGTTTTTGCCTAATATTACTTAGAATCGGAGACCTTAATTTGATAAGTTTGAAGATATTTGCATTATCCAAAAAACTCCCGTTTTTTAATCTTTTTAAGGAAATGGATCCAAACTTAAAGACGGCCGTTTTTCCAGGTTTTGGTTAATATTACTTAAGAATCGAGAGCAATAACTTGCTAAGCTTGAAAAACGGTTTATTTTTCCAAAGTGACGTTTTTCAAGCTTTTCTTAAGAAATCGATCGAATCTCAAAACTCGCCGTTTTTGCATGTTTTTGCTTAATATTACTTATAATCGGAGACCTTAATTTGATAAGTTTGAAGATATTTGCATTATTCAAAAAAACTCCCGTTTTTCAATCTTTTTTAGGAAATGGATCAAAACTTGAAAACGTCCGTTTTACCAGGTTTTGTGTAATATTATTTAAATTTGAGAGCAATAACTAGCTAAGGTTGAAAAACGGTTTATTTTCCCAAAATTGACGTTTTTCAAGCTTTTTTTAAGAAATCGATCGAATCTCAAAACTCGCCGTTTTTAATGTTTTTGCTTAATATTACTTATAATCGGAGACCTTAATTTGATAAGTTTGAAGATATTTGCATTATTCAAAAAACTCCCGTTTTTTAATCTTTTTTAGGAGATGGATCAAAACTTAAAAACGTCCGTTTTACCAGGTTTTGGGTAATATTATTTAAATTCGAGAGCAATAACTAGCTAAGTTTAAAAAACGGTTTATTTTCCCCAAACTGACGTTTTTCAAGCTTTTCTTAAGAAATCGATCGAATCTCAAAACTCGCCGTTTTTGCATGTTTTTGCCTAATATTACTTATAATCGGAGACCTTAATTTGATAAGTTTGAAGATATTTGCATTATCCAAAAAACTCTCGTTTTTCAATCTTTTTAAGGAAATGGATCAAAACTTAAAAACGGCCGTTTTTATAGGTTTTGGTTAATATTAATCAGATTCGAGAGCAATAACTGGCTAAGTTTGAAAAACGGTTCATTTTTTTTAAAACTGACGTTTTCACAGCTCTTTTTAAGAAATCAATCGAATCTAAAAACTCGCCGTTTTTGCTTTTTTTGCCTAATATTACTTATAATCGGAGACCTCAATTTGATAAGTTTGAAGATATTTGCATTATCCCCAAAACTCCCGTTTTTCAATCTTTTTTAGAAAATAGTTCAAAACTTAAAAACGACCGTTTTTCCAGGTTTTTGGTTAATATTAATCAGATTCGTGAGCAATAACCGGCTAAGTTTAAAAAACGGTTTATTTTCCCCAAACTGACGTTTTTCAAGGTTTTCTTAAGAAATCGATCGAATCTCAAAACTCGCCGTTTTTGCATGTGTTTGCTTAATATTACTTATAATCGGAGACCTTAATTTGATAAGTTTGAAGATATTTGCATTATCCAAAAAACTCCCGTTTTTCAATCTTTTTTAGGAAATGGATCAAATTTTAAAAAAGGCCGTTTGACCAGCTTTTGGGTAATATTATCTAAATTCGAGATTAATAACTACTTAAGTTTGAAAAACGGTTTATTTTCCCCAAATTGACGTTTTTAAAGCTTTTTTTAAGAAATCGATCGAATATTAAAACTTGCCGTTTTTGCATGTTTTTGCCTAATATTACTTATAATCAGGGACCTTAATTTGATAAGTTTGAAGATATTTGCATTATCCAAAAAACTCCCGTTTTTTAATCTTTTTAAGGAAATGGATCCAAACTTAACGACGACCGTTTTTCCAGGTTTTGGTTAATATTACTTAGGAATCGAGAGCAATACTTGATAAGCTTGAAAAACGGTTTATTTTTCCAAAGTGACGTTTTTCAAGCTTTTTTTAAGAAATCGATCGAATCTCAAAACTCGCCGTTTGTGCATGTTTTTGCTTAATATTACTTATAATCGGAGACCTTAATTTGATAAGTTTGAAGATATTTGCATTATCCAAAAAACTCTTGTTTTTCAATCTTTTTTAGAAAATGGATCAAAACTTAAAAACGTCCGTTTTACCAGGTTTTGGGTAATATTATTTAAATTCGAGAGCAATAACTAGCTAAGTTTGAAAAACGGTTTATTTTCCCCAAACTGACGTTTTTCAAGCTTTTCTTAAAATTCGATCGAATCTCAAAACTCGCCGTTTTTGCATGTTTTTGCCTAATATTACTTAGAATCGGAGACCTTAATTTGATAAGTTTGAAGATATTTGCTTTATCCACAAAACTTGTGTTTTTCAATCTTTCTTAGGAAATGGATCAAAACTTAAAGACGGCCGTTTTTCCAGGTTTTGGTTAATATTAATCAGATTCGAGAGCAATAACTGGCTAAGTTTGAAAAACGGTTCATTTTCTCAAAACTGACGTTTTTAAAGCTTGTTTTAAGAAATCGATCGAATCTCAAAACTCGCCGTTTTTGCATGTTTTTGCTTAATATTACTTATAATCGGAGACCTTAATTTGATAAGTTTGAAGATATTTGCATTATCCAAAAAACTCTCGTTTTTCAATCTTTTTAAGGAAATGGATCAAAACTTAAAAACGTCCGTTTTACCAGGTTTTGGGTAATATTATTTAAATTCGAGAGCAATAACTAGCTAAGTTTAAAAAACGGTTTATTTTCCCCAAACTGACGTTTTTCAAGCTTTTCTTAAGAAATCGATCGAATCTCAAAACTCGCCGTTTTTGCATGTTTAGGCCTAATATTACTTATAATCGGAGACCTTAATTTTATAAGTTTGAAGATATTTGCATTATCCAAAAAACTCTCGTTTTTCAATCTTTTTAAGGAAATGGATCAAAACTTAAAAACGGCCGTTTTTCCAGGTTTTGGGTAATATTATTTAAATTCGAGAGCAATAAGTAGCTAAGTTTAAAAAACAGTTTATTTTCCCCAAACTGACGTTTTTCAAGCTTTTCTTAAGAAATCGATCGAATCTCAAAACTCGCCGTTTTTGCATGTTTTTGCCTAATATTACTTATAATCGGAGACCTTAATTTGATAAGTTTGAAGATATTTGCATTATCCAAAAAACTCTCGTTTTTCAATCTTTTTAAGGAAATGGATCAAAACTTAAAAACGGCCGTTTTTCCAGGTTTTGGTTAATATTAATCAGATTCGAGAGCAATAACGGCTAAGTTTGAAAAACGGTTTATTTTCTTAAAACTGACGTTTTCCAAGCTTTTTTCAAGAAATCAATCGAATCTAAAAAATCCCCGTTTTTGCATGTTTTTGCCTAATATTACTTATAATCGGAGACCTCAATTTGATAAGTTTGAAGATATTTGCATAATCCCCAAAACTCCCGTTTTTCAATCTTTTTTAGAAAATAGTTCAAAACTTAAAAACGACCGTTTTTCCAGGTTTTTGGATAATATTAATCAGATTCGTGAGCAATAACTGGCTAAGTTTGAAAAACGGTTTATTTTCCTAAAACTGACGTTTTTCAAGCTTTTCTTAAGAAATCGATCGAATCTCAAAACTCGCCGTTTTTGCATGTTTTTGCTTAATATTACTTATAATCGGAGACCTTAATTTGATAAGTTTGAAGATATTTGCATTATCCAAAAAACTCCCGTTTTTCAATTTTTTTTAGGAAATGGATCAAAACTTAAAAACGGCCGTTTTACCAGCTTTTGTGTAATATTATTTAAATTTGAGAGCAATAACTAGCTAAGGTTGAAAAACGGTTTATTTTCCCAAAATTGACGTTTTTCAAGCTTTTTTTAAGAAATCGATCGAATCTCAAAACTCGCCGTTTGTGCATGTTTTTGCCTAATATTACTTATAATCAGGGACCTTAATTTGATAAGTTTGAAGATATTAGCATTATCCAAAAAACTCCCGTTTTTTAATCTTTTTAAGGAAATGGATCCCAACATAAAGACGGCCGTTTTTCCAGGTTTTGGTTAATATTACTTAGGAATCGAGAGCAATAACTTGCTAAGCTTGAAAAACGGTTTATTTTTCCAAAGCGACGTTTTTCAAGCTTTTTTTAAGAAATCGATCGAATCTCAAAACTCGCCGTTTGTGCATGTTTTTGCTTAATATTACTTATAATCGGAGACCTTAATTTGATAAGTTTGAAGATATTTGCATTATCCAAAAAACTCCCGTTTTTCAATCTTTTTTAGAAAATGGATCAAAACCTAAAAACGTCCGTTTTACCAGGTTTTGGGTAATATTATTTAAATTCGAGAGCAATAACTAGCTAAGTTTGAAAAACGGTTTATTTTCCCCAAACTGACGTTTTTCAAGCTTCTCTTAAAATTCGATCGAATCTCAAAACTCGCCGTTTTTGCATGTTTTTGCCTAATATTACTTAGAATCGGAGACCTTAATTTGATAAGTTTGAAGATATTTGCATTATCCAAAAAACTTTTGTTTTTCAATCTTTTTTAGGAAATGGATCAAAACTTAAAGACGGCCGTTTTTCCAGGTTTTGGTTATTATTAATCAGATTCGAGAGCAATAATTGGCTAAGTTTGAAAAACGGTTCATTTTCTCAAAACTGACGTTTTTCAAGCTTTTTTTAAGAAATCGATCGAATCTCAAAACTCGACGTTTTTGCATGTTTTTGCTTAATATTACTTATAATCGGAGACCTTAATTTGATAAGTTTGAAGATATTTGCATTATCCACAAAACTCCTGTTTTTCAATCTTTTTTAGGAAATGGATCAAAACTTAAAAACGGCCGTTTTACCAGCTTTTGTGTAATATTATTTAAATTCGAGAGCAATAACTAGCTAATTTTAAAAAACGGTTTATTTTCCCCAAACTGACGTTTTTTACGATTTTCTTAAGAAATCGATCGAATCTCAAAACTCGCCGTTTTTGCATGTGTTTGCTCAATATTACTTATAATCGGAGACCTTAATTTGATAAGTTTGAAGATATTTGCATTATCCAAAAAACTCCCGTTTTTCAATCTTTTTTAGGAAATGGATCAAATTTTAAAAACGGCCGTTTGACCAGCTTTTGGGTAATATTATCTAAATTCGAGATTAATAACTAGCTAAGTTTGAAAAACAGTTTATTTTCCCAAAATTGCAGTTTTTCAAGCTTTTTTTAAGAAATCGATCGAATCTTAAAACTTGCCGTTTTTGCATGTTTTTGCCTAATATTACTTATAATCAGGGACCTTAATTTGATAAGTTTGAAGATATTTGCATTATCCAAAAACTCCCGTTTTTTAATCTTTTTAAGGAAATGGATCCCAACTTAAAGACGGCCGTTTTTCCAGGTTTTGGTTAATATTACTTAGGAATCGAGAGCAATAACTTGCTAAGCTTGAAAAACGGTTTATTTTTCCAAAGCGACGTTTTTCAAGCTTTTTTTGAGAAATCGATCGAATCTCAAAACTCGCCGTTTGTGCATGTTTTTGCTTAATATTACTTATAATCGGAGACCTTATTTTGATAAGTTTGAAGATATTTGCATTATCCAAAAAACTCCCGTTCTTCAATCTTTTTTAGAAAATGGATCAAAACTTAAAAACGTCCGTTTTACCAGGTTTTGGGTAATATTATTTAAATTCGAAAGCAATAACTAGCTAAGTTTGAAAAACGGTTTATTTTCCCCAAACTGACGTTTTTCAAGCTTCTCTTAAAATTCGATCGAATCTCAAAACTCGCCGTTTTTGCATGTTTTTGCCTAATATTACTTAGAATCGGAGACCTTAATTTGATAGGTTTGAAGATATTTGCATTATCCACAAAACTCCTGTTTTTCAATCTTTTTTAGGAAATGGATCAAAACTTAAAGACGGCCGTTTTTCCAGGTTTTGGTTAATATTAATCAGATTCGAGAGCAATAACTGGCTAAGTTTGAAAAACGGTTCATTTTCTCAAAACTGACGTTTTTCAAGCTTTTTTTAAGAAATCGATCGAATCTCAAAACTCGACGTTTTTGCATGTTTTTGCTTAATATTACTTATAATCGGAGACCTTAATTTGATAAGTTTGAAGATATTTGCATTATCCACAAAACTCCTGTTTTTCAATCTTTTTTAGGAAATGGATCAAAACTTAAAGACGGCCGTTTTTCCAGGTTTTGGTTAATATTAATCAGATTCGAGAGCAATAAGTGGCTAAGTTTGAAAAACGGTTCATTTTCTCAAAACTGAGGTTTTTCAAGCTTTTATTAAGAAATCGATCGAATCTCAAAACTCGACGTTTTTGCATGTTTTTGCTTAATATTACTTATAATCGGAGACCTTAATTTGATAGGTTTGAAGATATTTGCATTATCCAAAAAACTCCCGTTTTTCAATCTTTTTTAGGAAATGGATCAAAACTTAAAAACGGCCGTTTTTCCAGGTTTTGGTTAATATTTAATCAGATTCGAGAGCAATAACTGGCTAAGTTTGAAAAACGGTTTATTTTCTTAAAACTGACGTTTTCCAAGCTTTTTTTAAGAAATCAATCGAATCTAAAAACTCGCCGTTTTTGCATGTTTTTGCCTAATATTACTTATAATCAGGGACCTTAATTTGATAAGTTTTAAGATATTTGCATTATCCAAAAAACTCCCGTTTTTCAATCTTTTTTAGGAAATGGATCAAAACTTAAAAACGGCCGTTTTACCAGCTTTTGTGTAATATTATTTAAATTCGAGACAAATAACTAGCTAAGGTTGAAAAACGGTTTATTTTCCCAAAATTGACGTTTTTCAAGCTTTTCTTAAGAAATCGATCGAATCCTAATTTAATAAGTTTGAAGATATTTGCATTATCCAAAAAACTCCCGTTTTTTAATCTTTTTAAGGAAATGGATCTAAACTTAAAGACGGCCGTTTTTCCAGGTTTTGGTTAATATTACTTAGGAATCGAGAGCAATAACTTGCTAAGCTTGAAAAACGGTATATTTTTCCAAAGTGACGTTTTTCAAGCTTTTTTTAGGAAAATCGATCGAATCTCAAAACTCGCCGTTTTTGCATGTTTTTGCGTAATATTACTTATAATCGGAGACCTTAATTTGATAAGTTTGAAGATATTTGCATTATCCAAAAAACTCTTGTTTTTCAATCTTTTTTAGGAAATGGATCAAAACTTAAAAACGTCCGTTTTACCAGGTTTTGGGTAATATTATTTAAATTCGAGAGCAATAACTAGCTAAGTTTAAAAAACGGTTTATTTTCCCCAAACTGACGTTTTTCAAGCTTTTCTTAAGAAATCGATCGAATCTCAAAACTCGCCGTTTTTGCATGTTTTTGCCTAATATTACTTATAATCGGAGACCTTAATTTGATAAGTTTGAAGATATTTGCATTATCCAAAAAACTCTCGTTTTTCAATCTTTTTAAGGAAATGGATCAAAACTTAAAAACGGCCGTTTTTCCAGGTTTTGGTTAATATTAATCAGATTCGAGAGCAATAACTAGCTAAGTTTGAAAAACGGTTTATTTTCTTAAAACTCACGTTTTCCAAGCTTTTTTTAAGAAATCGATCGAATCTAAAAACTAGCCGTTTTTGCATGTTTTTGCCTAATATTACTTATAATCGGAGACCTCAATTTGATAAGTTTGAAGATATTTGCATAATCCCCAAAACTCCCGTTTTTCAATCTTTTTTAGAAAATAGTTCAAAACTTAAAAACGACCGTTTTTCCAGGTTTTTGGATAATATTAATCAGATTCGTGAGCAATAACTGGCTAAGTTTGAAAAACGGTTTATTTTCCTAAAACTGACGTTTTTCAAGCTTTTTTTAAGAAATCGATCGAATCTCAAAACTCGCCGTTTTTGAATGTTTTTGCTTAATATTACTTATAATCGGAGACCTTAATTTGATAAGTTTGAAGATATTTGCATTATCCAAAAAACTCCCGTTTTTCAATCTTTTTTAGGAAATGGATCAAAACTTAAAAACGTCCGTTTTACCAGGTTTTGGGTAATATTATTTAAATTCGAGAGCAATAACTAGCTAAGTTTGAAAAACGGTTTATTTTCCCCAAACTGACGTTTTTCAAGCTTTCTTAAGAAATCGATCGAATCTCAAAACTCGCCGTTTTTGCATGTTTTTGCCTAATATTACTTATAATCGGAGACCTTAATTTGATAAGTTTGAAGATATTTGCATTATCCAAAAAACTCTCGTTTTTCAATCTTTTTAAGGAAATGGATCAAAACTTAAAAACGGCCGTTTTTCCAGGTTTTGGTTAATATTAATCAGATTCGAGAGCAATAACGGCTAAGTTTGAAAAACGGTTTATTTTCTTAAAACTGACGTTTTCCAAGCTTTTTTCAAGAAATCAATCGAATCTAAAAAATCGCCGTTTTTGCATGTTTTTGCCTAATATTACTTATAATCGGAGACCTCAATTTGATAAGTTTGAAGATATTTGCATAATCCCCAAAACTCCCGTTTTTCAATCTTTTTTAGAAAATAGTTCAAAACTTAAAAACGACCGTTTTTCCAGGTTTTTGGATAATATTAATCAGATTCGTGAGCAATAACTGGCTAAGTTTGAAAAACGGTTTATTTTCCTAAAACTGACGTTTTTCAAGCTTTTCTTAAGAAATCGATCGAATCTCAAAACTCGCCGTTTTTGCATGTTTTTGCTTAATATTACTTTTAATCGGAGACCTTAATTTGATAAGTTTGAAGATATTTGCATTATCCAAAAAACTCCCGTTTTTCAATTTTTTTTAGGAAATGGATCAAAACTTAAAAACGGCCGTTTTACCAGCTTTTGTGTAATATTATTTAAATTTGAGAGCAATAACTAGCTAAGGTTGAAAAACGGTTTATTTTCCCAAAATTGACGTTTTTCAAGCTTTTTTTAAGAAATCGATCGAATCTCAAAACTCGCCGTTTTTTAATGTTTTTGCTTAATATTACTTATAATCGGAGACCTTAATTTGATAAGTTTGAAGATATTTGCATTATCCAAAAAACTCCCGTTTTTCAATCTTTTTTAGGAAATGGATCAAAACTTAAAAACGTCCGTTTTACCAGGTTTTGTGTAATATTATTTAAATTCGAGAGCAATAACTAGCTAAGTTTGAAAAACGGTTTATTTTCCCCAAACTGACGTTTTTCAAGCTTTCTTAAGAAATCGATCGAATCTCAAAACTCGCCGTTTTTGCATGTTTTTGCCTAATATTACTTATAATCGGAGACCTTAATTTGATAAGTTTGAAGATATTTGCATTATCCAAAAAACTCTCGTTTTTCAATCTATTAAGGAAATGGATCAAAACTTAAAAACGGCCGTTTTTCCAGGTTTTGGTTAATATTAATCAGATTCGAGAGCAATAACTGGCTAAGTTTGAAAAACGGTTTATTTTCTTAAAACTGACGTTTTCCAAGCTTTTTTCAAGAAATCAATCGAATATAAAAACTCGCCGTTTTTGCATGTTTTTGCCTAATATTACTTATAATCGGAGACCTTAATTTGATAAGTTTGAAGATATTTGCATTATCCAAAAAACTCCCGTTTTTTAATCTTTTTAAGGAAATGGATCCAAACTTAAAGACGGCCGTTTTTCCAGGTTTTGGTTAATATTACTTAAGAATCGAGAGCAATAACTTGCTAAGCTTGAAAAACGGTTTATTTTTCCAAAGTGACGTTTTTCAAGCTTTTCTTAAGAAATCGATCGAATCTCAAAACTCGCCGTTTTTGCATGTTTTTGCTTAATATTACTTATAATCGGAGACCTTAATTTGATAAGTTTGAAGATATTTGCATTATTCAAAAAACTCCCGTTTTTCAATCTTTTTTAGGAAATGGATCAAAACTTAAAAACGTCTGTTTTACCAGGTTTTGGGTAATATTATTTAAATTCGAGAGCAATAACTAGCTAAGTTTAAAAAACGGTTTTTTTTCCCCAAACTGACGTTTTTCAAGCTTTTCTTAAGAAATCGATCGAATCTTAAAACTCGCCGTTTTTGCATGTTTTTGCCTAATATTACTTATAATCGGAGACCTTAATTTGATAAGTTTGAAGATATTTGCATTATCCAAAAAACTCTCGTTTTTCAATCTTTTTAAGGAAATGGATCAAAACTTAAAGACGGCCGTTTTTCCAGGTTTTGGTTAATATTAATCAGATTCGAGAGCAATAACTGGCTAAGTTTGAAAAACGGTTTATTTTTTTTAAAACTGACGTTTTCACAGCTTTTTTTAAGAAATCAATCGAATCTAAAAACTCGCCGTTTTTGCATGTTTTTGCCTAATATTACTTATAATCGGAGACCTCAATTTGATAAGTTTGAAGATATTTGCATTATCCCCAAAACTCCCGTTTTTCAATCTTTTTTAGAAAATAGTTCAAAACTTAAAAACGACCGTTTTTCCAGGTTTTTGGTTAATATTAATCAGATTCGTGAGCAATAACTGGCTAAGTTTGAAAAACGGTTTATTTTCCCCAAACTGACGTTTTTCAAGGTTTTCTTAAGAAATCGATCGAATCTCAAAACTCGCCGTTTTTGCATGTGTTTGCTTAATATTACTTATAATCGGAGACCTTAATTTGATAAGTTTGAAGATATTTGCATTATCCAAAAAACTCCCGTTTTTCAATCTTTTTTAGGAAATGGATCAAATTTTAAAAAAGGCCGTTTGACCAGCTTTTGGGTAATATTATCTAAATTCGAGATTAATAACTACTTAAGTTTGAAAAACGGTTTATTTTCCCCAAATTGACGTTTTTAAAGCTTTTTTTAAGAAATCGATCGAATATTAAAACTTGCCGTTTTTGCATGTTTTTGCCTAATATTACTTATAATCAGGGACCTTAATTTGATAAGTTTGAAGATATTTGCATTATCCAAAAAACTCCCGTTTTTTAATCTTTTTAAAAAATGGATCCAAACTTAACGACGGCCGTTTTTCCAGGTTTTGGTTAATATTACTTAGGAATCGAGAGCAATAACTTGATAAGCTTGAAAAACGGTTTATTTTTCCAAAGTGACGTTTTTCAAGCTTTTTTTAAAAAATCGATCGAATCTCAAAACTCGCCGTTTGTGCATGTTTTTGCTTAATATTACTTATAATCGGAGACCTTAATTTGATAAGTTTGAAGATATTTGCATTATCCAAAAAAACTCCCGTTTTTAATCTTTTTTAGAAAATGGATCAAAACTTAAAAACTTCCGTTTTACCAGGTTTTGGGTAATATTATTTAAATTCGAGAGCAATAACTAGCTAAGTTTGAAAAACGGTTTATTTTCCCCAAACTGACGTTTTTCAAGCTTTTCTTAAAATTCGATCGAATCTCAAAACTCGCCGTTTTTGCATGTTTTTGCCTAATATTACTTAGAATCGGAGACCTTAATTTGATAAGTTTGAAGATATTTGCATTATCCACAAAACTCCTGTTTTTCAATCTTTCTTAGGAAATGGATCAAAACTTAAAGACGGCCGTTTTTCCAGGTTTTGGTTAATATTAATCAGATTCGAGAGCAATAACTGGCTAAGTTTGAAAAACGGTTCATTTTCTCAAAACTGACGTTTTTAAAGCTTGTTTTAAGAAATCGATCGAATCTCAAAACTCGACGTTTTTGCATGTTTTTGCTTAATATTACTTATAATCGGAGACCTTAATTTGATAAGTTTGAAGATATTTGCATTATCCAAAAAACTCCCGTTTTTCAATCTTTTTTAGGAAATGGATCAAAACTTAAAAACGGCCGTTTTACCAGCTTTTGTGTAATGTTATTTAAATTCGAGAGCAATAACTAGCTAAGGTTGAAAAACGGTTTATTTTCCCAAAATTGACGTTTTTCAAGCTTTTCTTAAGAAATCGATCGAATCTCAAAACTCGCCGTTTTTGCATGTTTTTGCTTAATATTACTTATAATCGGAGACCTTAATTTGATAAATTTGAAGATATTTCCATTATCCAAAAAACTCCCGTTTTTCAATCTTTTTTAGGAAATGGATCAAAACTTAAAGACGGCCGTTTTTCCAGGTTTTGGTTAATATTAATCAGATTCGAGAGCAATAACTGGCTAAGTTTGAAAAACGGTTCATTTTCTCAAAACTGACGTTTTTCAAGCTTTTTTTAAGAAATCGATCGAATCTCAAAACTCGACGTTTTTGCATGTTTTTGCTTAATATTACTTATAATCGGAGACCTTAATTTGATAAGTTTGAAGATATTTGCATTATCCACAAAACTCCTGTTTTTCAATCTTTTTTAGGAAATGGATCAAAACTTAAAGACGGCCGTTTTTCCAGGTTTTGGTTAATATTAATCAGATTCGAGAGCAATAAGTGGCTAAGTTTGAAAAACGGTTCATTTTCTCAAAACTGAGGTTTTTCAAGCTTTTATTAAGAAATCGATCGAATCTCAAAACTCGACGTTTTTGCATGTTTTTGCTTAATATTACTTATAATCGGAGACCTTAATTTGATAGGTTTGAAGATATTTGCATTATCCAAAAAACTCCCGTTTTTCAATCTTTTTTAGGAAATGGATCAAAACTTAAAAACGGCCGTTTTTCCAGGTTTTGGTTAATATTTAATCAGATTCGAGAGCAATAACTGGCTAAGTTTGAAAAACGGTTTATTTTCTTAAAACTGACGTTTTCCAAGCTTTTTTTAAGAAATCAATCGAATCTAAAAACTCGCCGTTTTTGCATGTTTTTGCCTAATATTACTTATAATCAGGGACCTTAATTTGATAAGTTTTAAGATATTTGCATTATCCAAAAAACTCCCGTTTTTCAATCTTTTTTAGGAAATGGATCAAAACTTAAAAACGGCCGTTTTACCAGCTTTTGTGTAATATTATTTAAATTCGAGACAAATAACTAGCTAAGGTTGAAAAACGGTTTATTTTCCCAAAATTGACGTTTTTCAAGCTTTTCTTAAGAAATCGATCGAATCCTAATTTAATAAGTTTGAAGATATTTGCATTATCCAAAAAACTCCCGTTTTTTAATCTTTTTAAGGAAATGGATCTAAACTTAAAGACGGCCGTTTTTCCAGGTTTTGGTTAATATTAATTAGATTCGAGAGCAATAACTGGCTAAGTTTGAAAAACGGTTTATTTTCTCAAAACTGACGTTTTTCAAGCTTTTTTTAAGAAATCGATCGAATCTCAAAACTCGACGTTATTGCATGTTTTTGCTTAATATTACTTATAATCGGAGACCTTAATTTGATAAGTTTGAAGATATTTGCATTATCCACAAAACTCCTGTTTTTCAATCTTTTTTAGGAAATGGATCAAAACTTAAAGACGGCCGTTTTTCCAGGTTTTGGTTAATATTAATCAGATTCGAGAGCAATAAGTGGCTAAGTTTGAAAAACGGTTTATTTTCTTAAAACTGACGTTTTCCAAGCTTTTTTCAAGAAATCAATCGAATATAAAAACTCGCCGTTTTTGCATGTTTTTGCCTAATATTACTTATAATCGGAGACCTTAATTTGATAAGTTTGAAGATATTTGCATTATCCAAAAAACTCCCGTTTTTTAATCTTTTTAAGGAAATGGATCCAAACTTAAAGACGGCCGTTTTTCCAGGTTTTGGTTAATATTACTTAAGAATCGAGAGCAATAACTTGCTAAGCTTGAAAAACGGTTTATTTTTCCAAAGTGACGTTTTTCAAACTTTTCTTAAGAAATCGATCGAATCTCAAAACTCGCCGTTTTTGCATGTTTTTGCTTAATATTACTTATAATCGGAGACCTTAATTTGATAAGTTTGAAGATATTTGCATTATTCAAAAAACTCCCGTTTTTCAATCTTTTTTAGGAAATGGATCAAAACTTAAAAACGTCTGTTTTACCAGGTTTTGGGTAATATTATTTAAATTCGAGAGCAATAACTAGCTAAGTTTAAAAAACGGTTTTTTTTCCCCAAACTGACGTTTTTCAAGCTTTTCTTAAGAAATCGATCGAATCTTAAAACTCGCCGTTTTTGCATGTTTTTGCCTAATATTACTTATAATCGGAGACCTTAATTTGATAAGTTTGAAGATATTTGCATTATCCAAAAAACTCTCGTTTTTCAATCTTTTTAAGGAAATGGATCAAAACTTAAAGACGGCCGTTTTTCCAGGTTTTGGTTAATATTAATCAGATTCGAGAGCAATAACTGGCTAAGTTTGAAAAACGGTTTATTTTTTTTAAAACTGACGTTTTCACAGCTTTTTTTAAGAAATCAATCGAATCTAAAAACTCGCCGTTTTTGCATGTTTTTGCCTAATATTACTTATAATCGGAGACCTCAATTTGATAAGTTTGAAGATATTTGCATTATCCCCAAAACTCCCGTTTTTCAATCTTTTTTAGAAAATAGTTCAAAACTTAAAAACGACCGTTTTTCCAGGTTTTTGGTTAATATTAATCAGATTCGTGAGCAATAACTGGCTAAGTTTGAAAAACGGTTTATTTTCCCCAAACTGACGTTTTTCAAGGTTTTCTTAAGAAATCGATCGAATCTCAAAACTCGCCGTTTTTGCATGTGTTTGCTTAATATTACTTATAATCGGAGACCTTAATTTGATAAGTTTGAAGATATTTGCATTATCCAAAAAACTCCCGTTTTTCAATCTTTTTTAGGAAATGGATCAAATTTTAAAAAAGGCCGTTTGACCAGCTTTTGGGTAATATTATCTAAATTCGAGATTAATAACTACTTAAGTTTGAAAAACGGTTTATTTTCCCCAAATTGACGTTTTTAAAGCTTTTTTTAAGAAATCGATCGAATATTAAAACTTGCCGTTTTTGCATGTTTTTGCCTAATATTACTTATAATCAGGGACCTTAATTTGATAAGTTTGAAGATATTTGCATTATCCAAAAAACTCCCGTTTTTTAATCTTTTTAAAAAATGGATCCAAACTTAACGACGGCCGTTTTTCCAGGTTTTGGTTAATATTACTTAGGAATCGAGAGCAATAACTTGATAAGCTTGAAAAACGGTTTATTTTTCCAAAGTGACGTTTTTCAAGCTTTTTTTAAAAAATCGATCGAATCTCAAAACTCGCCGTTTGTGCATGTTTTTGCTTAATATTACTTATAATCGGAGACCTTAATTTGATAAGTTTGAAGATATTTGCATTATCCAAAAAAACTCCCGTTTTTAATCTTTTTTAGAAAATGGATCAAAACTTAAAAACTTCCGTTTTACCAGGTTTTGGGTAATATTATTTAAATTCGAGAGCAATAACTAGCTAAGTTTGAAAAACGGTTTATTTTCCCCAAACTGACGTTTTTCAAGCTTTTCTTAAAATTCGATCGAATCTCAAAACTCGCCGTTTTTGCATGTTTTTGCCTAATATTACTTAGAATCGGAGACCTTAATTTGATAAGTTTGAAGATATTTGCATTATCCACAAAACTCCTGTTTTTCAATCTTTCTTAGGAAATGGATCAAAACTTAAAGACGGCCGTTTTTCCAGGTTTTGGTTAATATTAATCAGATTCGAGAGCAATAACTGGCTAAGTTTGAAAAACGGTTCATTTTCTCAAAACTGACGTTTTTAAAGCTTGTTTTAAGAAATCGATCGAATCTCAAAACTCGACGTTTTTGCATGTTTTTGCTTAATATTACTTCATAATCGGAGACCTTAATTTGATAAGTTTGAAGATATTTGCATTATCCAAAAAACTCCCGTTTTTCAATCTTTTTTAGGAAATGGATCAAAACTTAAAAACGTCCGTTTTACCAGCTTTTGTGTAATGTTATTTAAATTCGAGAGCAATAACTAGCTAAGGTTGAAAAACGGTTTATTTTCCCAAAATTGACGTTTTTCAAGCTTTTCTTAAGAAATCGATCGAATCTCAAAACTCGCCGTTTTTGCATGTTTTTGCTTAATATTACTTATAATCGGAGACCTTAATTTGATAAATTTGAAGATATTTCCATTATCCAAAAAACTCCCGTTTTTCAATCTTTTTTAGGAAATGGATCAAAACTTAAAGACGGCCGTTTTTCCAGGTTTTGGTTAATATTAATCAGATTCGAGAGCAATAACTGGCTAAGTTTGAAAAACGGTTCATTTTCTCAAAACTGACGTTTTTCAAGCTTTTTTTAAGAAATCGATCGAATCTCAAAACTCGACGTTTTTGCATGTTTTTGCTTAATATTACTTATAATCGGAGACCTTAATTTGATAAGTTTGAAGATATTTGCATTATCCACAAAACTCCTGTTTTTCAATCTTTTTTAGGAAATGGATCAAAACTTAAAGACGGCCGTTTTTCCAGGTTTTGGTTAATATTAATCAGATTCGAGAGCAATAAGTGGCTAAGTTTGAAAAACGGTTCATTTTCTCAAAACTGAGGTTTTTCAAGCTTTTATTAAGAAATCGATCGAATCTCAAAACTCGACGTTTTTGCATGTTTTTGCTTAATATTACTTATAATCGGAGACCTTAATTTGATAGGTTTGAAGATATTTGCATTATCCAAAAAACTCCCGTTTTTCAATCTTTTTTAGGAAATGGATCAAAACTTAAAAACGGCCGTTTTTCCAGGTTTTGGTTAATATTTAATCAGATTCGAGAGCAATAACTGGCTAAGTTTGAAAAACGGTTTATTTTCTTAAAACTGACGTTTTCCAAGCTTTTTTTAAGAAATCAATCGAATCTAAAAACTCGCCGTTTTTGCATGTTTTTGCCTAATATTACTTATAATCAGGGACCTTAATTTGATAAGTTTTAAGATATTTGCATTATCCAAAAAACTCCCGTTTTTCAATCTTTTTTAGGAAATGGATCAAAACTTAAAAACGGCCGTTTTACCAGCTTTTGTGTAATATTATTTAAATTCGAGACAAATAACTAGCTAAGGTTGAAAAACGGTTTATTTTCCCAAAATTGACGTTTTTCAAGCTTTTCTTAAGAAATCGATCGAATCCTAATTTAATAAGTTTGAAGATATTTGCATTATCCAAAAAACTCCCGTTTTTTAATCTTTTTAAGGAAATGGATCTAAACTTAAAGACGGCCGTTTTTCCAGGTTTTGGTTAATATTAATTAGATTCGAGAGCAATAACTGGCTAAGTTTGAAAAACGGTTTATTTTCTCAAAACTGACGTTTTTCAAGCTTTTTTTAAGAAATCGATCGAATCTCAAAACTCGACGTTATTGCATGTTTTTGCTTAATATTACTTATAATCGGAGACCTTAATTTGATAAGTTTGAAGATATTTGCATTATCCACAAAACTCCTGTTTTTCAATCTTTTTTAGGAAATGGATCAAAACTTAAAGACGGCCGTTTTTCCAGGTTTTGGTTAATATTAATCAGATTCGAGAGCAATAAGTGGCTAAGTTTGAAAAACGGTTCATTTTCTCAAAACTGAGGTTTTTCAAGCTTTTATTAAGAAATCGATCGAATCTCAAAACTCGACGTTTTTGCATGTTTTTGCTTAATATTACTTATAATCGGAGACCTTAATTTGATAGGTTTGAAGATATTTGCATTATCCAAAAAACTCCCGTTTTTCAATCTTTTTTAGGAAATGGATCAAAACTTAAAAACGGCCGTTTTTCCAGGTTTTGGTTAATATTTAATCAGATTCGAGAGCAATAACTGGCTAAGTTTGAAAAACGGTTTATTTTCTTAAAACTGACGTTTTCCAAGCTTTTTTTAAGAAATCAATCGAATCTAAAAACTCGCCGTTTTTGCATGTTTTTGCCTAATATTACTTATAATCAGGGACCTTAATTTGATAAGTTTTAAGATATTTGCATTATCCAAAAAACTCCCGTTTTTCAATCTTTTTTAGGAAATGGATCAAAACTTAAAAACGGCCGTTTTACCAGCTTTTGTGTAATATTATTTAAATTCGAGACAAATAACTAGCTAAGGTTGAAAAACGGTTTATTTTCCCAAAATTGACGTTTTTCAAGCTTTTCTTAAGAAATCGATCGAATCCTAATTTAATAAGTTTGAAGATATTTGCATTATCCAAAAAACTCCCGTTTTTTAATCTTTTTAAGGAAATGGATCTAAACTTAAAGACGGCCGTTTTTCCAGGTTTTGGTTAATATTACTTAGGAATCGAGAGCAATAACTTGCTAAGCTTGAAAAACGGTATATTTTTCCAAAGTGACGTTTTTCAAGCTTTTTTTAGGAAATCGATCGAATCTCAAAACTCGCCGTTTTTGCATGTTTTTGCGTAATATTACTTATAATCGGAGACCTTAATTTGATAAGTTTGAAGATATTTGCATTATCCAAAAAACTCTTGTTTTTCAATCTTTTTTAGGAAATGGATCAAAACTTAAAAACGTCCGTTTTACCAGGTTTTGTGTAATATTATTTAAATTCGAGAGCAATAACTAGCTAAGTTTAAAAAACGGTTTATTTTCCCCAAACTGACGTTTTTCAAGCTTTTCTTAAGAAATCGATCGAATCTCAAAACTCGCCGTTTTTGCATGTTTTTGCCTAATATTACTTATAATCGGAGACCTTAATTTTATAAGTTTGAAGATATTTGCATTATCCAAAAAACTCTCGTTTTTCAATCTTTTTAAGGAAATGGATCAAAACTTAAAAACGGCCGTTTTTCCAGGTTTTGGTTAATATTAATCAGATTCGAGAGCAATAACTAGCTAAGTTTGAAAAACGGTTTATTTTCTTAAAACTCACGTTTTCCAAGCTTTTTTTAAGAAATCGATCGAATCTAAAAACTAGCCGTTTTTGCATGTTTTTGCCTAATATTACTTATAATCGGAGACCTCAATTTGATAAGTTTGAAGATATTTGCATAATCCCCAAAACTCCCGTTTTTCAATCTTTTTTAGAAAATAGTTCAAAACTTAAAAACGACCGTTTTTCCAGGTTTTTGGATAATATTAATCAGATTCGTGAGCAATAACTGGCTAAGTTTGAAAAACGGTTTATTTTCCTAAAACTGACGTTTTTCAAGCTTTTTTTAAGAAATCGATCGAATCTCAAAACTCGCCGTTTTTGAATGTTTTTGCTTAATATTACTTATAATCGGAGACCTTAATTTGATAAGTTTGAAGATATTTGCATTATCCAAAAAACTCCCGTTTTTCAATCTTTTTTAGGAAATGGATCAAAACTTAAAAACGTCCGTTTTACCAGGTTTTGGGTAATATTATTTAAATTCGAGAGCAATAACTAGCTAAGTTTGAAAAACGGTTTATTTTCCCCAAACTGACGTTTTTCAAGCTTTCTTAAGAAATCGATCGAATCTCAAAACTCGCCGTTTTTGCATGTTTTTGCCTAATATTACTTATAATCGGAGACCTTAATTTGATAAGTTTGAAGATATTTGCATTATCCAAAAAACTCTCGTTTTTCAATCTTTTTAAGGAAATGGATCAAAACTTAAAAACGGCCGTTTTTCCAGGTTTTGGTTAATATTAATCAGATTCGAGAGCAATAACGGCTAAGTTTGAAAAACGGTTTATTTTCTTAAAACTGACGTTTTCCAAGCTTTTTTCAAGAAATCAATCGAATCTAAAAAATCGCCGTTTTTGCATGTTTTTGCCTAATATTACTTATAATCGGAGACCTCAATTTGATAAGTTTGAAGATATTTGCATAATCCCCAAAACTCCCGTTTTTCAATCTTTTTTAGAAAATAGTTCAAAACTTAAAAACGACCGTTTTTCCAGGTTTTTGGATAATATTAATCAGATTCGTGAGCAATAACTGGCTAAGTTTGAAAAACGGTTTATTTTCCTAAAACTGACGTTTTTCAAGCTTTTCTCAAGAAATCGATCGAATCTCAAAACTCGCCGTTTTTGCATGTTTTTGCTTAATATTACTTTTAATCGGAGACCTTAATTTGATAAGTTTGAAGATATTTGCATTATCCAAAAAACTCCCGTTTTTCAATTTTTTTTAGGAAATGGATCAAAACTTAAAAACGGCCGTTTTACCAGCTTTTGTGTAATATTATTTAAATTTGAGAGCAATAACTAGCTAAGGTTGAAAAACGGTTTATTTTCCCAAAATTGACGTTTTTCAAGCTTTTTTTAAGAAATCGATCGAATCTCAAAACTCGCCGTTTTTTAATGTTTTTGCTTAATATTACTTATAATCGGAGACCTTAATTTGATAAGTTTGAAGATATTTGCATTATCCAAAAAACTCCCGTTTTTCAATCTTTTTTAGGAAATGGATCAAAACTTAAAAACGTCCGTTTTACCAGGTTTTGTGTAATATTATTTAAATTCGAGAGCAATAACTAGCTAAGTTTGAAAAACGGTTTATTTTCCCCAAACTGACGTTTTTCAAGCTTTCTTAAGAAATCGATCGAATCTCAAAACTCGCCGTTTTTGCATGTTTTTGCCTAATATTACTTATAATCGGAGACCTTAATTTGATAAGTTTGAAGATATTTGCATTATCCAAAAAACTCTCGTTTTTCAATCTTTTTAAGGAAATGGATCAAAACTTAAAAACGGCCGTTTTTCCAGGTTTTGGTTAATATTAATCAGATTCGAGAGCAATAACTGGCTAAGTTTGAAAAACGGTTTATTTTCTTAAAACTGACGTTTTCCAAGCTTTTTTCAAGAAATCAATCGAATATAAAAACTCGCCGTTTTTGCATGTTTTTGCCTAATATTACTTATAATCGGAGACCTTAATTTGATAAGTTTGAAGATATTTGCATTATCCAAAAAACTCCCGTTTTTTAATCTTTTTAAGGAAATGGATCCAAACTTAAAGACGGCCGTTTTTCCAGGTTTTGGTTAATATTACTTAAGAATCGAGAGCAATAACTTGCTAAGCTTGAAAAACGGTTTATTTTTCCAAAGTGACGTTTTTCAAGCTTTTCTTAAGAAATCGATCGAATCTCAAAACTCGCCGTTTTTGCATGTTTTTGCTTAATATTACTTATAATCGGAGACCTTAATTTGATAAGTTTGAAGATATTTGCATTATTCAAAAAACTCCCGTTTTTCAATCTTTTTTAGGAAATGGATCAAAACTTAAAAACGTCCGTTTTACCAGGTTTTGGGTAATATTATTTAAATTCGAGAGCAATAACTAGCTAAGTTTAAAAAACGGTTTTTTTTCCCCAAACTGACGTTTTTCAAGCTTTTCTTAGGAAATCGATCGAATCTTAAAACTCGCCGTTTTTGCATGTTTTTGCCTAATATTACTTATAATCGGAGACCTTAATTTGATAAGTTTGAAGATATTTGCATTATCCAAAAAACTCTCGTTTTTCAATCTTTTTAAGGAAATGGATCAAAACTTAAAGACGGCCGTTTTTCCAGGTTTTGGTTAATATTAATCAGATTCGAGAGCAATAACTGGCTAAGTTTGAAAAACGGTTTATTTTTTTTAAAACTGACGTTTTCACAGCTTTTTTTAAGAAATCAATCGAATCTAAAAACTCGCCGTTTTTGCATGTTTTTGCCTAATATTACTTATAATCGGAGACCTCAATTTGATAAGTTTGAAGATATTTGCATTATCCCCAAAACTCCCGTTTTTCAATCTTTTTTAGAAAATAGTTCAAAACTTAAAAACGACCGTTTTTCCAGGTTTTTGGTTAATATTAATCAGATTCGTGAGCAATAACTGGCTAAGTTTGAAAAACGGTTTATTTTCCCCAAACTGACGTTTTTCAAGGTTTTCTTAAGAAATCGATCGAATCTCAAAACTCGCCGTTTTTGCATGTGTTTGCTTAATATTACTTATAATCGGAGACCTTAATTTGATAAGTTTGAAGATATTTGCATTATCCAAAAAACTCCCGTTTTTCAATCTTTTTTAGGAAATGGATCAAATTTTAAAAAAGGCCGTTTGACCAGCTTTTGGGTAATATTATCTAAATTCGAGATTAATAACTACTTAAGTTTGAAAAACGGTTTATTTTCCCCAAATTGACGTTTTTAAAGCTTTTTTTAAGAAATCGATCGAATATTAAAACTTGCCGTTTTTGCATGTTTTTGCCTAATATTACTTATAATCAGGGACCTTAATTTGATAAGTTTGAAGATATTTGCATTATCCAAAAAACTCCCGTTTTTTAATCTTTTTAAAAAATGGATCCAAACTTAACGACGGCCGTTTTTCCAGGTTTTGGTTAATATTACTTAGGAATCGAGAGCAATAACTTGATAAGCTTGAAAAACGGTTTATTTTTCCAAAGTGACGTTTTTCAAGCTTTTTTTAAAAAATCGATCGAATCTCAAAACTCGCCGTTTGTGCATGTTTTTGCTTAATATTACTTATAATCGGAGACCTTAATTTGATAAGTTTGAAGATATTTGCATTATCCAAAAAAACTCCCGTTTTTAATCTTTTTTAGAAAATGGATCAAAACTTAAAAACTTCCGTTTTACCAGGTTTTGGGTAATATTATTTAAATTCGAGAGCAATAACTAGCTAAGTTTGAAAAACGGTTTATTTTCCCCAAACTGACGTTTTTCAAGCTTTTCTTAAAATTCGATCGAATCTCAAAACTCGCCGTTTTTGCATGTTTTTGCCTAATATTACTTAGAATCGGAGACCTTAATTTGATAAGTTTGAAGATATTTGCATTATCCACAAAACTCCTGTTTTTCAATCTTTCTTAGGAAATGGATCAAAACTTAAAGACGGCCGTTTTTCCAGGTTTTGGTTAATATTAATCAGATTCGAGAGCAATAACTGGCTAAGTTTGAAAAACGGTTCATTTTCTCAAAACTGACGTTTTTAAAGCTTGTTTTAAGAAATCGATCGAATCTCAAAACTCGACGTTTTTGCATGTTTTTGCTTAATATTACTTATAATCGGAGACCTTAATTTGATAAGTTTGAAGATATTTGCATTATCCAAAAAACTCCCGTTTTTCAATCTTTTTTAGGAAATGGATCAAAACTTAAAAACGGCCGTTTTACCAGCTTTTGTGTAATGTTATTTAAATTCGAGAGCAATAACTAGCTAAGGTTGAAAAACGGTTTATTTTCCCAAAATTGACGTTTTTCAAGCTTTTCTTAAGAAATCGATCGAATCTCAAAACTCGCCGTTTTTGCATGTTTTTGCTTAATATTACTTATAATCGGAGACCTTAATTTGATAAATTTGAAGATATTTCCATTATCCAAAAAACTCCCGTTTTTCAATCTTTTTTAGGAAATGGATCAAATTTTAAAAACGGCCGTTTGACCAGCTTTTAGGTAATATTATCTAAATTCGAGAGCAATAACTAGCTAAGTTTGAAAAACGGTTTATTTTCCCAAAATTGACGTTTTTCAAGCTTTTTTTAAGAAATCGATCGAATCCTAAAACTCGCCGTTTTTGCATGTTTTTGCCTAATATTACTTATAATCAGGGACCTTAATTTAATAAGTTTGAAGATATTTGCATTATCCAAAAAACTCCCGTTTTTTAATCTTTTTAAGGAAATGGATCTAAACTTAAAGACGGTCGTTTTTCCAGGTTTTGGTTAATATTACTTAGGAATCGAGAACAATAACTTGCTAAGCTTGAAAAACGGTATATTTTTCCAAAGTGACGTTTTCCAAGCTTTTTTTAGGTAATCGATCGAATCTCAAAACTCGCCGTTTTTGCATGTTTTTGCTTAATATTACTTATAATCGGAGACCTTAATTTGATAAGTTTGAAGATATTTGCATTATCCAAAAAACTCCTGTTTTTCAATCTTTTTTAGGAAATGGATCAAAACTTAAAAACGTCCGTTTTACCAGGTTTTGGGTAATATTATTTAAATTCGAGAGCAATAACTAGCTAAGTTTAAAAAACGGTTTATTTTCCCCAAACTGACGTTTTTCAAGCTTTTCTTAAGAAATCGATCGAATCTCAAAACTCGCCGTTTTTGCATGTTTAGGCCTAATATTACTTATAATCGGAGACCTTAATTTTATAAGTTTGAAGATATTTGCATTATCCAAAAAACTCTCGTTTTTCAATCTTTTTAAGGAAATGGATCAAAACTTAAAAACGGCCGTTTTTCCAGGTTTTGGTTAATATTAATCAGATTCGAGAGCAATAACTGGCTAAGTTTGAAAAACGGTTTATTTTCTTAAAACTCACGTTTTCCAAGCTTTTTTTGAGAAATCGATCGAATCTAAAAACTCGCCGTTTTTGCATGTTTTTGCCTAATATTACTTATAATCGGGCCCTTAATTTGATAAGTTTGAAGATATTTGCATAATCCCCAAAACTCCCGTTTTTCAATCTTTTTTAGAAAATAGTTCAAAACTTAAAAACGACCGTTTTTCCAGGTTTTTGGATAATATTAATCAGATTCGTGAGCAATAACTGGCTAAGTTTGAAAAACGGTTTATTTTCTTAAAACTGACGTTTTTCAAGCTTTTCTTAAGAAATCGATCGAATCTCAAAACTCGCCGTTTTTGCATGTTTTTGCTTAATATTACTTATAATCGGAGACCTTAATTTGATAAGTTTGAAGATATTTGCATTATCCAAAAAGCTCCCGCTTTTCAATCTTTTTTAGGAAATGGATCAAAACTTAAAAACGGCCGTTTTACCAGCTTTTGTGTAATATTATTTAAATTTGAGAGCAATAACTAGCTAAGGTTGAAAAACGGTTTATATTCCCAAAATTGACGTTTTTCAAGCTTTTTTTAAGAAATCGATCGAATCTCAAAACTCGCCGTTTTTGAATGTTTTTGCTTAATATTACTTATAATCGGAAACCTTAATTTGATAAGTTTGAAGATATTTGCATTATCCAAAAAACTCCCGTTTTTCAATCTTTTTAAGAAAATGGATCAAAACTTAAAAACGTCCGTTTTACCAGGTTTTGGGTAATATTATTTAAATTCGAGAGCAATAACTAGCAAAGTTTGAAAAATGGTTTATTTTCCCCAAACTGACGTTTTTCAAGCTTTTCTTAAGAAATCAATCGAATCTCAAAACTCGCCGTTTTTGCATGTTTTTGCCTAATATTACTTATAATCAGAGACCTTAATTTGATAAGTTTGAAGATATTTGCATTATCCAAAAAACTCTCGTTTTTCAATCTTTTTAAGGAAATGGATCAAAACTTAAAAACGGCCGTTTTTCCAGGTTTTGGTTAATATTAATCAGATTCGAGAGCAATAACTGGCTAAGTTTGAAAAACGGTTTATTTTCTTAAAACTGACGTTTTCCAAGCTTTTTTCAAGAAATCAATCGAATCTAAAAACTCGCCGTTTTTGCATGTTTTTGCCTAATCTTACTTATAATCGGAGACCTTAATTTGATAAGTTTGAAGATATTTGCATTATCCAAAAAACTCCTGTTTTTCAATCTTTTTTAGGAAATGGATCAAATTTTAAAAACGGCCGTTTGACCAGCTTTTGGGTAATATTATCTAAATTCGACAGCAATAACTAGCTAAGTTTGAAAAACGGTTTATTTTCCCAAAATTGACGTTTTTCAAGCTTTTTTTAAGAAATCGATCGAATTCTAAAACTCGCCGTTTTCTCATGTTTTTGCCTAATATTACTTATAATCAGGGACCTTAATTTGATAAGTTTGAAGATATTTGCATTATGCAAAAAACTCCCGTTTTTTAATCTTTTTTAGGAAATGGATCAAAACTTAAAAACGTCCGTTTTACCAGGTTTTGGGTAATATTATTTAAATTCGAGAGCAATAAGTAGCTAAGTTTAAAAAACGGTTTATTTTCCCCAAACTGACGTTTTTAAGCTTTTCTTAAGAAATCGATCGAATCTCAAAACTCGCCGTTTTTGCATGTTTTTGCCTAATATTACTTATAATCGGAGACCTTAATTTGATAAGTTTGAAGATATTTGCATTATCCAAAAAACTCTCGTTTTTCAATCTTTTTAAGGAAATGGATCAAAACTTAAAAACGGCCGTTTTTCCAGGTTTTGATTAATATTAATCAGATTCGAGAGCAATAACTGGCTAAGTTTGAAAAACGGTTTATTTTTTTTAAAACTGACGTTTTCACAGCTTTTTTTAAGAAATCAATCGAATCTTAAAACTCGCCGTTTTTGCATGTTTTTGCCTAATATTACTTATAATCGGAGACCTCAATTTGATAAGTTTGAAGATATTTGCATTATCCCCAAAACTCCCGTTTTTCAATCTTTTTTAGAAAATAGTTCAAAACTTAAAAACGACCGTTTTTCCAGGTTTTTGGTTAATATTAATCAGATTCGTGAGCAATAACTGGCTAAGTTTGAAAAACGGTTTATTTTCTTAAAACTGACGTTTTTCAAGCTTTTCTTAAGAAATCGATCGAATCTCAAAACTCGCCGTTTTTGCATGTGTTTGCTTAATATTACTTATAATCGGAGACCTTAATTTGATAAGTTTGAAGATATTTGCATTATCCAAAAAACTCCCGTTTTTCAATCTTTTTTAGGAAATAAATCAAATTTTAAAAAAGGCCGTTTGACCAGCTTTTGGGTAATATTATCTAAATTCGAGATTAATAACTACTTAAGTTTGAAAAACGGTTTATTTTCCCAAAATTGACGTTTTTCAAGCTTTTCTTAAGAAATCGATCGAATCTCAAAACTCGCCGTTTTTGCATGTTTTTGCTTAATATTACTTATAATCGGAGACCTTAATTTGATAAGTTTGAAGATATTTGCATTATCCCCAAAACTCCCGTTTTTTAATCTTTTTAAGGAAATGGATCCAAACTTAACGACAGCCGTTTTTCCAGGTTTTGGTTAATATTACTTAGGAATCGAGAGCAATAACTTGATAAGCTTGAAAAACGGTTTATTTTCCCAAAATTGACGTTTTTCAAGCTTTTTTTAAGAAATCGATCGAATCTCAAAACTCGCCGTTTTTGAATGTTTTTGCTTAATATTACTTATAATCGGAGACCTTAATTTGATAAGTTTGAAGATATTTGCATTATCCAAAAAACTCCCGTTTTTCAATCTTTTTTAGGAAATGGATCAAAACTAAAAAACGTCCGTTTTACCAGGTTTTGGGTAATATTATTTAAATTCGAGAGCAATAACTAGCTAAGTTTGAAAAACGGTTTATTTTCCCCAAACTGACGTTTTTCAAGCTTTCTTAAGAAATCGATCGAATCTCAAAACTCGCCGTTTTTGCATGTTTTTGCCTAATATTACTTATAATCGGAGACCTTAATTTGATAAGTTTGAAGATATTTGCATTATCCAAAAAACTCTCGTTTTTCAATCTTTTTAAGGAAATGGATCAAAACTTAAAAACGGCCGTTTTTCCAGGTTTTGGTTAATATTAATCAGATTCGAGAGCAATAACTGGCTAAGTTTGAAAAACGGTTTATTTTCTTAAAACTGACGTTTTCCAAGCTTTTTTCAAGAAATCAATCGAATCTAAAAAATCGCCGTTTTTGCATGTTTTTGCCTAATATTACTTATAATCGGAGACCTCAATTTGATAAGTTTGAAGATATTTGCATAATCCCCAAAACTCCCGTTTTTCAATCTTTTTTAGAAAATAGTTCAAAACTTAAAAACGACCGTTTTTCCAGGTTTTTGGATAATATTAATCAGATTCGTGAGCAATAACTGGCTAAGTTTGAAAAACGGTTTATTTCCCTAAAACTGACGTTTTTCAAGCTTTTCTTAAGAAATCGATCGAATCTCAAAACTCGCCGTTTTTGCATGTTTTTGCTTAATATTACTTATAATCGGAGACCTTAATCTGATAAGTTTGAAGATATTTGCATTATCCAAAAAACTCCCGTTTTTCATTTTTTTTTAGGAAATGGATCAAAACTTAAAAACGGCCGTTTTACCAGCTTTTGTGTAATATTATTTAAATTTGAGAGCAATAACTAGCTAAGGTTGAAAAACGGTTTATTTTCACAAAATTGACGTTTTTCAAGCTTTTTTTAAGAAATCGATCGAATCTCAAAACTCGCCGTTTTTGAATGTTTTTGCTTAATATTACTTATAATCGGAGACCTTAATTTGATAAGTTTGAAGATATTTGCATTATCCAAAAAACTCCCGTTTTTCAATCTTTTTTAGGAAATGGATCAAAACTTAAAAACGTCCGTTTTACCAGGTTTGGGTAATATTATTTAAATTCGAGAGCAATAACTAGCTAAGTTTGAAAAACGGTTTATTTTCCCCAAACTGACGTTTTTCAAGCTTTTCTTAAGAAATCGATCGAATCTCAAAACTCGCCGTTTTTGCATGTTTTTGCCTAATATTACTTATAATCGGAGACCTTAATTTGATAGGTTTGAAGATATTTGCATTATCCAAAAAACTCTCGTTTTTCAATCTTTTTAAGGAAATGGATCAAAACTTAAAAACGGCCGTTTTTCCAGGTTTTGGTTAATATTAATCAGATTCGAGAGCAATAACTGGCTAAGTTTAAAAAACGGTTTATTTTCTTAAAACTGACGTTTTTCAAGCTTTTTTCAAGAAATCAATTGAATATAAAAACTCGCCGTTTTTGCATGTTTTTGCCTAATCTTACTTATAATCGGAGACCTTAATTTGATAAGTTTGAAGATATTTGCATTATCCAAAAAACTCCCGTTTTTTAATCTTTTTAAGGAAATGGATCCAAACTTAAAACAGCCGTTTTTCCAGGTTTTGGTTAATATTACTTAAGAATCGAGAGCAATAACTTGCTAAGCTTGAAAAACGGTTTATTTTTCCAAAGTGACGTTTTTCAAGCTTTTCTTAAGAAATCGATCGAATCTCAAAACTCGCCGTTTTTGCATGTTTTTGCTTAATATTACTTATAATCGGAGACCTTAATTTGATAAGTTTGAAGATATTTGCATTATTCAAAAAACTCCCGTTTTTCAATCTTTTTTAGGAAATGGATCAAAACTTAAAAACGTCCGTTTTACCAGGTTTTGGGTAATATTATTTAAATTCGAGAGCAATAACTAGCTAAGTTTAAAAAACGGTTTATTTTCCCCAAACTGACGTTTTTTAAGCTTTTCTTAAGAAATCGATCGAATCTCAAAACTCGCCGTTTTTGCATGTTTTTGCTTAATATTACTCATAATCGGAGACCTTAATTTGATAAGTTTGAAGATATTTGCATTATCCAAAAAACTCCCGTTTTTCAATCTTTTTTAGGAAATGGATCAAATTTTAAAAACGGCCGTTTGACCAGCTTTTGGATAATATTATCTAAATTCGACAGCAATAACTAGCTAAGTTTGAAAAACGGTTTATTTTCCCAAAATTGACGTTTTTCAAGCTTTTTTTAAGAAATCGATCGAATTCTAAAACTCGCCGTTTTCTCATGTTTTTGCCTAATATTACTTATAATCAGGGACCTTAATTTGATAAGTTTGAAGATATTTGCATTATGCAAAAAACTCCCGTTTTTTAATCTTTTTTAGGAAATGGATCAAAACTTAAAAACGTCCGTTTTACCAGGTTTTGGGTAATATTATTTAAATTCGAGAGCAATAAGTAGCTAAGTTTAAAAAACGGTTTATTTTCCCCAAACTGACGTTTTTCAAGCTTTTCTTAAGAAATCGATCGAATCTCAAAACTCGCCGTTTTTGCATGTTTTTGCCTAATATTACTTATAATCGGAGACCTTAATTTGATAAGTTTGAAGATATTTGCATTATCCAAAAAACTCTCGTTTTTCAATCTTTTTAAGGAAATGGATCAAAACTTAAAAACGGCCGTTTTTCCAGGTTTTGGTTAATATTAATCAGATTCGAGAGCAATAACCGGCTAAGTTTGAAAAACGGTTTTATTTTTTTTAAAACTGACGTTTTCACAGCTTTTTTTAAGAAATCAATCGAATCTTAAAACTCGCCGTTTTTGCATGTTTTTGCCTAATATTACTTATAATCGGAGACCTCAATTTGATAAGTTTGAAGATATTTGCATTATCCCCAAAACTCCCGTTTTTCAATCTTTTTTAGAAAATAGTTCAAAACTTAAAAACAACCGTTTTTCCAGGTTTTTGGTTAATATTAATCAGATTCGTGAGCAATAACTGGCTAAGTTTGAAAAACGGTTTATTTTCTTAAAACTGACGTTTTTCAAGGTTTTCTTAAGAAATCGATCGAATCTCAAAACTCGCCGTTTTTGCATGTGTTTGCTTAATATTACTTATAATCGGAGACCTTAATTTGATAAGTTTGAAGATATTTGCATTATCCAAAAAACTCCCGTTTTTCAATCTTTTTTAGGAAATGGATCAAATTTTAAAAAAGGCCGTTTGACCAGCTTTTGGGTAATATTATCTAAATTCGAGATTAATAACTACTTAAGTTTGAAAAACGGTTTATTTTCCCCAAATTGACGTTTTTAAAGCTTTTTTTAAGAAATCGATCGAATATTAAAACTTGCCGTTTTTGCATGTTTTTGCCTAATATTACTTATAATCAGGGACCTTAATTTGATAAGTTTGAAGATATTTGCATTATCCAAAAAACTCCCGTTTTTTAATCTTTTTAAGGAAATGGATCTAAACTTAACAACGGCCGTTTTTCCAGGTTTTGGTTAATATTACTTAGGAATCGAGAGCAATAACTTGATAAGCTTGAAAAACGGTTTATTTTTCCAAAGTGACGTTTTTCAAGCTTTTTTTAAGAAATCGATCGAATCTCAAAACTCGCCGTTTGTGCATGTTTTTGCCTAATATTACTTATAATCGGAGACCTTAATTTGATAAGTTTGAAGATATTTGCATTATCCAAAAAACTCCCGTTTTTCAATCTTTTTTAGAAAATGGATCAAAACTTAAAAACGTCCGTTTTACCAGGTTTTGGGTAATATTATTTAAATTCGAGAGCAATAACTAGCTAAGTTTGAAAAACGGTTTATTTTCCCCAAACTGACGTTTTTTAAGCTTTTCTTAAAATTCGATCGAATCTCAAAACTCGCCTTTTTGCATGTTTTTGCCTAATATTACTTAGAATCGGAGACCTTAATTTGATAAGTTTAAAGATATTTGCATTATCCACAAAACTCCTGTTTTTCAATCTTTTTTAGGAAATGGATCAAAACTTAAAGACGGCCGTTTTTCCAGGTTTTGGTTAATATTAATCAGATTCGAGAGCAATAACTGGCTAAGTTTGAAAAACGGTTCATTTTCTCAAAACTGACGTTTTTCAAGATTTTTAAGAAATCGATCGAATCTCAAAACTCGCCGTTTGTGCATGTTTTTGCCTAATATTACTTATAATCGGAGACCTTAATTTGATAAGTTTGAAGATATTTGCATTATCCAAAAAACTCCCGTTTTTCAATCTTTTTTAGGAAATGGATCAAATTTTAAAAAAGGCCGTTTGACCAGCTTTTGGGTAATATTATCTAAATTCGAGATTAATAACTACTTAAGTTTGAAAAACGGTTTTTTTCCCAAAATTGACGTTTTTAAAGCTTTTTTTAAGAAATCGATCGAATATTAAAACTTGCCGTTTTTGCATGTTTTTGCCTAATATTACTTATAATCAGGGACCTTAATTTGATAAGTTTGAAGATATTTGCATTATCCAAAAAACTCCCGTTTTTCAATCTTTTTTAGAAAATGGATCAAAACTTAAAAACGTCCGTTTTACCAGGTTTTGGTTAATATTAATCAGATTCGAGAGCAATAACTGGCTAAGTTTGAAAAACGGTTCATTTTCTCAAACCGACGTTTTTCAAGCTTTTTTTAAGAAATCGATCGAATCTCAAAACTCGACGTTTTTGCATGTTTTTGCTTAATATTACTTATAATCGGAGACCTTAATTTGATAAGTTTGAAGATATTTTCATTATCCAAAAAAACTCCCGTTTTTCAATCTTTTTTAGGAAATGGATCAAAACTTAAAAACGGCCGTTTTACCAGCTTTTGTGTAATATTATTTAAATTCGAGAGCAATAACTAGCTAAGGTTGAAAAACGGTTTATTTTCCCAAAATTGACGTTTTTCAAGCTTTTCTTAAGAAATCGATCGAATCTCAAAACTCGCCGTTTTTGCATGTTTTTGCTTAATATTACTTATAATCGGAGACCTTAATTTGATAAGTTTGAAGATATTTCCATTATCCAAAAAACTCCCGTTTTTCAATCTTTTTTAGGAAATGGATCAAATTTTAAAAACGGCCGTTTGACCAGCTTTTGGGTAATATTATCTAAATTCGAGAGCAATAACTAGCTAAGTTTGAAAAACGGTTTATTTTCCCAAAATTGACGTTTTTCAAGCTTTTTTTAAGAAATCGATCGAATCCTAAAACTCGCCGTTTTTGCATGTTTTTGCCTAATATTACTTATAATCGGAGACCTTAATTTGATAAGTTTGAAGATATTTGCATTATCCAGAAAACTCCCGTTTTTTAATCTTTTTAAGGAAATGGATCCAAACTTAAAGATGGCCGTTTTTCCAGGTTTTGGTTAATATTACTTAGGAATCGAGAGCAATAACTTGCTAAGCTTGAAAAACGGTTTATTTTTCCAAAGTGACGTTTTTCAAGCTTTTTTTTAGGAAATCGATCGAATCTCAAAACTCGCCGTTTTTGCATGTTTTTGCTTAATATTACTTATAATCGGAGACCTTAATTTGATAAGTTTGAAGATATTTGCATTATCCAAAAAACTCCCGTTTTTCAATCTTATCTAGGAAATGGATCAAAACTTAAAAACGTCCGTTTTACCAGGTTTTGGGTAATATTATTTAAATTCGAGAGCAATAACTAGCTAAGTTTAAAAAACGGTTTATTTTCCCCAAACTGACGTTTTTCAAGCTTTTCTTAAGAAATCGATCGAATCTCAAAACTCGCCGTTTTTGCATGTTTTTGCCTAATATTACTTATAATCGGAGACCTTAATTTGATAAGTTTGAAGATATTTGCATTATCCAAAAAACTCTCGTTTTTCAATCTTTTTAAGAAAATGGATCAAAACTTAAAAACGGCCGTTTTTCCAGGTTTTGGTTAATATTAATCAGATTCGAGAGCAATAACTGGCTAAGTTTGAAAAACGGTTTATTTTCTTAAAACTGACGTTTTCCAAGCTTTTTTTAAGAGATCGATCGAATCTAAAAACTCGCCGTTTTTGCATGTTTTTGCCTAATATTACTTATAATCGGAGACCTCAATTTGATAAGTTTGAAGATATTTGCATTATCCCCAAGACTCCCGTTTTTCAATCTTTTTTAGAAAATAGTTCAAAACTTAAAAACGACCGTTTTTCGAGGTTTTTGGTTAATATTAATCAGATTCGTGAGCAATAACTGGCTAAGGTTGAAAAACGGTTTATTTTCCCAAAATTGACGTTTTTCAAGCTTTTCTTAAGAAATCGATCGAATCTCAAAACTCGCCGTTTTTGCATGTTTTTGCCTAATATTACTTATAATCGGAGACCTTAATTTGATAAGTTTGAAGATATTTGCATTATCCAAAAAACTCCCGTTTTTCAATCTTTTTTAGGAAATGGATCAAAACTTAAAAACGTCCTTTTTACCAGGTTTTGGGTAATATTATTTAAATTCGAGAGCAATAACTAGCTAAGTTTGAAAAACGGTTTATTTTCCCCAAACTGACGTTTTTCAAGCTTTTCTTAAAATTCGATCGAATCTCAAAACTCGCCGTTTTTGCATGTTTTTGCCTAATATTACTTAGAATCGGAGACCTTAATTTGATAAGTTTGAAGATATTTGCATTATCCAAAAAACTCCCGTTTTTCAATCTTTTTAAGGAAATGGATCAAAACTTAAAAACGGCCGTTTTTCCAGGTTTCGGTTAATATTAATCAGATTCGAGAGCAATAACTGGCTAAGTTTCAAAAACAGTTTATTTTCTTCAAACCGACGTTTTCCAAGCTTTTTTTAAGAAATCGATCGAATCTAAAAACTCGCCGTTTTTGCATGTTTTTGCCTAATATTACTTCTAATCGGAGACCTTAATTTGATAAAGTTTGAAGATATTTGCATTATCCAAAAAACTCCCGTTTTTCAATCTTTTTTAGGAAATGGATCAAAACTAAAAAACGGCTGTTTTACCAGCTTTTGGGTTATATTATTTAACTTCGCGAGCAAAAACTAGCTAAGTTTGAAAAACGGTTTATTTTCCCAAAATTGACGTTTTTCAAGCTTTTCTTAAGAAATCGATCGAATCTTGAAACTCGACGTTTTTGCATGTTTTTGTTTAATATTACTTATAATCGGAGACCTTAATTTGATAAGTTTGAAGATATTTGCATTATCCAAAAAACTCCCGTTTTTCAATCTTTTTTTGGAAATGGATCAAAACTTAAAAACGGCCGTTTTACCAGCTTTTGTGTAATATTATTTAAATTCGAGAGCAATAACTAGCTAAGGTTGACAAACGGTTTATTTTCCCAAAATTGACGTTTTTCAAGCTTTTTTTAAGAAATCGATCGAATCTCAAAACTCGCCGTTTTTGAATGTTTTTGCTTAATATTACTTATAATCGGAAACCTTAATTTGATAAGTTTGAAGATATTTGCATTATCCAAAAAACTCCCGTTTTTCAATCTTTTTAAGGAAATGGTTCAAAACTTAAAAACGTCCGTTTTACCAGGTTTTGGGTAATATTATTTAAATTCGAGAGCAATAACTAGCAAAGTTTGAAAAATGGTTTATTTTCCCCAAACTGACGTTTTTCAAGCTTTTCTTAAGAAATCAATCGAATCTCAAAACTCGCCGTTTTTGCATGTTTTTGCCTAATATTACTTATAATCAGAGACCTTAATTTGATAAGTTTGAAGATATTTGCATTATCCAAAAAACTCTCGTTTTTCAATCTTTTTAAGGAAATGGATCAAAACTTAAAAACGGCCGTTTTTCCAGGTTTTGGTTAATATTAATCAGATTCGAGAGCAATAACTGGCTAAGTTTGAAAAACGGTTTATTTTCTTAAAACTGACGTTTTCCAAGCTTTTTTCAAGAAATCAATCGAATCTAAAAACTCGCCGTTTTTGCATGTTTTTGCCTAATCTTACTTATAATCGGAGACCTTAATTTGATAAGTTTGAAGATATTTGCATTATCCAAAAAACTCCTGTTTTTCAATCTTTTTTAGGAAATGGATCAAATTTTAAAAACGGCCGTTTGACCAGCTTTTGGGTAATATTATCTAAATTCGACAGCAATAACTAGCTAAGTTTAAAAAACGGTTTATTTTCCCAAAATTGACGTTTTTCAAGCTTTTTTTAAGAAATCGATCGAATTCTAAAACTCGCCGTTTTCTCATGTTTTTGCCTAATATTACTTATAATCAGGGACCTTAATTTGATAAGTTTGAAGATATTTGCATTATGCAAAAAACTCCCGTTTTTTAATCTTTTTTAGGAAATGGATCAAAACTTAAAAACGTCCGTTTTACCAGGTTTTGGGTAATATTATTTAAATTCGAGAGCAATAAGTAGCTAAGTTTAAAAAACGGTTTATTTTCCCCAAACTGACGTTTTTAAGCTTTTCTTGAGAAATCGATCGAATCTCAAAACTCGCCGTTTTTGCATGTTTTTGCCTAATCTTACTTATAATCGGAGACCTTAATTTGATAAGTTTGAAGATATTTGCATTATCCAGAAAACTCCCGTTTTTTAATCTTTTTAAGGAAATGGATCCAAACTTAAAGACGGCCGTTTTTCCAGGTTTTGGTTAATATTACTTAGGAATCGAGAGCAATAACTTGCTAAGCTTGAAAAACGGTTTATTTTTCCAAAGTGACGTTTTTCAAGCTTTTTTTTAGGAAATCGATCGAATCTCAAAACTCGCCGTTTTTGCATGTTTTTGCTTAATATTACTTATAATCGGAGACCTTAATTTGATAAGTTTGAAGATATTTGCATTATCCAAAAAACTCCCGTTTTTCAATCTTATCTAGGAAATGGATCAAAACTTAAAAACGTCCGTTTTACCAGGTTTTGGGTAATATTATTTAAATTCGAGAGCAATAACTAGCTAAGTTTAAAAAACGGTTTATTTTCCCCAAACTGACGTTTTTCAAGCTTTTCTTAAGAAATCGATCGAATCTCAAAACTCGCCGTTTTTGCATGTTTTTGCCTAATATTACTTATAATCGGAGACCTTAATTTGATAGGTTTGAAGATATTTGCATTATCCAAAAAACTCTCGTTTTTCAATCTTTTTAAGAAAATGGATCAAAACTTAAAAACGGCCGTTTTTCCAGGTTTTGGTTAATATTAATCAGATTCGAGAGCAATAACTGGCTAAGTTTGAAAAACGGTTTATTTTCTTAAAACTGACGTTTTCCAAGCTTTTTTTAAGAGATCGATCGAATCTAAAAACTCGCCGTTTTTGCATGTTTTTGCCTAATATTACTTATAATCGGAGACCTCAATTTGATAAGTTTGAAGATATTTGCATTATCCCCAAGACTCCCGTTTTTCAATGTTTTTAGAAAATAGTTCAAAACTTAAAAACGACCGTTTTTCGAGGTTTTTGGTTAATATTAATCGGATTCGTGAGCAATAACTGGCTAAGTTTGAAAAACGGTTTATTTTCTTAAAACTGACGTTTTTCAAGCTTTTCTTAAGAAATCGATCGAATCTCAAAACTCGCCGTTTTTGCATGTTTTTGCTTAATATTACTTATAATCGGAGACCTTAATTTGATAAGTTTGAAGATATTTGCATTATCCAAAAAACTCCCGTTTTTCAATCTTTTTAAGGAAATGGATCAAAACTTAAAAACGGCCGTTTTTCCAGGTTTCGGTTAATATTAATCAGATTCGAGAGCAATAACTGGCTAAGTTTGAAAAACAGTTTATTTTCTTCAAACTGACGTTTTCCAAGCTTTTTTTAAGAAATCGATCGAATCTAAAAACTCGCCGTTTTTGCATGTTTTTGCCTAATATTACTTCTAATCGGAGACCTTAATTTGATAAAGTTTGAAGATATTTGCATTATCCAAAAAACTCCCGTTTTTCAATCTTTTTTAGGAAATGGATCAAAACTAAAAAACGGCTGTTTTACCAGCTTTTGGGTTATATTATTTAAATTCGCGAGCAAAAACTAGCTAAGTTTGAAAAACGGTTTATTTTCCCAAAATTGACGTTTTTCAAGCTTTTCTTAAGAAATCGATCGAATCTTAAAACTCGACGTTTTTGCATGTTTTTGTTTAATATTACTTATAATCGGAGACCTTAATTTGATAAGTTTGAAGATATTTGCATTATCCAAAAAACTCCCGTTTTTCAATCTTTTTTTGGAAATGGATCAAAACTTAAAAACGGCCGTTTTACCAGCTTTTGTGTAATATTATTTAAATTCGAGAGCAATAACTAGCTAAGGTTGACAAACGGTTTATTTTCCCAAAATTGACGTTTTTCAAGCTTTTTTTAAGAAATCGATCGAATCTCAAAACTCGCCGTTTTTGAATGTTTTTGCTTAATATTACTTATAATCGGAAACCTTAATTTGATAAGTTTGAAGATATTTGCATTATCCAAAAAACTCCCGTTTTTCAATCTTTTTAAGGAAATGGATCAAAACTTAAAAACGTCCGTTTTACCAGGTTTTGGGTAATATTATTTAAATTCGAGAGCAATAACTAGCAAAGTTTGAAAAATGGTTTATTTTCCCCAAACTGACGTTTTTCAAGCTTTTCTTAAGAAATCAATCGAATCTCAAAACTCGCCGTTTTTGCATGTTTTTGCCTAATATTACTTATAATCAGAGACCTTAATTTGATAAGTTTGAAGATATTTGCATTATCCAAAAAACTCTCGTTTTTCAATCTTTTTAAGGAAATGGATCAAAACTTAAAAACGGCCGTTTTTCCAGGTTTTGGTTAATATTAATCAGATTCGAGAGCAATAACTGGCTAAGTTTGAAAAACGGTTTATTTTCTTAAAACTGACGTTTTCCAAGCTTTTTTCAAGAAATCAATCGAATCTAAAAACTCGCCGTTTTTGCATGTTTTTGCCTAATCTTACTTATAATCGGAGACCTTAATTTGATAAGTTTGAAGATATTTGCATTATCCAAAAAACTCCTGTTTTTCAATCTTTTTTAGGAAATGGATCAAATTTTAAAAACGGCCGTTTGACCAGCTTTTGGGTAATATTATCTAAATTCGACAGCAATAACTAGCTAAGTTTGAAAAACGGTTTATTTTCCCAAAATTGACGTTTTTCAAGCTTTTTTTAAGAAATCGATCGAATTCTAAAACTCGCCGTTTTCTCATGTTTTTGCCTAATATTACTTATAATCAGGGACCTTAATTTGATAAGTTTGAAGATATTTGCATTATGCAAAAAACTCCCGTTTTTTAATCTTTTTTAGGAAATGGATCAAAACTTAAAAACGTCCGTTTTACCAGGTTTTGGGTAATATTATTTAAATTCGAGAGCAATAAGTAGCTAAGTTTAAAAAACGGTTTATTTTCCCCAAACTGACGTTTTTAAGCTTTTCTTGAGAAATCGATCGAATCTCAAAACTCGCCGTTTTTGCATGTTTTTGCCTAATCTTACTTATAATCGGAGACCTTAATTTGATAAGTTTGAAGATATTTGCATTATCCAAAAAACTCCCGTTTTTTAATCTTTTTAAGGAAATGGATCCAAACTTAAAGACGGCCGTTTTTCCAGGTTTTGGTTAATATTACTTAAGAATCGAGAGCAATAACTTGCTAAGCTTGAAAAACGGTTTATTTTTCCAAAGTGACGTTTTTCAAGCTTTTCTTAAGAAATCGATCGAATCTCAAAACTCGCCGTTTTTGCATGTTTTTGCTTAATATTACTTATAATCGGAGACCTTAATTTGATAAGTTTGAAGATATTTGCATTATTCAAAAAACTCCCGTTTTTCAATCTTTTTTAGGAAATGGATCAAAACTTAAAAACGTCCGTTTTACCAGGTTTTGGGTAATATTATTTAAATTCGAGAGCAATAACTAGCTAAGTTTAAAAAACGGTTTATTTTCCCCAAACTGACGTTTTTTAAGCTTTTCTTAAGAAATCGATCGAATCTCAAAACTCGCCGTTTTTGCATGTTTTTGCTTAATATTACTCATAATCGGAGACCTTAATTTGATAAGTTTGAAGATATTTGCATTATCCAAAAAACTCCCGTTTTTCAATCTTTTTTAGGAAATGGATCAAATTTTAAAAACGGCCGTTTGACCAGCTTTTGGGTAATATTATCTAAATTCGACAGCAATAAGTAGCTAAGTTTGAAAAACGGTTTATTTTCCCAAAATTGACGTTTTTTAGCTTTTTTTAAGAAATCGATCGAATTCTAAAACTCGCCGTTTTCTCATGTTTTTGCCTAATATTACTTATAATCAGGGACCTTAATTTGATAAGTTTGAAGATATTTGCATTATGCAAAAAACTCCCGTTTTTTAATCTTTTTTAAGAAATGGATCAAAACTTAAAAACGTCCGTTTTACCAGGTTTTGGGTAATATTATTTAAATTCGAGAGCAATAAGTAGCTAAGTTTAAAAAACGGTTTATTTTCCCCAAACTGACGTTTTTCAAGCTTTTCTTAAGAAATCGATCGAATCTCAAAACTCGCCGTTTTTGCATGTTTTTGCCTAATATTACTTATAATCGGAGACCTTAATTTGATAAGTTTGAAGATATTTGCATTATCCAAAAAACTCTCGTTTTTCAATCTTTTTAAGGAAATGGATCAAAACTTAAAAACGGCCGTTTTTCCAGGTTTTGGTTAATATTAATCAGATTCGAGAGCAATAACCGGCTAAGTTTGAAAAACGGTTTTATTTTTTTTAAAACTGACGTTTTCACAGCTTTTTTTAAGAAATCAATCGAATCTTAAAACTCGCCGTTTTTGCATGTTTTTGCCTAATATTACTTATAATCGGAGACCTCAATTTGATAAGTTTGAAGATATTTGCATTATTCCCAAAACTCCTGTTTTTCAATCTTTTTTAGGAAATGGATCAAAACTTAAAAACGTCCGTTTTACCAGGTTTTGGGTAATATTATTTAAATTCGAGAGCAATAACTAGCAAAGTTTGAAAAATGGTTTATTTTCCCCAAACTGACGTTTTTCAAGCTTTTCTTAAGAAATCAATCGAATCTCAAAACTCGCCGTTTTTGCATGTTTTTGCCTAATATTACTTATAATCAGAGACCTTAATTTGATAAGTTTGAAAATATTTGCATTATCCAAAAAAACTCTCGTTTTTCAATCTTTTTAAGGAAATGGATCAAAACTTAAAAACGGCCGTTTTTCCAGGTTTTGGTTAATATTAATCAGATTCGAGAGCAATAACTGGCTAAGTTTGAAAAACGGTATATTTTCTTAAAACTGACGTTTTCCAAGCTTTTTTCAAGAAATCAATCGAATCTAAAAACTCGCCGTTTTTGCATGTTTTTGCCTAATCTTACTTATAATCGGAGACCTTAATTTGATAAGTTTGAAGATATTTGCATTATCCAAAAAACTCCTGTTTTTCAATCTTTTTTAGGAAATGGATCAAATTTTAAAAACGGCCGTTTGACCAGCTTTTGGGTAATATTATCTAAATTCGACAGCAATAACTAGCTAAGTTTGAAAAACGGTTTATTTTCCCAAAATTGACGTTTTTCAAGCTTTTTTTAAGAAATCGATCGAATTCTAAAACTCGCCGTTTTCTCATGTTTTTGCCTAATATTACTTATAATCAGGGACCTTAATTTGATAAGTTTGAAGATATTTGCATTATGCAAAAAACTCCCGTTTTTTAATCTTTTTTAGGAAATGGATCAAAACTTAAAAACGTCCGTTTTACCAGGTTTTGGGTAATATTATTTAAATTTGAGAGCAATAAGTAGCTAAGTTTAAAAAACGGTTTATTTTCCCCAAACTGACGTTTTTAAGCTTTTCTTAAGAAATCGATCGAATCTCAAAACTCGCCGTTTTTGCATGTTTTTGCCTAATATTACTTATAATCGGAGACCTTAATTTGATAAGTTTGAAGATATTTGCATTATCCCCAAAACTCCCGTTTTTCAATCTTTTTTAGAAAATAGTTCAAAACTTAAAAACGACCGTTTTTCCAGGTTTTGATTAATATTAATCAGATTCGTGAGCAATAACTGGCTAAGTTTGAAAAACGGTTTATTTTCTTAAAACTGACGTTTTTCAAGCTTTTCTTAAGAAATCGATCGAATCTCAAAACTCGCCGTTTTTGCATGTTTTTGCCTAATATTACTTATAATCGGAGACCTTAATTTGATAAGTTTGAAGATATTTGCATTATCCAAAAAACTCTCGTTTTTCAATCTTTTTAAGGAAATGGATCAAAACTTAAAAACGGCCGTTTTTCCAGGTTTTGGTTAATATTAATCAGATTCGAGAGCAATAACCGGCTAAGTTTGAAAAACGGTTTTATTTTTTTTAAAACTGACGTTTTTACAGCTTTTTTTAAGAAATCAATCGAATCTTAAAACTCGCCGTTTTTGCATGTTTTTGCCTAATATTACTTATAATCGGAGACCTCAATTTGATAAGTTTGAAGATATTTGCATTATCCCCAAAACTCCTGTTTTTCAATCTTTTTTAGGAAATGGATCAAAACTTAAAAACGTCCGTTTTACCAGGTTTTGGGTAATATTATTTAAATTCGAGAGCAATAACTAGCAAAGTTTGAAAAATGGTTTATTTTCCCCAAACTGACGTTTTTCAAGCTTTTCTTAAGAAATCAATCGAATCTCAAAACTCGCCGTTTTTGCATGTTTTTGCCTAATATTACTTATAATCAGAGACCTTAATTTGATAAGTTTGAAGATATTTGCATTATCCAAAAAAACTCTCGTTTTTCAATCTTTTTAAGGAAATGGATCAAAACTTAAAAACGGCCGTTTTTCCAGGTTTTGGTTAATATTAATCAGATTCGAGAGCAATAACTGGCTAAGTTTGAAAAACGGTTTATTTTCTTAAAACTGACGTTTTCCAAGCTTTTTTCAAGAAATCAATCGAATCTAAAAACTCGCCGTTTTTGCATGTTTTTGCCTAATCTTACTTATAATCGGAGACCTTAATTTGATAAGTTTGAAGATATTTGCATTATCCAAAAAACTCCTGTTTTTCAATCTTTTTTAGGAAATGGATCAAATTTTAAAAACGGCCGTTTGACCAGCTTTTGGGTAATATTATCTAAATTCGACAGCAATAACTAGCTAAGTTTGAAAAACGGTTTATTTTCCCAAAATTGATGTTTTCAAGCTTTTCTTAAGAAATCGATCGAATCTCAAAACTCGCCGTTTTTGCATGTTTTTGCCTAATATTACTTATAATCGGAGACCTTAATTTGATAAGTTTGAAGATATTTGCATTATCCCCAAAACTCCCGTTTTTCAATCTTTTTTAGAAAATAGTTCAAAACTTAAAAACGACCGTTTTTCCAGGTTTTGATTAATATTAATCAGATTCGTGAGCAATAACTGGCTAAGTTTGAAAAACGGTTTATTTTCTTAAAACTGACGTTTTTCAAGCTTTTCTTAAGAAATCGATCGAATCTCAAAACTCGCCGTTTTTGCATGTTTTTGCCTAATATTACTTATAATCGGAGACCTTAATTTGATAAGTTTGAAGATATTTGCATTATCCAAAAAACTCTCGTTTTTCAATCTTTTTAAGGAAATGGATCAAAACTTAAAAACGGCCGTTTTTCCAGGTTTTGGTTAATATTAATCAGATTCGAGAGCAATAACCGGCTAAGTTTGAAAAACGGTTTTATTTTTTTTAAAACTGACGTTTTCACAGCTTTTTTTAAGAAATCAATCGAATCTTAAAACTCGCCGTTTTTGCATGTTTTTGCCTAATATTACTTATAATCGGAGACCTCAATTTGATAAGTTTGAAGATATTTGCATTATCCCCAAAACTCCTGTTTTTCAATCTTTTTTAGGAAATGGATCAAAACTTAAAAACGTCCGTTTTACCAGGTTTTGGGTAATATTATTTAAATTCGAGAGCAATAACTAGCAAAGTTTGAAAAATGGTTTATTTTCCCCAAACTGACGTTTTTCAAGCTTTTCTTAAGAAATCAATCGAATCTCAAAACTCGCCGTTTTTGCATGTTTTTGCCTAATATTACTTATAATCAGAGACCTTAATTTGATAAGTTTGAAGATATTTGCATTATCCAAAAAACTCTCGTTTTTCAATCTTTTTAAGGAAATGGATCAAAACTTAAAAACGGCCGTTTTTCCAGGTTTTGGTTAATATTAATCAGATTCGAGAGCAATAACTGGCTAAGTTTGAAAAACGGTTTATTTTCTTAAAACTGACGTTTTCCAAGCTTTTTTCAAGAAATCAATCGAATCTCAAAACTCGCCGTTTTTGCATGTTTTTGCCTAATCTTACTTATAATCGGAGACCTTAATTTGATAAGTTTGAAGATATTTGCATTATCCAAAAAACTCCTGTTTTTCAATCTTTTTTAGGAAATGGATCAAATTTTAAAAACGGCCGTTTGACCAGCTTTTGGGTAATATTATCTAAATTCGACAGCAATAACTAGCTAAGTTTGAAAAACGGTTTATTTTCCCAAAATTGACGTTTTTCAAGCTTTTTTTAAGAAATCGATCGAATTCTAAAACTCGCCGTTTTCTCATGTTTTTGCCTAATATTACTCATAATCAGGGACCTTAATTTGATAAGTTTGAAGATATTTGCATTATGCAAAAAACTCCCGTTTTTTAATCTTTTTTAGGAAATGGATCAAAACTTAAAAACGTCCGTTTTACCAGGTTTTGGGTAATATTATTTAAATTCGAGAGCAATAAGTAGCTAAGTTTAAAAAACGGTTTATTTTCCCCAAACTGATGTTTTTAAGCTTTTCTTAAGAAATCGATCGAATCTCAAAACTCGCCGTTTTTGCATGTTTTTGCCTAATATTACTTATAATCGGAGACCTTAATTTGATAAGTTTGAAGATATTTGCATTATCCAAAAAACTCTCGTTTTTCAATCTTTTTAAGGAAATGGATCAAAACTTAAAAACGGCCGTTTTTCCAGGTTTTGATTAATATTAATCAGATTCGAGAGCAATAACTGGCTAAGTTTGAAAAACGGTTTTTTTTTTTTAAAACTGACGTTTTCACAGCTTTTTTTAAGAAATCAATCGAATCTTAAAACTCGCCGTTTTTGCATGTTTTTGCCTAATATTACTTATAATCGGAGACCTCAATTTGATAAGTTTGAAGATATTTGCATTATCCCCAAAACTCCAGTTTTTCAATCTTTTTTAGAAAATAGTTCAAAACTTAAAAACGACCGTTTTTCCAGGTTTTTGGTTAATATTAATCAGATTCGTGAGCAATAACTGGCTAAGTTTGAAAAACGGTTTATTTTCTTAAAACTGACGTTTTTCAAGCTTTTCTTAAGAAATCGATCGAATCTCAAAACTCGCCGTTTTTGCATGTGTTTGCTTAATATTACTTATAATCGGAGACCTTAATTTGATAAGTTTGAAGATATTTGCATTATCCAAAAAACTCCCGTTTTTCAATCTTTTTTAGGAAATAAATTAAATTTTAAAAAAGGCCGTTTGACCAGCTTTTGGGTAATATTATCTAAATTCGAGATTAATAACTACTTAAGTTTGAAAAACGGTTTATTTTCCCAAAATTGACGTTTTTAAAACTTTTTTTAAGAAATCGATCGAATATTAAAACTTGCAGTTTTTGCATGTTTTTGCCTAATATTACTTATAATCAGGGACCTTAATTTGATAAGTTTGAAGATATTTGCATTATCCAAAAAACTCCCGTTTTTTAATCTTTTTAAGGAAATGGATCCAAACTTAACGACGGCCGTTTTTCCAGGTTTTGGTTAATATTACTTAGGAATCGAGAGCAATAACTTGATAAGCTTGAAAAACGGTTTATTTTCCCAAAATTGACGTTTTTCAAGCTTTTTTTAAGAAATCGATCGAATCTCAAAACTCGCCGTTTTTGAATGTTTTTGCTTAATATTACTTATAATCGGAGACCTTAATTTGATAAGTTTGAAGATATTTGCATTATCCAAAAAACTCCCGTTTTTCAATCTTTTTTAGGAAATGGATCAAAACTAAAAAACGTCCGTTTTACCAGGTTTTGGGTAATATTATTTAAATTCGAGAGCAATAACTAGCTAAGTTTGAAAAACGGTTTATTTTCCCCAAACTGACGTTTTTCAAGCTTTCTTAAGAAATCGATCGAATCTCAAAACTCGCCGTTTTTGCATGTTTTTGCCTAATATTACTTATAATCGGAGACCTCAATTTGATAAGTTTGAAGATATTTGCATAATCCCCAAAACTCCCGTTTTTCAATCTTTTTTAGAAAATAGTTCAAAACTTAAAAACGACCGTTTTTCCAGGTTTTTGGATAATATTAATCAGATTCGTGAGCAATAACTGGCTAAGTTTGAAAAACGGTTTATTTCCCTAAAACTGACGTTTTTCAAGCTTTTCTTAAGAAATCGATCGAATCTCAAAACTCGCCGTTTTTGCATGTTTTTGCTTAATATTACTTATAATCGGAGACCTTAATTTGATAAGTTTGAAGATATTTGCATTATCCAAAAAACTCCCGTTTTTCATTTTTTTTTTAGGAAATGGATCAAAACTTAAAAACGGCCGTTTTACCAGCTTTTGTGTAATATTATTTAAATTTGAGAGCAATAACTAGCTAAGGTTGAAAAACGGTTTATTTTCACAAAATTGACGTTTTTCAAGCTTTTTTTAAGAAATCGATCGAATCTCAAAACTCGCCGTTTTTGAATGTTTTTGCTTAATATTACTTATAATCGGAGACCTTAATTTGATAAGTTTGAAGATATTTGCATTATCCAAAAAACTCCCGTTTTTCAATCTTTTTTAGGAAATGGATCAAAACTTAAAAACGTCCGTTTTACCAGGTTTGGGTAATATTATTTAAATTCGAGAGCAATAACTAGCTAAGTTTGAAAAACGGTTTATTTTCTTAAAACTGACGTTTTTCAAGCTTTTCTTAAGAAATCGATCGAATCTCAAAACTCGCCGTTTTTGCATGTTTTTGCCTAATATTACTTATAATCGGAGACCTTAATTTGATAAGTTTGAAGATATTTGCATTATCCAAAAAACTCTCGTTTTTCAATCTTTTTAAGGAAATGGATCAAAACTTAAAAACGGCCGTTTTTCCAGGTTTTGGTTAATATTAATCAGATTCGAGAGCAATAACTGGCTAAGTTTAAAAAACGGTTTATTTTCTTAAAACTGACGTTTTTCAAGCTTTTTTCAAGAAATCAATCGAATATAAAAACTCGCCGTTTTTGCATGTTTTTGCCTAATCTTACTTATAATCGGAGACCTTAATTTGATAAGTTTGAAGATATTTGCATTATCCAAAAAACTCCCGTTTTTTAATCTTTTTAAGGAAATGGATCCAAACTTAAAGACGGCCGTTTTTCCAGGTTTTGGCTAATATTACTTAAGAATCGAGAGCAATAACTTGCTAAGCTTGAAAAACGGTTTATTTTTCCAAAGTGACGTTTTTCAAGCTTTTCTTAAGAAATCGATCGAATCTCAAAACTCGCCGTTTTTGCATGTTTTTGCTTAATATTACTTATAATCGGAGACCTTAATTTGATAAGTTTGAAGATATTTGCATTATTCAAAAAACTCCCGTTTTTCAATCTTTTTTAGAAAATGGATCAAAACTTAAAAACGTCCGTTTTACCAGGTTTTGGGTAATATTATTTAAATTCGAGAGCAATAACTAGCTAAGTTTAAAAAACGGTTTATTTTCCCCAAACTGACGTTTTTTAAGCTTTTCTTAAGAAATCGATCGAATCTCAAAACTCGCCGTTTTTGCATGTTTTTGCTTAATATTACTCATAATCGGAGACCTTAATTTGATAAGTTTGAAGATATTTGCATTATCCAAAAAACTCCCGTTTTTCAATCTTTTTTAGGAAATGGATCAAATTTTAAAAACGGCCGTTTGACCAGCTTTTGGGTAATATTATCTAAATTCGACAGCAATAACTAGCTAAGTTTGAAAAACGGTTTATTTTCCCAAAATTGACGTTTTTCAAGCTTTTTTTAAGAAATCGATCGAATTCTAAAACTCGCCGTTTTCTCATGTTTTTGCCTAATATTACTTATAATCAGGGACCTTAATTTGATAAGTTTGAAGATATTTGCATTATGCAAAAAACTCCCGTTTTTTAATCTTTTTTAGGAAATGGATCAAAACTTAAAAACGTCCGTTTTACCAGGTTTTGGGTAATATTATTTAAATTCGAGAGCAATAAGTAGCTAAGTTTAAAAAACGGTTTATTTTCCCCAAACTGACGTTTTTCAAGCTTTTCTTAAGAAATCGATCGAATCTCAAAACTCGCCGTTTTTGCATGTTTTTGCCTAATATTACTTATAATCGGAGACCTTAATTTGATTAGTTTGAAGATATTTGCATTATCCAAAAAACTCCCGTTTTTCAATCTTTTTTAGGAAATGGATCAAAACTTAAAAACGGCCGTTTTTCCAGGTTTTGGTTAATATTAATCAGATTCGAGAGCAATAACTGGCTAAGTTTGAAAAACGGTTTATTTTCTTAAAACTCACGTTTTCCAAGCTTTTTTTAAGAAATCGATCGAATCTAAAAACTCGCCGTTTTTGCATGTTTTTGCCTAATATTACTTATAATCGGAGACCTCAATTTGATAAGTTTGAAGATATTTGCATAATCCCCAAAACTCCCGTTTTTCAATCTTTTTTAGAAAATAGTTCAAAACTTAAAAACGACCGTTTTTCCAGGTTTTTGGATAATATTAATCAGATTCGTGAGCAATAACTGGCTAAGTTTGAAAAACAGTTTATTTTCTTAAAACTGACGTTTTTCAAGCTTTTCTTAAGAAATCGATCGAATCTCAAAACTCGCCGTTTTTGCATGTTTTTGCTTAATATTACTTATAATCGGAGACCTTAATTTGATAAGTTTGAAGATATTTGCATTATCCAAAAAGCTCCCGTTTTTCAATCTTTTTTAGGAAATGGATCAAAACTTAAAAACGGCCGTTTTACCAGCTTTTGTGTAATATTATTTAAATTTGAGAGCAATAACTAGCTAAGGTTGAAAAACGGTTTATATTCCCAAAATTGACGTTTTTCAAGCTTTTTTTAAGAAATCGATCGAATCTCAAAACTCGCTATTTTTGAATGTTTTTACTTAATATTACTTATAATCGGAGACCTTAATTTGATAAGTTTGAAGATATTTGCATTATCCAAAAAAACTCTCGTTTTTCAATCTTTTTAAGGAAATGGATCAAAACTTAAAAACGGCCGTTTTTCCAGGTTTTGGTTAATATTAATCAGATTCGAGAGCAATAACTGGCTAAGTTTGAAAAACGGTTTATTTTCTTAAAACTGACGTTTTCCAAGTTTTTTTCAAGAAATCAATCGAATCTAAAAACTCGCCGTTTTTGCATGTTTTTGCCTAATCTTACTTATAATCGGAGACCTTAATTTGATAAGTTTGGAGATATTTGCATTATCCAAAAAACTCCCGTTTTTCAATCTTTTTTAGGAAATGGATCAAATTTTAAAAACGGCCGTTTGACCAGCTTTTGGGTAATATTATCTAAATTCGACAGCAATAACTAGCTAAGTTTGAAAAACGGTTTATTTTCCCAAAATTGACGTTTTTCAAGCTTTTTTTAAGAAATCGATCGAATCCTAAAACTCGCCGTTTTCTCATGTTTTTGCCTAATATTACTTATAATCAGGGACCTTAATTTGATAAGTTTGAAGATATTTGCATTATCCAAAAAACTCCCGTTTTTTAATCTTTTTTAGGAAATGGATCAAAACTTAAAAACGTCCGTTTTACCAGGTTTTGGGTAATATTATTTAAATTCGAGAGCAATAAGTAGCTAAGTTTAAAAAACGGTTTATTTTCCCCAAACTGACGTTTTTCAAGCTTTTCTTAAGAAATCGATCGAATCTCAAAACTCGCCGTTTTTGCATGTTTTTGCCTAATATTACTTATAATCGGAGACCTTAATTTGATAAGTTTGAAGATATTTGCATTATCCAAAAAACTCTCGTTTTTCAATCTTTTTAAGGAAATGGATCAAAACTTAAAAACGGCCGTTTTTCCAGGTTTTGGTTAATATTAATCAGATTCGAGAGCAATAACCGGCTAAGTTTGAAAAACGGTTTTATTTTTTTTAAAACTGACGTTTTCACAGCTTTTTTTAAGAAATCAATCGAATCTTAAAACTCGCCGTTTTTGCATGTTTTTGCCTAATATTACTTATAATCGGAGACCTCAATTTGATAAGTTTGAAGATATTTGCATTATTCCCAAAACTCCTGTTTTTCAATCTTTTTTAGGAAATGGATCAAAACTTAAAAACGTCCGTTTTACCAGGTTTTGGGTAATATTATTTAAATTCGAGAGCAATAACTAGCAAAGTTTGAAAAATGGTTTATTTTCCCCAAACTGACGTTTTTCAAGCTTTTCTTAAGAAATCAATCGAATCTCAAAACTCGCCGTTTTTGCATGTTTTTGCCTAATATTACTTATAATCAGAGACCTTAATTTGATAAGTTTGAAAATATTTGCATTATCCAAAAAAACTCTCGTTTTTCAATCTTTTTAAGGAAATGGATCAAAACTTAAAAACGGCCGTTTTTCCAGGTTTTGGTTAATATTAATCAGATTCGAGAGCAATAACTGGCTAAGTTTGAAAAACGGTATATTTTCTTAAAACTGACGTTTTCCAAGCTTTTTTCAAGAAATCAATCGAATCTAAAAACTCGCCGTTTTTGCATGTTTTTGCCTAATCTTACTTATAATCGGAGACCTTAATTTGATAAGTTTGAAGATATTTGCATTATCCAAAAAACTCCTGTTTTTCAATCTTTTTTAGGAAATGGATCAAATTTTAAAAACGGCCGTTTGACCAGCTTTTGGGTAATATTATCTAAATTCGACAGCAATAACTAGCTAAGTTTGAAAAACGGTTTATTTTCCCAAAATTGACGTTTTTCAAGCTTTTTTTAAGAAATCGATCGAATTCTAAAACTCGCCGTTTTCTCATGTTTTTGCCTAATATTACTTATAATCAGGGACCTTAATTTGATAAGTTTGAAGATATTTGCATTATGCAAAAAACTCCCGTTTTTTAATCTTTTTTAGGAAATGGATCAAAACTTAAAAACGTCCGTTTTACCAGGTTTTGGGTAATATTATTTAAATTTGAGAGCAATAAGTAGCTAAGTTTAAAAAACGGTTTATTTTCCCCAAACTGACGTTTTTAAGCTTTTCTTAAGAAATCGATCGAATCTCAAAACTCGCCGTTTTTGCATGTTTTTGCCTAATATTACTTATAATCGGAGACCTTAATTTGATAAGTTTGAAGATATTTGCATTATCCCCAAAACTCCCGTTTTTCAATCTTTTTTAGAAAATAGTTCAAAACTTAAAAACGACCGTTTTTCCAGGTTTTGATTAATATTAATCAGATTCGTGAGCAATAACTGGCTAAGTTTGAAAAACGGTTTATTTTCTTAAAACTGACGTTTTTCAAGCTTTTCTTAAGAAATCGATCGAATCTCAAAACTCGCCGTTTTTGCATGTTTTTGCCTAATATTACTTATAATCGGAGACCTTAATTTGATAAGTTTGAAGATATTTGCATTATCCAAAAAACTCTCGTTTTTCAATCTTTTTAAGGAAATGGATCAAAACTTAAAAACGGCCGTTTTTCCAGGTTTTGGTTAATATTAATCAGATTCGAGAGCAATAACCGGCTAAGTTTGAAAAACGGTTTTATTTTTTTTAAAACTGACGTTTTTACAGCTTTTTTTAAGAAATCAATCGAATCTTAAAACTCGCCGTTTTTGCATGTTTTTGCCTAATATTACTTATAATCGGAGACCTCAATTTGATAAGTTTGAAGATATTTGCATTATCCCCAAAACTCCTGTTTTTCAATCTTTTTTAGGAAATGGATCAAAACTTAAAAACGTCCGTTTTACCAGGTTTTGGGTAATATTATTTAAATTCGAGAGCAATAACTAGCAAAGTTTGAAAAATGGTTTATTTTCCCCAAACTGACGTTTTTCAAGCTTTTCTTAAGAAATCAATCGAATCTCAAAACTCGCCGTTTTTGCATGTTTTTGCCTAATATTACTTATAATCAGAGACCTTAATTTGATAAGTTTGAAGATATTTGCATTATCCAAAAAAACTCTCGTTTTTCAATCTTTTTAAGGAAATGGATCAAAACTTAAAAACGGCCGTTTTTCCAGGTTTTGGTTAATATTAATCAGATTCGAGAGCAATAACTGGCTAAGTTTGAAAAACGGTTTATTTTCTTAAAACTGACGTTTTCCAAGCTTTTTTCAAGAAATCAATCGAATCTAAAAACTCGCCGTTTTTGCATGTTTTTGCCTAATCTTACTTATAATCGGAGACCTTAATTTGATAAGTTTGAAGATATTTGCATTATCCAAAAAACTCCTGTTTTTCAATCTTTTTTAGGAAATGGATCAAATTTTAAAAACGGCCGTTTGACCAGCTTTTGGGTAATATTATCTAAATTCGACAGCAATAACTAGCTAAGTTTGAAAAACGGTTTATTTTCCCAAAATTGATGTTTTCAAGCTTTTCTTAAGAAATCGATCGAATCTCAAAACTCGCCGTTTTTGCATGTTTTTGCCTAATATTACTTATAATCGGAGACCTTAATTTGATAAGTTTGAAGATATTTGCATTATCCCCAAAACTCCCGTTTTTCAATCTTTTTTAGAAAATAGTTCAAAACTTAAAAACGACCGTTTTTCCAGGTTTTGATTAATATTAATCAGATTCGTGAGCAATAACTGGCTAAGTTTGAAAAACGGTTTATTTTCTTAAAACTGACGTTTTTCAAGCTTTTCTTAAGAAATCGATCGAATCTCAAAACTCGCCGTTTTTGCATGTTTTTGCCTAATATTACTTATAATCGGAGACCTTAATTTGATAAGTTTGAAGATATTTGCATTATCCAAAAAACTCTCGTTTTTCAATCTTTTTAAGGAAATGGATCAAAACTTAAAAACGGCCGTTTTTCCAGGTTTTGGTTAATATTAATCAGATTCGAGAGCAATAACCGGCTAAGTTTGAAAAACGGTTTTATTTTTTTTAAAACTGACGTTTTCACAGCTTTTTTTAAGAAATCAATCGAATCTTAAAACTCGCCGTTTTTGCATGTTTTTGCCTAATATTACTTATAATCGGAGACCTCAATTTGATAAGTTTGAAGATATTTGCATTATCCCCAAAACTCCTGTTTTTCAATCTTTTTTAGGAAATGGATCAAAACTTAAAAACGTCCGTTTTACCAGGTTTTGGGTAATATTATTTAAATTCGAGAGCAATAACTAGCAAAGTTTGAAAAATGGTTTATTTTCCCCAAACTGACGTTTTTCAAGCTTTTCTTAAGAAATCAATCGAATCTCAAAACTCGCCGTTTTTGCATGTTTTTGCCTAATATTACTTATAATCAGAGACCTTAATTTGATAAGTTTGAAGATATTTGCATTATCCAAAAAACTCTCGTTTTTCAATCTTTTTAAGGAAATGGATCAAAACTTAAAAACGGCCGTTTTTCCAGGTTTTGGTTAATATTAATCAGATTCGAGAGCAATAACTGGCTAAGTTTGAAAAACGGTTTATTTTCTTAAAACTGACGTTTTCCAAGCTTTTTTCAAGAAATCAATCGAATCTCAAAACTCGCCGTTTTTGCATGTTTTTGCCTAATCTTACTTATAATCGGAGACCTTAATTTGATAAGTTTGAAGATATTTGCATTATCCAAAAAACTCCTGTTTTTCAATCTTTTTTAGGAAATGGATCAAATTTTAAAAACGGCCGTTTGACCAGCTTTTGGGTAATATTATCTAAATTCGACAGCAATAACTAGCTAAGTTTGAAAAACGGTTTATTTTCCCAAAATTGACGTTTTTCAAGCTTTTTTTAAGAAATCGATCGAATTCTAAAACTCGCCGTTTTCTCATGTTTTTGCCTAATATTACTCATAATCAGGGACCTTAATTTGATAAGTTTGAAGATATTTGCATTATGCAAAAAACTCCCGTTTTTTAATCTTTTTTAGGAAATGGATCAAAACTTAAAAACGTCCGTTTTACCAGGTTTTGGGTAATATTATTTAAATTCGAGAGCAATAAGTAGCTAAGTTTAAAAAACGGTTTATTTTCCCCAAACTGATGTTTTTAAGCTTTTCTTAAGAAATCGATCGAATCTCAAAACTCGCCGTTTTTGCATGTTTTTGCCTAATATTACTTATAATCGGAGACCTTAATTTGATAAGTTTGAAGATATTTGCATTATCCAAAAAACTCTCGTTTTTCAATCTTTTTAAGGAAATGGATCAAAACTTAAAAACGGCCGTTTTTCCAGGTTTTGATTAATATTAATCAGATTCGAGAGCAATAACTGGCTAAGTTTGAAAAACGGTTTTTTTTTTTTAAAACTGACGTTTTCACAGCTTTTTTTAAGAAATCAATCGAATCTTAAAACTCGCCGTTTTTGCATGTTTTTGCCTAATATTACTTATAATCGGAGACCTCAATTTGATAAGTTTGAAGATATTTGCATTATCCCCAAAACTCCAGTTTTTCAATCTTTTTTAGAAAATAGTTCAAAACTTAAAAACGACCGTTTTTCCAGGTTTTTGGTTAATATTAATCAGATTCGTGAGCAATAACTGGCTAAGTTTGAAAAACGGTTTATTTTCTTAAAACTGACGTTTTTCAAGCTTTTCTTAAGAAATCGATCGAATCTCAAAACTCGCCGTTTTTGCATGTGTTTGCTTAATATTACTTATAATCGGAGACCTTAATTTGATAAGTTTGAAGATATTTGCATTATCCAAAAAACTCCCGTTTTTCAATCTTTTTTAGGAAATAAATTAAATTTTAAAAAAGGCCGTTTGACCAGCTTTTGGGTAATATTATCTAAATTCGAGATTAATAACTACTTAAGTTTGAAAAACGGTTTATTTTCCCAAAATTGACGTTTTTAAAACTTTTTTTAAGAAATCGATCGAATATTAAAATTTGCAGTTTTTGCATGTTTTTGCCTAATATTACTTATAATCAGGGACCTTAATTTGATAAGTTTGAAGATATTTGCATTATCCAAAAAACTCCCGTTTTTTAATCTTTTTAAGGAAATGGATCCAAACTTAACGACGGCCGTTTTTCCAGGTTTTGGTTAATATTACTTAGGAATCGAGAGCAATAACTTGATAAGCTTGAAAAACGGTTTATTTTCCCAAAATTGACGTTTTTCAAGCTTTTTTTAAGAAATCGATCGAATCTCAAAACTCGCCGTTTTTGAATGTTTTTGCTTAATATTACTTATAATCGGAGACCTTAATTTGATAAGTTTGAAGATATTTGCATTATCCAAAAAACTCCCGTTTTTCAATCTTTTTTAGGAAATGGATCAAAACTAAAAAACGTCCGTTTTACCAGGTTTTGGGTAATATTATTTAAATTCGAGAGCAATAACTAGCTAAGTTTGAAAAACGGTTTATTTTCCCCAAACTGACGTTTTTCAAGCTTTCTTAAGAAATCGATCGAATCTCAAAACTCGCCGTTTTTGCATGTTTTTGCCTAATATTACTTATAATCGGAGACCTCAATTTGATAAGTTTGAAGATATTTGCATAATCCCCAAAACTCCCGTTTTTCAATCTTTTTTAGAAAATAGTTCAAAACTTAAAAACGACCGTTTTTCCAGGTTTTTGGATAATATTAATCAGATTCGTGAGCAATAACTGGCTAAGTTTGAAAAACGGTTTATTTCCCTAAAACTGACGTTTTTCAAGCTTTTCTTAAGAAATCGATCGAATCTCAAAACTCGCCGTTTTTGCATGTTTTTGCTTAATATTACTTATAATCGGAGACCTTAATTTGATAAGTTTGAAGATATTTGCATTATCCAAAAAACTCCCGTTTTTCATTTTTTTTTTAGGAAATGGATCAAAACTTAAAAACGGCCGTTTTACCAGCTTTTGTGTAATATTATTTAAATTTGAGAGCAATAACTAGCTAAGGTTGAAAAACGGTTTATTTTCACAAAATTGACGTTTTTCAAGCTTTTTTTAAGAAATCGATCGAATCTCAAAACTCGCCGTTTTTGAATGTTTTTGCTTAATATTACTTATAATCGGAGACCTTAATTTGATAAGTTTGAAGATATTTGCATTATCCAAAAAACTCCCGTTTTTCAATCTTTTTTAGGAAATGGATCAAAACTTAAAAACGTCCGTTTTACCAGGTTTGGGTAATATTATTTAAATTCGAGAGCAATAACTAGCTAAGTTTGAAAAACGGTTTATTTTCTTAAAACTGACGTTTTTCAAGCTTTTCTTAAGAAATCGATCGAATCTCAAAACTCGCCGTTTTTGCATGTTTTTGCCTAATATTACTTATAATCGGAGACCTTAATTTGATAAGTTTGAAGATATTTGCATTATCCAAAAAACTCTCGTTTTTCAATCTTTTTAAGGAAATGGATCAAAACTTAAAAACGGCCGTTTTTCCAGGTTTTGGTTAATATTAATCAGATTCGAGAGCAATAACTGGCTAAGTTTAAAAAACGGTTTATTTTCTTAAAACTGACGTTTTTCAAGCTTTTTTCAAGAAATCAATCGAATATAAAAACTCGCCGTTTTTGCATGTTTTTGCCTAATCTTACTTATAATCGGAGACCTTAATTTGATAAGTTTGAAGATATTTGCATTATCCAAAAAACTCCCGTTTTTTAATCTTTTTAAGGAAATGGATCCAAACTTAAAGACGGCCGTTTTTCCAGGTTTTGGCTAATATTACTTAAGAATCGAGAGCAATAACTTGCTAAGCTTGAAAAACGGTTTATTTTTCCAAAGTGACGTTTTTCAAGCTTTTCTTAAGAAATCGATCGAATCTCAAAACTCGCCGTTTTTGCATGTTTTTGCTTAATATTACTTATAATCGGAGACCTTAATTTGATAAGTTTGAAGATATTTGCATTATTCAAAAAACTCCCGTTTTTCAATCTTTTTTAGAAAATGGATCAAAACTTAAAAACGTCCGTTTTACCAGGTTTTGGGTAATATTATTTAAATTCGAGAGCAATAACTAGCTAAGTTTAAAAAACGGTTTATTTTCCCCAAACTGACGTTTTTTAAGCTTTTCTTAAGAAATCGATCGAATCTCAAAACTCGCCGTTTTTGCATGTTTTTGCTTAATATTACTCATAATCGGAGACCTTAATTTGATAAGTTTGAAGATATTTGCATTATCCAAAAAACTCCCGTTTTTCAATCTTTTTTAGGAAATGGATCAAATTTTAAAAACGGCCGTTTGACCAGCTTTTGGGTAATATTATCTAAATTCGACAGCAATAACTAGCTAAGTTTGAAAAACGGTTTATTTTCCCAAAATTGACGTTTTTCAAGCTTTTTTTAAGAAATCGATCGAATTCTAAAACTCGCCGTTTTCTCATGTTTTTGCCTAATATTACTTATAATCAGGGACCTTAATTTGATAAGTTTGAAGATATTTGCATTATGCAAAAAACTCCCGTTTTTTAATCTTTTTTAGGAAATGGATCAAAACTTAAAAACGTCCGTTTTACCAGGTTTTGGGTAATATTATTTAAATTCGAGAGCAATAAGTAGCTAAGTTTAAAAAACGGTTTATTTTCCCCAAACTGACGTTTTTCAAGCTTTTCTTAAGAAATCGATCGAATCTCAAAACTCGCCGTTTTTGCATGTTTTTGCCTAATATTACTTATAATCGGAGACCTTAATTTGATTAGTTTGAAGATATTTGCATTATCCAAAAAACTCCCGTTTTTCAATCTTTTTTAGGAAATGGATCAAAACTTAAAAACGGCCGTTTTTCCAGGTTTTGGTTAATATTAATCAGATTCGAGAGCAATAACTGGCTAAGTTTGAAAAACGGTTTATTTTCTTAAAACTCACGTTTTCCAAGCTTTTTTTAAGAAATCGATCGAATCTAAAAACTCGCCGTTTTTGCATGTTTTTGCCTAATATTACTTATAATCGGAGACCTCAATTTGATAAGTTTGAAGATATTTGCATAATCCCCAAAACTCCCGTTTTTCAATCTTTTTTAGAAAATAGTTCAAAACTTAAAAACGACCGTTTTTCCAGGTTTTTGGATAATATTAATCAGATTCGTGAGCAATAACTGGCTAAGTTTGAAAAACAGTTTATTTTCTTAAAACTGACGTTTTTCAAGCTTTTCTTAAGAAATCGATCGAATCTCAAAACTCGCCGTTTTTGCATGTTTTTGCTTAATATTACTTATAATCGGAGACCTTAATTTGATAAGTTTGAAGATATTTGCATTATCCAAAAAGCTCCCGTTTTTCAATCTTTTTTAGGAAATGGATCAAAACTTAAAAACGGCCGTTTTACCAGCTTTTGTGTAATATTATTTAAATTTGAGAGCAATAACTAGCTAAGGTTGAAAAACGGTTTATATTCCCAAAATTGACGTTTTTCAAGCTTTTTTTAAGAAATCGATCGAATCTCAAAACTCGCTATTTTTGAATGTTTTTACTTAATATTACTTATAATCGGAGACCTTAATTTGATAAGTTTGAAGATATTTGCATTATCCAAAAAAACTCTCGTTTTTCAATCTTTTTAAGGAAATGGATCAAAACTTAAAAACGGCCGTTTTTCCAGGTTTTGGTTAATATTAATCAGATTCGAGAGCAATAACTGGCTAAGTTTGAAAAACGGTTTATTTTCTTAAAACTGACGTTTTCCAAGTTTTTTTCAAGAAATCAATCGAATCTAAAAACTCGCCGTTTTTGCATGTTTTTGCCTAATCTTACTTATAATCGGAGACCTTAATTTGATAAGTTTGGAGATATTTGCATTATCCAAAAAACTCCCGTTTTTCAATCTTTTTTAGGAAATGGATCAAATTTTAAAAACGGCCGTTTGACCAGCTTTTGGGTAATATTATCTAAATTCGACAGCAATAACTAGCTAAGTTTGAAAAACGGTTTATTTTCCCAAAATTGACGTTTTTCAAGCTTTTTTTAAGAAATCGATCGAATCCTAAAACTCGCCGTTTTCTCATGTTTTTGCCTAATATTACTTATAATCAGGGACCTTAATTTGATAAGTTTGAAGATATTTGCATTATCCAAAAAACTCCCGTTTTTTAATCTTTTTTAGGAAATGGATCAAAACTTAAAAACGTCCGTTTTACCAGGTTTTGGGTAATATTATTTAAATTCGAGAGCAATAAGTAGCTAAGTTTAAAAAACGGTTTATTTTCCCCAAACTGACGTTTTTCAAGCTTTTCTTAAGAAATCGATCGAATCTCAAAACTCGCCGTTTTTGCATGTTTTTGCCTAATATTACTTATAATCGGAGACCTTAATTTGATAAGTTTGAAGATATTTGCATTATCCAAAAAAACTCTCGTTTTTCAATCTTTTTAAGGAAATGGATCAAAACTTAAAAACGGCCGTTTTTCCAGGTTTTGGTTAATATTAATCAGATTCGAGAGCAATAACTGGCTAAGTTTGAAAAACGGTTTATTTTTTTTAAAACTGAAGTTTTCACAGCTTTTTTTAAGAAATCAATCGAATCTCAAAACTCGCCGTTTTTGCATGTTTTTGCCTAATATTACTTATAATCGGAGACCTTAATTTGATAAGTTTGAAGATATTTGCATTATCCAAAAAACTCTCGTTTTTCAATCTTTTTAAGGAAATGGATCAAAACTTAAAAACGGCCGTTTTTCCAGGTTTTGGTTAATATTAATCAGATTCGAGAGCAATAACTGGCTAAGTTTGAAAAACAGTTTATTTTCTTAAAACTGACGTTTTTCAAGCTTTTTTTAAGAAATCGATCGAATCTCAAAACCCGCCGTTTTTGCATGTTTTTGCTTAATATTACTTATAATCGGAGACCTTAATTTGATAAGTTTGAAGATATTTGCATTATCCAAAAAGCTCCCGTTTTTCAATCTTTTTTAGGAAATGGATCAAAACTTAAAAACGGCCGTTTTACCAGCTTTTGTGTAATATTATTTAAATTTGAGAGCAATAACTAGCTAAGGTTGAAAAACGGTTTATATTCCCAAAATTGACGTTTTTCAAGCTTTTTTTAAGAAATCGATCGAATCTCAAAACTCGCTATTTTTGAATGTTTTTACTTAATATTACTTATAATCGGAGACCTTAATTTGATAAGTTTGAAGATATTTGCATTATCCAAAAAAACTCTCGTTTTTCAATCTTTTTAAGGAAATGGATCAAAACTTAAAAACGGCCGTTTTTCCAGGTTTTGGTTAATATTAATCAGATTCGAGAGCAATAACTGGCTAAGTTTGAAAAACGGTTTATTTTCTTAAAACTGACGTTTTCCAAGTTTTTTTCAAGAAATCAATCGAATCTAAAAACTCGCCGTTTTTGCATGTTTTTGCCTAATCTTACTTATAATCGGAGACCTTAATTTGATAAGTTTGGAGATATTTGCATTATCCAAAAAACTCCCGTTTTTCAATCTTTTTTAGGAAATGGATCAAATTTTAAAAACGGCCGTTTGACCAGCTTTTGGGTAATATTATCTAAATTCGACAGCAATAACTAGCTAAGTTTGAAAAACGGTTTATTTTCCCAAAATTGACGTTTTTCAAGCTTTTTTTAAGAAATCGATCGAATCCTAAAACTCGCCGTTTTCTCATGTTTTTGCCTAATATTACTTATAATCAGGGACCTTAATTTGATAAGTTTGAAGATATTTGCATTATCCAAAAAACTCCCGTTTTTTAATCTTTTTTAGGAAATGGATCAAAACTTAAAAACGTCCGTTTTACCAGGTTTTGGGTAATATTATTTAAATTCGAAAGCAATAAGTAGCTAAGTTTAAAAAACGGTTTATTTTCCCCAAACTGACGTTTTTCAAGCTTTTCTTAAGAAATCGATCGAATCTCAAAACTCGCCGTTTTTGCATGTTTTTGCCTAATATTACTTATAATCGGAGACCTTAATTTGATAAGTTTGAAGATATTTGCATTATCCAAAAAAACTCTCGTTTTTCAATCTTTTTAAGGAAATGGATCAAAACTTAAAAACGGCCGTTTTTCCAGGTTTTGGTTAATATTAATCAGATTCGAGAGCAATAACTGGCTAAGTTTGAAAAACAGTTTATTTTCTTAAAACTGACGTTTTTCAAGCTTTTTTTAAGAAATCGATCGAATCTCAAAACCCGCCGTTTTTGCATGTTTTTGCTTAATATTACTTATAATCGGAGACCTTAATTTGATAAGTTTGAAGATATTTGCATTATCCAAAAAACTCCCGTTTTTCAATCTTTTTTAGGAAATGGATCAAAACTTAAAAACGGCCGTTTTACCAGCTTTTGTGTAATATTATTTAAATTCGAGAGCAATAACTAGCTAAGGTTGAAAAACGGTTTATTTTCCCAAAATTGACGTTTTTCAAGCTTTTTTTAAGAAATCGATCGAATTCTAAAACTCGCCGTTTTCTCATGTTTTTGCCTAATATTACTTATAATCAGGGACCTTAATTTGATAAGTTTGAAGATATCTCCATTATCCAAAAAACTCCCGTTTTTCAATCTATTTTAGGAAATGGATCAAATTTTAAAAACGGCCGTTTGACCAGCTTTTGGGTAATATTATCTAAATTCGAGAGCAATAACTAGCTAAGTTTGATAAACGGTTTATTTTCCCAAAATTGACGTTTTTCAAGCTTTTTTTAAGAAATCGATCGAATCCTAAAACTCGCCGTTTTTGCATGTTTTTGCCTAATATTACTTATAATCAGGGACCTTAATTTAATAAGTTTGAAGATATTTGCATTATCCAAAAAACTCCCGTTTTTTAATCTTTTTAAGGAAATGGATCTAAACTTTAAGACGGCCGTTTTTCCAGGTTTTGGTTAATATTACTTAGGAATCGAGAGCAATAACTTGCTAAGCTTGAAAAACGGTATATTTTTCCAAAGTGACGTTTTCCAAGCTTTTTTTAGGAAATCGATCGAATCTCAAAACTCGCCGTTTTTGCATGTTTTTGCCTCAATATTACTCATAATCGGAGACCTTAATTTGATAAGTTTGAAGATATTTGCATTATCCAAAAAACTCTTGTTTTTCAATCTTTTTTAGGAAATGGATCAAAACTTAAAAACGTCCGATTTACCAGGTTTTGGGTAATATTATTTAAATTCGAGAGCAATAACTAGCTAAGTTTAAAAAACGGTTTATTTTCCCCAAACTGACGTTTTTCAAGCTTTTCTTAAGAAATCGATCGAATCTCAAAACTCGCCGTTTTTGCATGTTTAGGCCTAATATTACTTATAATCGGAGACCTTAATTTTATAAGTTTGAAGATATTTGCATTATCCAAAAAACTCGTTTTTCAATCTTTTTAAGGAAATGGATCAAAACTTAAAAACGGCCGTTTTTCCAGGTTTTGGTTAATATTAATCAGATTCGAGAGCAATAACTTGCTAAGCTTGAAAAACGGTTTATTTTTCCAAAGTGACGTTTTTCAAGCTTTTTTTAGGAAATCGATCGAATCTCAAAACTCGCCGTTTTTGCATGTTTTTGCTTAATATTACTTATAATCGGAGACCTTAATTTGATAAGTTTGAAGATATTTGCATTATCCAAAAAACTCCCGTTTTTCAATCTTTTTTAGGAAATGGATCAAAACTTAAAAACGTCCGTTTTACCAGGTTTTGGGTAATATTATTTAAATTCGAGAGCAATAACTAGCTAAGTTTGAAAAACGGTTTATTTTCCCCAAACTGACGTTTTTCAAGCTTTTCTTAAAATTCGATCGAATCTCAAAACTCGCCGTTTTTGCATGTTTTTGCCTAATATTACTTAGAATCGGAGACCTTAATTTGATAAGTTTGAAGATATTTGCATTATCCACAAAACTCCTGTTTTTCAATCTTTTTTAGGAAATGGATCAAAACTTAAAGACGGCCGTTTTTCCAGGTTTTGGTTAATATTAATCAGATTCGAGAGCAATAACTGGCTAAGTTTGAAAAACGGTTCATTTTCTCAAAACTGACGTTTTTCAAGCTTTTTTTAAGAAATCGATCGAATCTCAAAACTCGACGTTTTTGCATGTTTTTGCTTAATATTACTTATAATCGGAGACCTTAATTTGATAAGTTTGAAGATATTTGCATTATCCAAAAAACTCCCGTTTTTCAATCTTTTTTAGGAAATGGATCAAAACTTAAAAACGGCCGTTTTTCCAGGTTTTGGTTAATATTAATCAGATTCGAGAGCAATAACTGGCTAAGTTTGAAAAACGGTTTATTTTTTTTAAAACTGACGTTTTCACAGCTTTTTTTAAGAAATCAATCGAATCTTAAAACTCGCCGTTTTTGCATGTTTTTGCCTAATATTACTTATAATCGGAGACCTCAATTTGATAAGTTTGAAGATATTTGCATTATCCCCAAAACTCCCGTTTTTCAATCTTTTTTAGAAAATAGTTCCAAACTTAAAAACGACCGTTTTTCCAGGTTTTTGGTTAATATTAATCAGATTCGTGAGTAATAACTAGCTAAGTTTAAAAAACGGTTTATTTTCTTAAAACTGACGTTTTTCAAGGTTTTCTTAAGAAATCGATCGAATCTCAAAACTCGCCGTTTTTGCATGTGTTTGCTTAATATTACTTATAATCGGAGACCTTAATTTGATAAGTTTGAAGATATTTGCATTATCCAAAAAACTCCCGTTTTTCAATCTTTTTTAGGAAATGGATCAAATTTTAAAAAAGGCCGTTTGACCAGCTTTTGGGTAATATTATCTAAATTCGAGATTAATAACTACTTAAGTTTGAAAAACGGTTTATTTTCCCAAAATTGACGTTTTTAAAGCTTTTTTTTAAGAAAACGATCGAATATTAAAACTTGCCGTTTTTGCATGTTTTTGCCTAATATTACTTATAATCAGGGACCTTAATTTGATAAGTTTGAAGATATTTGCATTATCCAAAAAACTCCCGTTTTTTAATCTTTTTAAGGAAATGGATCCAAACTTAACGACGGCCGTTTTTCCAGGTTTTGGTTAATATTACTTAGGAATCGAGAGCAATAACTTGATAAGCTTGAAAAACGGTTTATTTTTCCAAAGTGACGTTTTTCAAGCTTTTTTTAAGAAATCGATCGAATCTCAAAACTCGCCGTTTGTGCATGTTTTTGCCTAATATTACTTATAATCGGAGACCTTAATTTGATAAGTTTGAAGATATTTGCATTATCCAAAAAACTCCCGTTTTTCAATCTTTTTTAGAAAATGGATCAAAACTTAAAAACGTCCGTTTTAACAGGTTTTGGGTAATATTATTTAAATTCGAGAGCAATAACTAGCTAAGTTTGAAAAACGGTTTATTTTCTCCAAACTGACGTTTTTAAGGCTTTTCTTAAAATTCGATCGAATCTCAAAACTCGCCGTTTTTGCATGTTTTTGCCTAATATGACTTAGAATCGGAGACCTTAATTTGATAAGTTTGAAGATATTTGCATTATCCACAAAACTCCTGTTTTTCAATCTTTTTTAGGAAATGGATCAAAACTTAAAGACGGCCGTTTTTCCAGGTTTTGGTTAATATTAATCAGATTCGAGAGCAATAACTGGCTAAGTTTGAAAAACGGTTCATTTTCTCAAAACTGACGTTTTTCAAGCTTTTTTTAAGAAATCGATCGAATCTCAAAACCCGCCGTTTTTGCATGTTTTTGCTTAATATTACTTATAATCGGAGACCTTAATTTGATAAGTTTGAAGATATTTGCATTATCCAAAAAACTCCCGTTTTTCAATCTTTTTTAGGAAATGGATCAAAACTTAAAAACGGCCGTTTTACCAGCTTTTGTGTAATATTATTTAAATTTGAGAGCAATAACTAGCTAAGGTTGAAAAACGGTTTATTTTCCCAATATTGACGTTTTTCAAGCTTTTCTTAAGAAATCGATCGAATCTCAAAACTCGCCGTTTTTGCATGTTTTTGCCTAATATTACTTATAATCGGAGACCTTAATTTGATAAGTTTGAAGATATGTGCATTATCCAAAAAACTCTCGTTTTTCAATCTTTTTAAGGAAATGGATCAAAACTTAAAAACGGCCGTTTTTCCAGGTTTCGGTTAATATTAATCAGATTCGAGAGCAATAACTGGCTAAGTTTAAAAAACGGTTTATTTTCTTCAAACTGACGTTTTCCAAGCTTTTTTTAAGAAATCGATCGAATCTAAAAACTCGCCGTTTTTGCATGTTTTTGCCTAATATTACTTCTAATCGGAGACCTTAATTTGATAAAGTTTGAAGATATTTGCATTATCCAAAAAACTCCCGTTTTTCAATCTTTTTTAGGAAATGGATCAAAACTAAAAAACGGCTGTTTTACCAGCTTTTGGATTATATTATTTAAATTCGCGAGCAAAAACTAGCTAAGTTTGAAAAACGGTTTATTTTCACAAAATTGACGTTTTTCAAGCTTTTCTTAAGAAATCGATCGAATCTTAAAACTCGACGTTTTTGCATGTTTTTGTTTAATATTACTTATAATCGGAGACCTTAATTTGATAAGTTTGAAGATATTTGCATTATCCAAAAAACTCCCGTTTTTCAATCTTTTTTTGGAAATGGATCAAAACTTAAAAACGGCCGTTTTACCAGCTTTTGTGTAATATTATTTAAATTCGAGAGCAATAACTAGCTAAGGTTGACAAACGGTTTATTTTCCCAAAATTGACGTTTTTCAAGCTTTTCTTAAGAAATCGATCGAATCTCAAAACTCGCCGTTTTTGCATGTTTTTGCTTAATATTACTTATAATCGGAGACCTTAATTTGATAAGTTTGAAGATATTTGCATTATCCAAAAAACTCTCGTTTTTCAATCTTTTTAAGGAAATGGATCAAAACTTAAAAAGGGCGTTTTCCCAGGTTTTGGTTAATATTAATCAGATTCGAGAGCAATAACTGGCTAAGTTTGAAAAACGGTTTATTTTCTTAAAACTGACGTTTTTCAAGCTTTTCTTAAGAAATCGATCGAATCTCAAAACTCGCCGTTTTTGCATGTTTTTGCTTAATATTACTTATAATCGGAGACCTTAATTTGATAAGTTTGAAGATATTTGCATTATCCAAAAAACTCCCGTTTTTTAATCTTTTTAAGGAAATGGATCCAAACTTAAAGACGGCCGTTTTTCCAGGTTTTGGTTAATATTACTTAGGAATCGAGAGCAATAACTTGCTAAGCTTGAAAAACGGTTTATTTTTCCAAAGTGACGTTTTTCAAGCTTTTTTTAGGAAATCGATCGAATCTCAAAACTCGCCGTTTTTGCATGTTTTTGCTTAATATTACTTATAATCGGAGACCTTAATTTGATAAGTTTGAAGATATTTGCATTATCCAAAAAACTCCCGTTTTTTAATCTTTTTAAAAAATGGATCCAAACTTAACGACGGCCGTTTTACCAGGTTTTGGGTAATATTATTTAAATTCGAGAGCAATAACTAGCTAAGTTTGAAAAACGGTTTATTTTCCCCAAACTGACGTTTTTCAAGCTTTTCTTAAAATTCGATCGAATCTCAAAACTCGCCGTTTTTGCATGTTTTTGCCTAATATTACTTAGAATCGGAGACCTTAATTTGATAAGTTTGAAGATATTTGCATTATCCAAAAAACTCCCGTTTTTCAATCTTTTTTAGGAAATGGATCAAACCTAAAAACGTCCGTTTTACCAGGTTTTGGGTAATATTATTTAAATTCGAGAGCAATAACTAGCTAAGTTTGAAAAACGGTTTATTTTCCCCAAACTGACGTTTTTCAAGCTTCTCTTAAAATTCGATCGAATCTCAAAACTCGCCGTTTTTGCATGTTTTTGCCTAATATTACTTAGAATCGGAGACCTTAATTTGATAAGTTTGAAGATATTTGCATTATCTTTTTTAGGAAATGGATCAAAACTTAAAGGCGGCCGTTTTTCCAGGTTTTGGTTATTATTAATCAGATTCGAGAGCAATAATTGGCTAAGTTTGAAAAACGGTTCATTTTCTCAAAACTGACGTTTTTCAAGCTTTTTTTAAGAAATCGATCGAATCTCAAAACTCGACGTTTTTGCATGTTTTTGCTTAATATTACTTATAATCGGAGACCTTAATTTGATAAGTTTGAAGATATTTGCATTATCCAAAAAACTCCCGTTTTTCAATCTTTTTTAGGAAATGGATCAAAACTTAAAAACGGCCGTTTTACCAGCTTTTGTGTAATATTATTTAAATTCGAGAGCAATAACTAGCTAAGGTTGAAAAACGGTTTATTTTCCCAAAATTGACGTTTTTCAAGCTTTTCTTAAGAAATCGATCGAATCTCAAAACTCGCCGTTTTTGCATGTTTTTGCTTAATATTACTTATAATCGGAGACCTTAATTTGATAAGTTTGAAGATATTTCCATTATCCAAAAAACTCCCGTTTTTCAATCTTTTTTAGGAAATGGATCAAATTTTAAAAACGGCCGTTTGACCAGCTTTTGGGTAATATTATCTAAATTCGAGAGCAATAACTAGCTAAGTTTGAAAAACGGTTTATTTTCCCAAAATTGACGTTTTTCAAGCTTTTTTTAAGAAATCGATCGAATCCTAAAACTCGCCGTTTTTGCATGTTTTTGCCTAATATTACTTATTAGCAGGGACCTTAATTTAATAAGTTTGAAGATATTTGCATTATCCAAAAAACTCCCGTTTTTTAATCTTTTTAAGGAAATGGATCTAAACTTTAAGACGGCCGTTTTTCCAGGTTTTGGTTAATATTACTTAGGAATCGAGAGCAATAACTTGCTAAGCTTGAAAAACGGTATATTTTTCCAAAGTGACGTTTTCCAAGCTTTTTTTAGGAAATCGATCGAATCTCAAAACTCGCCGTTTTTGCATGTTTTTGCCTCAATATTACTCATAATCGGAGACCTTAATTTGATAAGTTTGAAGATATTTGCATTATCCAAAAAACTCTTGTTTTTCAATCTTTTTTAGGAAATGGATCAAAACTTAAAAACGTCCGATTTACCAGGTTTTGGGTAATATTATTTAAATTCGAGAGCAATAACTAGCTAAGTTTAAAAAACGGTTTATTTTCCCCAAACTGACGTTTTTCAAGCTTTTCTTAAGAAATCGATCGAATCTCAAAACTCGCCGTTTTTGCATGTTTAGGCCTAATATTACTTATAATCGGAGACCTTAATTTTATAAGTTTGAAGATATTTGCATTATCCAAAAAACTCTCGTTTTTCAATCTTTTTAAGGAAATGGATCAAAACTTAAAAACGGCCGTTTTTCCAGGTTTTGGTTAATATTAATCAGATTCGAGAGCAATAACTTGCTAAGCTTGAAAAACGGTTTATTTTTCCAAAGTGACGTTTTTCAAGCTTTTTTTAGGAAATCGATCGAATCTCAAAACTCGCCGTTTTTGCATGTTTTTGCTTAATATTACTTATAATCGGAGACCTTAATTTGATAAGTTTGAAGATATTTGCATTATCCAAAAAACTCCCGTTTTTCAATCTTTTTTAGGAAATGGATCAAAACTTAAAAACGTCCGTTTTACCAGGTTTTGGGTAATATTATTTAAATTCGAGAGCAATAACTAGCTAAGTTTGAAAAACGGTTTATTTTCCCCAAACTGACGTTTTTCAAGCTTTTCTTAAAATTCGATCGAATCTCAAAACTCGCCGTTTTTGCATGTTTTTGCCTAATATTACTTAGAATCGGAGACCTTAATTTGATAAGTTTGAAGATATTTGCATTATCCACAAAACTCCTGTTTTTCAATCTTTTTTAGGAAATGGATCAAAACTTAAAGACGGCCGTTTTTCCAGGTTTTGGTTAATATTAATCAGATTCGAGAGCAATAACTGGCTAAGTTTGAAAAACGGTTCATTTTCTCAAAACTGACGTTTTTCAAGCTTTTTTTAAGAAATCGATCGAATCTCAAAACTCGCCGTTTTTGCATGTTTTTGCTTAATATTACTTATAATCGGAGACCTTAATTTGATAAGTTTGAAGATATTTGCATTATCCAAAAAACTCGCGTTTTTCAATCTTTTTTAGGAAATGGATCAAAACTTAAAAACGGCCGTTTTTCCAGGTTTTGGTTAATATTAATCAAATTCGAGAGCAATAACTGGCTAAGTTTGAAAAACGGTTTATTTTTTTTAAAACTGACGTTTTCACAGCTTTTTTTAAGAAATCAATCGAATCTTAAAACTCGCCGTTTTTGCATGTTTTTGCCTAATATTACTTATAATCGGAGACCTCAATTTGATAAGTTTGAAGATATTTGCATTATCCCCAAAACTCCCGTTTTTCAATCTTTTTTAGAAAATAGTTCCAAACTTAAAAACGACCGTTTTTCCAGGTTTTTGGTTAATATTAATCAGATTCGTGAGTAATAACTGGCTAAGTTTAAAAAACGGTTTATTTTCTTAAAACCGACGTTTTTCAAGGTTTTCTTAAGAAATCGATCGAATCTCAAAACTCGCCGTTTTTGCATGTGTTTGCTTAATATTACTTATAATCGGAGACCTTAATTTGATAAGTTTGAAGATATTTGCATTATCCAAAAAACTCCCGTTTTTCAATCTTTTTTAGGAAATGGATCAAATTTTAAAAAAGGCCGTTTGACCAGCTTTTGGGTAATATTATCTAAATTCGAGATTAATAACTACTTAAGTTTGAAAAACGGTTTATTTTCCCAAAATTGACGTTTTTATTGCTTTTTTTTAAGAAAACGATCGAATATTAAAACTTGCCGTTTTTGCATGTTTTTGCCTAATATTACTTATAATCAGGGACCTTAATTTGATAAGTTTGAAGATATTTGCATTATCCAAAAAACTCCCGTTTTTTAATCTTTTTAAGGAAATGGATCCAAACTTAACGACGGCCGTTTTTCCAGGTTTTGGTTAATATTACTTAGGAATCGAGAGCAATAACTTGATAAGCTTGAAAAACGGTTTATTTTTCCAAAGTGACGTTTTTCAAGCTTTTTTTAAGAAATCGATCGAATCTCAAAACTCGCCGTTTGTGCATGTTTTTGCCTAATATTACTTATAATCGGAGACCTTAATTTGATAAGTTTGAAGATATTTGCATTATCCAAAAAACTCCCGTTTTTCAATCTTTTTTAGAAAATGGATCAAAACTTAAAAACGTCGGTTTTACCAGGTTTTGGGTAATATTATTTAAATTCGAGAGCAATAACTAGCTAAGTTTGAAAAACGGTTTATTTTCCCCAAACTGACGTTTTTAAGGCTTTTCTTAAAATTCGATCGAATCTCAAAACTCGCCGTTTTTGCATGTTTTTGCCTAATATTACTTAGAATCGGAGACCTTAATTTGATAAGTTTGAAGATATTTGCATTATCCACAAAACTCCTGTTTTTCAATCTTTTTTAGGAAATGGATCAAAACTTAAAGACGGCCGTTTTTCCAGGTTTTGGTTTATATTAATCAGATTCGAGAGCAATAACTGGCTAAGTTTGAAAAACGGTTCATTTTCTCAAAACTGACGTTTTTCAAGCTTTTTTTAAGAAATCGATCGAATCTCAAAACTCGACGTTTTTGCATGTTTTTGCTTAATATTACCTATAATCGGAGACCTTAATTTGATAAGTTTGAAGATATTTGCATTATCCCCAAGACTCCCGTTTTTCAATCTTTTTTAGAAAATAGTTCAAAACTTAAAAACGACCGTTTTTCCAGGTTTTTGGTTAATATTAATCAGATTCGTGAGCAATAACTGGCTAAGTTTGAAAAACGGTTTATTTTCTTAAAACTGACGTTTTTCAAGCTTTTCTTAAGAAATCGATCGAATCTCAAAACTCTCCGTTTTTGCATGTTTTTGCCTAATATTACTTATAATCGGAGACCTTAATTTGATAAGTTTGAAGATATGTGCATTATCCAAAAAACTCTCGTTTTTCAATCTTTTTAAGGAAATGGATCAAAACTTAAAAACGGCCGTTTTTCCAGGTTTCGGTTAATATTAATCAGATTCGAGAGCAATAACTGGCTAAGTTTGAAAAACGGTTTATTTTCTTCAAACTGACGTTTTCCAAGCTTTTTTTAAGAAATCGATCGAATCTAAAAACTCGCCGTTTTTGCATGTTTTTGCCTAATATTACTTCTAATCGGAGACCTTAATTTGATAAAGTTTGAAGATATTTGCATTATCCAAAAAACTCCCGTTTTTCAATCTTTTTTAGGAAATGGATCAAAACTAAAAAAACGGCCGTTTAACCAGCTTTTGGGTTATATTATTTAAATTCGCGAGCAAAAACTAGCTAAGTTTGAAAAACGGTTTATTTTCCCAAAATTGACGTTTTTCAAGCTTTTCTTAAGAAATCGATCGAATCTTAAAACTCGACGTTTTTGCATGTTTTTGTTTAATATTACTTATAATCGGAGACCTTAATTTGATAAGTTTGAAGATATTTGCATTATCCAAAAAACTCCCGTTTTTCAATCTTATCTAGGAAATGGATCAAAACTTAAAAACGTCCGTTTGACCAGGTTTTGGTTAATATTAATCAGATTCGAGAGCAATAACCGGCTAAGTTTGAAAAACGGTTTATTTTCTTAAAACTGACGTTTTTCAAGCTTTTCTTAAGAAATCGATCGAATCTCAAAACTCGCCGTTTTTGCATGTTTTTGCTTAATATTACTTATAATCGGAGACCTTAATTTGATAGGTTTGAAGATATTTGCATTATCCAAAAAACTCCCGTTTTTTAATCTTTTTAAGGAAATGGATCCAAACTTAAAGACGGCCGTTTTTCCAGGTTTTGGTTAATATTACTTAGGAATCGAGAGCAATAACTTGCTAAGCTTGAAAAACGGTTTATTTTTCCAAAGTGACGTTTTTTAAGCTTTTTTTAGGAAATCGATCGAATCTCAAAACTCGCCGTTTTTGCATGTTTTTGCTTAATATTACTTATAATCGGAGACCTTAATTTGATAAGTTTGAAGATATTTGCATCATCCAAAAAACTCCCGTTTTTCAATCTTATCTAGGAAATGGATCAAAACTTAAAAACGTCCGTTTGACCAGGTTTTGGGTAATATTATTTAAATTCGAGAGCAATAACTAGCTAAGTTTAAAAAACGGTTTATTTTCCCCAAACTGACGTTTTTCAAGCTTTTCTTAAGAAATCGATCGAATCTCAAAACTCGCCGTTTTTGCATGTTTTTGCCTAATATTACTTATAATCGGAGACCTTAATTTGATAAGTTTGAAGATATTTGCATTATCCAAAAAACTCTCGTTTTTCAATCTTTTTAAGGAAATGGATCAAAACTTAAAAACGGCCGTTTTTCCAGGTTTTGGTTAATATTAATCAGATTCGAGAGCAATAACTGGCTAAGTTTGAAAAACGGTTTATTTTCTTAAAACTGACGTTTTCCAAGCTTTTTTTAAGAAATCGATCGAATCTAAAAACTCGCCGTTTTTGCATGTTTTTGCCTAATATTACTTATAATCGGAGACCTCAATTTGATAAGTTTGAAGATATTTGCATTATCCCCAAAACTCCCGTTTTTCAATCTTTTTTAGAAAATAGTTCAAAACTTAAAAACGACCGTTTTTCCAGGTTTTTGGTTAATATTAATCAGATTCGTGAGCAATAACTGGCTAAGTTTGAAAAACGGTTTATTTTCTTAAAACTGACGTTTTTCAAGCTTTTCTTAAGAAATCGATCGAATCTCAAAACTCGCCGTTTTTGCATGTTTTTGCTTAATATTACTTATAATCGGAGACCTTAATTTGATAAGTTTGAAGATATTTGCATTATCCAAAAAACTCCCGTTTTTCAATCTTTTTTAGGAAATGGATCAAAACTTAAAAACGGCCGTTTTACCCGCTTTTGTGTAATATTATTTAAATTCGCGAGCAATAACTAGCTAAGGTTGAAAAACGGTTTATTTTCCCAAAATTGACGTTTTTTAAGCATTTTTTAAGAAATCGATCGAATCATAAAACTCGCCGTTTTTGCATGTTTTTGCCTAATATTACATATAATCGGAGACCTTAATTTGATAAGTTTGAAGATATTTGCATTATCCAAAAAACTCTCGTTTTTCAATCTTTTTAAGGAAATGGATCAAAACTTAAAAACGGCCGTTTTTCCAGGTTTCGGTTAATATTAATCAGTTCCGAGAGCAATAACTGACTAAGTTTGAAAAACGGTTTATTTTCTTCAAACTGACGTTTTCCGAGCTTTTTTTAAAAAATCGATCGAATCTAAAAACTCGCCGTTTTTGCATGTTTTTGCCTAAATATTACATATAATCGGAGACCTTAATTTGATAAGTTTGAAGATATTTGCATTATCCAAAAAACTCCCGTTTTTCAATCTTTTTGAGGAAATGGATCAAAACTTAAAGACGGCCGTTTTTCCAGGTTTTCGTTAATATTAATCAGATTCGAGAGCAATAACTGGCTAAGTTTGAAAAACGGTTCATTTTCCCCAAACTGACGTTTTTTAAGCATTTTTTAAGAAATCGATCGAATCATAAAACTCGCCGTTTTTGCATGTTTTTGCCTAATATTACTTATAATCGGAGACCTCAATTTGATAAGTTTGAAGATATTTGCATTATCCCCAAAACTCCCGTTTTTCAATCTTTTTTAGAAAATAGTTCAAAACTTAAAAACGACCGTTTTTCCAGGTTTTTGGTTAATATTAATCAGATTCGTGAGCAATAAGTGGCTAAGTTTGAAAAACGGTTTATTTTCTTAAAACTGACGTTTTTCAAGCTTTTCTTAAGAAATCGATCGAATCTCAAAACTCGCCGTTTTTGCATGTTTTCGCTTAATATTACTTATTATCGGAGACCTTAATTTGATAAGTTTGAAGATATTTGCATTATCCAAAAAACTCCCGTTTTTCAATCTTTTTTAGGAAATGGATCAAAACTTAAAAACGGCCATTTTACCCGCTTTTGTGTAATATTATTTAAATTCGCGAGCAATAAATAGCTAAGGTTGAAAAACGGTTTATTTTCCCAAAATTGACGTTTTTTAAGCATTTTTTAAGAAATCGATCGAATCATAAAACTCGCCGTTTTTGCATGTTTTTGCCTAATATTACATATAATCGGAGACCTTAATTTGATAAGTTTGAAGATATTTGCATTATCCAAAAAACTCCCGTTTTTCAATCTTTTTGAGGAAATGGATCAAAACTAAAAAACAGCCGTTTTACCAGCTTTTGGGTTATATTATTTAAATTCGAGAGCAATAACTAGCTAAGTTTGAAAAACAGTTTATTTTCGCAAAATTGACGTTTTTTAAGAAATCGATCGAATCTTAAAACTCGACGTTTTTGCATGTTTTTGCTTAATATTACTTATAATCGGAGACCTTAATTTGATAAGTTTGAAGATATTTGCATTATCCAAAAAACTCCCGTTTTTCAATCTTTTTTAGGAAATGGATCAAAACTTAAAAACGGCCGTTTTACCAGCGAGTTTTGAGATTCGATCGATTTCTTAGGAAAAGCTTGAAAAACGTCAGTTTTAAGAAAAAAAAATGTGTTTTAAACTTAGCTAGTTATTGCTCTAAATTTTAAATAATATTAACCAAAACCTGGTAAAACGGCCGTTTTTGAGTTTTGATCCATTTCTTTAAAAAGATTGAAAAACGGGAGTTCTTTGGATAATCCAAATATCTTCAAACTTATCAAATTAAGGTCCCCGATTATAAGTAATTTTAGGCAAAAACATGCAAAAACGGCGAGTTTTGAGATTCGATCGATTTCTTATAAAAAGCTTGAAAAACGTCAGTTTTAAGAAAATAAACCGTTTTATAAATTTAGGCATTTATTGCTCTCGAATCTGAGTAATATTAACCAAAAACCGGAAAAAACAGCCGTTTTTAAGTTTTGATCCATTTTCTAAAAAAGACTGAAAAACGGGAGTTTTTTAGATAATGCAAATGTCTTCAAACTTATCAAATTAAGGTCTCCGATTATAAGTAATATTAGGCAAAAAAAAGCAAAAACGGCGAGTTTTGAGATTCGATCGATTTCTGAAGAAAAGCTTGAAAAACGTCAGTTTTGGGAAAATAAACCGTTTTTCAAATTAGCTAGTTATTGCTCTCGAATTTAAATAATATTAACCAAGACCTGGTAAAACGGCCATTTTTAAGTTTTGATCCATTTCCTAAAAAAGATTAAAAAACGGGAGTTTTTTAGATAATGCAAATGTCTTCAAACTTATCAAATTAAGGTCTCCGATTATAAGTAATATTAGGCAAAAACATGCAAAAACGGCGAGTTTTGAGATTTGATCGATTTCTTAAAAAAAGCTTGAAAAACGTCAGTTTTGGGAAAATAAACCGTTGTTCAAACTTAGCAAGTTATTGCTCTCAAATTTTAATAATATTAACCAACACCTGGTAAAACGGCCATTTATGAGTTTTGATCCATTTCTTTAAAAAGATTGAAAAACGGGAGTTTTGTGGATAATGCAAATATCTTCAAACTTATAAAATTAAGGTCTCCGATTATAAGTAATATTAGGCAAAAACATGCAAAAACGGCGAGTTTTGAGATTCGATCGATTTCTTAAAAAAAGCTTGAAAAACGTCAGTTTTTAAGAAAATAAACCGTTTTTCAAACTTAGCCCGTTATTGCTCTCGAATTTAAATAATATCAACCAAAAACTTGAAAAACGGCTCTTTTCAAGGTTAGATCGATTTCCTTAAAAAGATTGAAAAACTGGAGTTTTTAAGAGAATGCAAATATCTTCAAACTTATCAAATTAAGGTAAACGATTATAAGTAATATTAAGGGAAAGCATGCAAAAACGGCAAGTTTTAAGATTCAATTGATTTCCTTAAAAAAAAGTTTGAAAAACGTCGGTTTTGGGAAAATTAACCGTTTTTTAAACTTAGCTAGTTATTGCTCTCGAATTTAAATAATATTAACCAAAACCTAGTAAAACGGCCATTTTTAAGTTTTGATCCATTTCCTAAAAAAGATTAAAAACGGGGAGTTTTTAAAATAATGCAAATATCTTCGAACTTATCAAATTAAGGTCTCCGATTATATGTAATATTAGGCAAAAACATGCAAAAACAGCGAGTTTTGAGATTCGATCGATTTCTTAAAAAAAGCTTGAATTACGTCGGTTTTAAGAAAATAAACCGTTTTTCAAACTTAGCAGGTTATTGCTCTTGAATAGAAGTAATATTAACCAAAACCTTAAAAAACGGCTGTTTTTACGGTTAGATCTATTTCCTTAAAAAGATTGAAGAACGAGGGTTTTTTGGATAATGCAAAAATCTTCAAACTTATCAAATTAAGGTCTCCGATTATATGTAATATTAGGCAAAAACATGCAAAAACGGCGAGTTTTGAGATTCGATCGATTTCTTAAAAAAAGCTTGAAAAACGTCAGTTTTAAGAAAAAAAACCGTTTTTTAAACCTAGCAAGTTATTGCTCTCGAATTTAAATAATATTAACCAAAACCTGGTAAAACGGCCATTTTTGAGTTTTGATCCATTTCTTTAAAAAGATTGAAAAACAGGAGTTTTTTGGATAATGCAAATATCTTCAAACTTATCAAATTAAGGTCTCCGATTATAAGTAATATTAGGCAAAAACATGCAAAAACGGCGAGTTTTGAGATTCAATCGATTTCTTAAGAAAAGCTTGAAAAACGTCAGTTCTGGGAAAATAAACCGTTTTTCAAACTTAGCTAGTTATTGCTCTCGAATTTAAATAATATTAACCAAAACCTGGTAAAACGGCCATTTTTAGGTTTTGATCCATTGCCTAAAAAAGATAAAAAAACGGGAGTTTTTTAGATAATGCAAATATCTTCAAACTTATCAAATTAAGGTCTCCGATTATAAGTAAAATTAGGCAAAAACATGCAAAAACGGCGAGTTTTGAGATTCGATCGATTTCTTAAAAAAACCTTGAAAAACGTCAGTTTTAAGAAAATAAACCGTTTTTCAAACTTAGCTAGTTATTGCTCTCGAATTTAAATAATATTAACCAAAACCTGTTAAAAAGGCCATTTTTAAGTTTTGATCCATTGCCTAAAAAAGATAAAAAAACGGGAGTTTTTAAGAGAATGCAAATATCTTCAAACTTATCAAATTAAGGTAAACGATTATAAGTAATATTAAGGAAAAGCATGCAAAAACGGCAGGTTTTCAGATTCAATCGATTTCCTTAAAAAAAGCTTGAAAAACGTCAGTTTTGGGAAAATAAACCGTTTTTTAAACTTAGCTAGTTATTGCTCTCGAATTTAAATAATATTAACCAAAACCTAGTAAAACGGCCATTTTTAAGTTTTGATCCATTTCCTAAAAAAGATTAAAAACGGGAGTTTTTTAAAATAATGCAAATATCTTCGAACTTATCAAATTAAGGTCTCCGATTATAAGTAATATTAGGCAAAAACATGCAAAAACGGCGAGTTTTCAGATTCGATCGATTTCTTAAAAAAAGCTTGAAAAACGTCAGTTTTGGGAAAAAAAACCGTTTTTCAAACTTAGCAAGTTATTGGTCTCAAATTTAATTAATATTACCCAAAACCTGGTAAAACGGCCATTTCTGAGTTTTGATTTATTTCTTTAAAAAGATTAAAAAACAGGAGTTTTTTGGATAATGCAAATATCTTCAAACTTATCAAATTAAGGTCTCCGATTATAAGTAATATTAGGCAAAAACATGCAGAAACGGCGAGTTTTCAGATTCGATCGATTTCTTAAAAAAAGCTTGAAAAACGTCAGTTTTGGGAAAATAAACCGTTTTTCAAACTTAGCAAGTTATTGGTCTCAAATTTAAATAATATTAATCAAAACCTGGTAAAACGGCCATTTCTGAGTTTTGATTTATTTCCTAAAAAAGATTAAAAAACGGGAGTTTTTTAGATAATGCAAATATCTTCAAACTTATCAAATTAATGTCTCCGATTATAAGTAAAATTAGGCAAAAACATGCAAAAACAGCAAGTTTTGAGATTCGATCGATTTCTTAAAAAAAGCTTGAATTACGTCAGTTTTAAGAAAATAAACCGTTTTTCAAACTTAGCAGGTTATTGCTCTTGAATAGAAGTAATATTAACCAAAACCTTGAAAAACGGCTGTTTTTAAGGTTAGATCTATTTCCTTAAAAAGATTGAAGAACGAGGGTTTTTTGGATAATGCAAAAATCTTCAAACTTATCAAATTAAGGTCTCCGATTATATGTAATATTAGGCAAAAACATGCAAAAACGGCGAGTTTTGAGATTCGATCGTTTTTTTAAAAAAGCTTGAATTACGTCAGTTTTAAGAAAATAAACCGTTTTTCAAACTTAGGCATTTATTGCTCTCGAATTTGAATAATATTAACCAAAACCTGGTAAAACGGCCATTTTTAAGTTTTGATCCATTTCCTAAAAAAGATTAAAAAACGGGAGTTTTGTAGATAATGCAAATATTTTCAAACTTATCAAATTAAGGTCTCCGATTATATGTAATATTAGGAAAAAACATGCAAAAACAGCGAGTTTTGAGATTCGATCGATTTCTTAAAAAAAGCTTGAATTACGTCAGTTTTAAGAAAATAAACCGTTTTTCAAACGTAGCAGGTTATTGCTCTTGAATGTAAGTAATATTAACCAAAACCTTAAAAAACGGCTGTTTTTAAGGTTAGATCTATGACCTTAAAAAGATTGAAGAACGAGGGTTTTTTGGATAATGCAAAAATCTTCAAACTTATCAAATTAAGGTCTCCGATTATATGTAATATTAGGCAAAAACATGCAAAAAGAGCGAGTTTTGAGATTCGATCGATTTCTTAAAAAAAGCTTGAAAAACGTCGGTTTTAAGAAAAATAAACCGTTTTTCAAACTTAGCAGGTTATTGCTCTCGAATAGAAGTAATATTAACAAAAACCTTGAAAAACGGCTGTTTTTAAGGTTAGATCTATTTCCTTAAAAAGATTGAAAAACAGGAGTTTTTTGGATAATGCAAATATCGTCAAACTTATCAAATTAAGGTCTCCGATTATATGTAATATTCGGCAAAAACATGCAAAAACGGCGAGTTTTGAGATTCGATCGATTTCTTAAAAAATGCTTGAAAAACGTCAGTTTTAAGAAAATAAACCGTTTTTTGAACTTAGGCATTTATTGCGCTCGAATCTGAGTAATATTAACGAAAAACCGGGAAAAACGGCCGTTTTTAGGTTTTGATCCATTTTCTAAAAAAGACTGAAAAACGGGAGTTTTTTAGATAATGCAAATGTCTTCAAACTTATCAAATTAAGGTCTCCGATTATAAGTAATATGAGGCAAAAACATGCAAAATCGGCGAGTTTTGAGATTCGATCGATTTCTTAAAAAAAGCTTGAAAAACGTCAGTTTGGGGGAAAATAAACCGTTTTTAAAACTTAACCAGTTATTGCTCTCGAATAGAAGTAATAGTAACCAAAACCTTGAAAAACGGCTGTTCTTAAGGTAAGATCTATTCCCTTAAAAACATTGAAGAACGGGAGTTTTTTGGATAATGCAAATATTTTCAAACTTATCAAATTAAGGTCTCCAAAAAAAGTAATATTAGGCAAAAACATGCAAAACGACGAGTTTTGAAATTCAATCGATTTCTTTAAAAAAGCTGTAAAAACGTCAGTTTTGAAGAAAATAAACCGTTTTTTAAACTTAGCAAGTTATTGCTCTCGAATAGAAGTAATATTAACAAAAACCTTCAAAAAACGGCTGTTTTTAAGGTTAGATCTATTTCCTTAAAAAGATTGAAAAACAGGAGTTTTTTGGTTAATGCAAATATCTTCAAACTTATCAAATTAAGGTCTCCGATTATATGTAATATTAGGCAAAAACATGCACAATCGGCGAGTTTTCAGATTCAATCGATTTCTTAAAAAAAGCTTGAAAAACGTCAGTTTTGGGAAAATAAACCGTTTTTCAAACTTAGCTAGTTATTGCTCTCGAATTTAAATAATATTAACCAAAACCTGTTAAAAAGGCCATTTTTAAGTTTTGATCCATTGCCTAAAAAAGATAAAAAAACGGGAGTTTTTAAGAGAATGCAAATATCTTCAAACTTATCAAATTAAGGTAAACGATTATAAGTAATATTAAGGAAAAGCATGCAAAAACGGCAGGTTTTCAGATTCAATCGATTTCCTTAAAAAAAGCTTGAAAAACGTCAGTTTTGGGAAAATAAACCGTTTTTTAAACTTAGCTAGTTATTGCTCTCGAATTTAAATAATATTAACCAAAACCTAGTAAAACGGCCATTTTTAAGTTTTGATCCATTTCCTAAAAAAAATTAAAAACGGGAGTTTTTTAAAATAATGCAAATATCTTCGAACTTATCAAATTAAGGTCTCCGATTATAAGTAATATTAGGCAAAAACATGCAAAAACGGCGAGTTTTCAGATTCGATCGATTTCTTAAAAAAAGCTTGAAAAACGTCAGTTTTGGGAAAATAAACCGTTTTCAAACTTAGCAAGTTATTGGTCTCAAATTTAATTAATATTAACCAAAACCTGGTAAAACGGCCATTTCTGAGTTTTGATTTATTTCTTTAAAAAGATTAAAAAACAGGAGTTTTTTGGATAATGCAAATATCTTCAAACTTATCAAATTAAGGTCTCCGATTATAAGTAATATTAGGCAAAAACATGCAAAAACGGCGAGTTTTCAGATTCGATCGATTTCTTAAAAAAAGCTTGAAAAACGTCGGTTTTAAGAAAATAATCCGTTTTTCAAACTTAGCAGTTATTGCTCTCAAATTTAAATAATATTAACTAAAACCTGGTAAAACGGCCGTTTTTAAGTTTTGATCCATTTTCTAAAAAAGACTGAAAAACGGGAGTTTTTTAGATAATGCAAATGTCTTCAAACTTATCAAATTAAGGTCTCCGATTATAAGTAATATTAGGCAAAAACATGCAAAAAACAGCGAGTTTTGAGATTCGATCGATTTCTTAAAAAATGCTTGAAAAACGTCAGTTTTGCGAAAATAAAACGTTTTTCAAACTTAGCCAGTTATTGCTCTCGAATAGAAGTAATAGTAACCAAAACCTTGAAAAACGGCTAGTTTTTAAGGTTAGATCTATTTCCTTAAAAAGATTGAAGAACGGGAGTTATTTGGATAATGCAAATTTTTTCCAACTTATTAAATTAAGGTCTCTAAAAAAAGTAATATTAGGCAAAAACATGCAAAACGACGAGTTTTAAGATTCAATCGATTTCTTTAAAAAAGCTTGAAAAACGTCAGTTTTCAGAATATAAACCGTTTTTCAAACTTAGCTAGTTTTTGCTCTCGAATAGAAGTAACATTATCCAAAACCTTGAAAAACGGCTGTTTTTAAGGTTAGATTGATTTCCTCAAAAAGATTTAAAAACGGGAGTTTTTGGATAATGCCAATATCTTCAAACTTATCAAATTAAGGTCTCCGATTATAAGTAATATTAGGCAAAAACATTCAAAAACGGCGAGTTTTGAGATCCAATCGATTTCTTAAAAAAAGCTTGAAAAAGGTCGGTTTTAAGAAAATAAACCGTTTTTTAAACTTAGCAGGTTATTGCTCTCGAATAGAAGTAATATTAACAAAAACCTTGAAAAACGGCTGTTTTTAAGGTTAGATCTATTTCCTTAAAAAGATTGAAAAACAGGAGTTTTTTGGATAATGCAAATATCTTCAAACTTATCAAATTAAGGTCTCCGATTATATGTAATATTAGGAGAAAACATGCAAAAACGGCGAGTTTTCAGATTCAATCGATTTCTTAAAAAAGCTTGAAAACGTCAGTTTCAAAGAAAATAAACCGTTTTTCGAACTTAGGAAGTTATTGCTCTCGAATAGAAGTAATATTATCAAAAACCTTGAAAAACAGCTGTTTTTAAGGTTAGATCCATTTCCTCAAAAAGATTGAAAAACGGGAGTTTTTTGGATAATGCAAATATCTTCAAACTTATCAAATTAAGGTCTACGATTATAAGTAATATTAGGCAAAAACATGCAAAAACGGCGAGTTTTTAGATCCGATCGATTCCTTGAAAAAAGCTTGAAAAACTTTGGTTTTAAGAAAATAATCCGTTTTTCAAACTTAGGCAGTTATTGCTCTCGATTCTGAGTAATATTAACCAAAAACCCAGAAAAACGGCCGTTTTTAGGTTTTGATCCATTTCCTTGAAAAGATTAAAAAACGAGAGTTTTTTGGATAATGCAAATATCTTCAACCTTATCAAATTAAGTTTTCCGATTTTAAGTAATATTAGGTGAAGACATGCAAAAACGGAAAATTTTGAGTTTTGATCCATATCTTCAAAAAGTTTAAAAAACGTCGGTTTTCGGAAAATAAACCGTTTTTCAAACTTAGGCAGTTATTGCTCTCGAATCTGAGTAATATTAATTAAAAACCCAGAAAAACGTCCGTTTTTAAATTTTGATCCATTTCCTTAAAAAGATTAAAAAACTGGAGTTTTTTGGATAATGCAAATATCTTCAAACTTATCAAATTAAGGTCTCCGTTTATAAGTAATATTAGGCAAAAACATGCAAAAACGGCGAGTTTTGAGATCTGATCGATTTCTTAAAAAAAGCATGAAAAACGTCGGTTTTAAGAAAATAATCCGTTTTTCAAACTTAGCAGTTATTGCTCTCAAATTTAAATAATATTAACTAAAACCTGGTAAAACGGCCGTTTTTAAGTTTTGATCCATTTCTTTAAAAAGATCAAAAAACGGAAGTTTTTTAGATAATGCAAATATCTTCAATCTTATCAAATTAAGGTTTCCGATTATAAGTAATATTAGGTGAAAACATGCAAAAACCTCGAGTTTCGAGATTCGTTCGATTTCTTTAAAAAAGCTTGAAAAACGTCAGTTTTCAGAATATAAACCGTTTTTCAAACTTAGGCAGTTATTGCTCTCGAATCTGAGTAATATTAACCAAAAACCAAGAAAAACGGCCGTTTTTAAGTTTTGATCCATTTTCTTGAAAAGATTAAAAAACGAGAGTTTTTTGGATAATGCAAATATCTTCAACCTTATCAAATTAAGTTCTCCGATAAAATGTAATATTAGGAGAAAACATGCAAAAACGGCGAGTTTTCAGATTCAATCGATTTCTTAAAAAAAGCTTGAAAAACGTCGGTTTAAAGAAAATAAACCGTTTTTCGAACTTAGCAATTTATTGCTCTCAAATAGAAGTAATATTATCCGAAAGCTTAAAAAACAGCTGTTTTTAAGGTAAGATCCATTTCCTCAAAAAGATTGAAAAACCGGAGTTTTTTAGATAATGCAAATGTCTTCAAACTTATCAAATTAAGGTCTCCGATTATAAGTAATATTAGGCAAAAACCTGCAAAATCGGCGAGTTTTGAGATTCGATCGATTTCTTAAAAAAGCTTGAAAAACGTCGGTTTTAAGAAAATAATCCGTTTTTCGAACTTAGCCAGTTATTGCTCTCGAATAGAAGTAATATTAACCAAAACCTAGAAAAACGGCCGTTTTTAAGATAAGATCCATTTCTTTGCATAATGCAAATATCTTCAAACTTATCAAATTAAGGTCTACGATTATAAGTAATATTAAGCAAAAACATGCAAAAACGGCAAGTTTTCAGATTCAATCGATTTCCTCAAAAAAAGCTTAAAAACGTCAGTCATGAAGAAAATAAACCGTTTTTCAAAATTAGCAAGTTATTGCTCTCGAATAGAAGTAATATTACCTAAAACCTTGAAAAACGGCTGTTTTTAAGGTTAGATCCATTTCCTTAAAAAAGATGAAAAACGGAAGTTTTTTGGATAATGCAAATATCATCAAACTTATCAAATAAAGGTCTCCGATTATAAGTAATATTAGGCAAAAACATGCAAAAACGGCGAGTTTTGAGATTCGATCGATTTCTTAAAAAAAGCTTGAAAAACGTCAGTTTTGAAGAAAATAAACCGTTTTTCAAACTTAGCCAGTTATTGCTCTCGAATAGAAGTAATATTAACCAAAACCTAGAAAAACGGCCGTTTTTAAGATAAGATCCATTTCCTTAAAAAGATTGAAAAACGGGAGTTTTTTGGATAATGCAAATATCTTCAAACTTATCAAATTAAGGTCTACGATTATGAGTAATATTAAGCAAAAACATGCAAAAACGGCAAGTTTTCAGTTTCAATCGATTTCCTCAAAAAAGCTTAAAAACGTCAGTCATGAAGAAAATAAACCGTTTTTCAAAATTAGCAAGTTATTGCTCTCGAATAGAAGTAATATTACCTAAAACCTTGAAAAACGGCTGTTTTTAAGGTTAGATCCATTTCCTTAAAAAGATTGAAGAACGGAAGTTTTTTGGATATTGCAAATATCATCAAACTTATCAAATAAAGGTCTCCGATTATAAGTAATATTAGGCAAAAACATGCAAAAACGGCGAGTTTTGAGATTCGATCGATTTCTTAAAAAAAGCTGGAAAAACGTCAGTTTTGAAGAAAATAAACCGTTTTTCAAACTTAGCCAGTTATTGCTCTCGAATAGAAGTAATATTAACCAAAACCTAGAAAAACGGCCGTTTTTAAGATAAGATCCATTTCCTTAAAAAGATTGAAAAACGGGAGTTTTTTGGATAATGCAAATATCTTCAAACTTATCAAATTAAGGTCTACGATTATGAGTAATATTAAGCAAAAACATGCAAAAACGGCAAGTTTTCAGATTCAATCGATTTCCTCAAAAAAGCTTAAAAACGTCAGTTATGAAGAAAATAAACATTTTTTTCAAACTTAGCCAGTTATTGCTCTCGAATAAAAGTAATAGTAATCAAAATCTTGAAAAACGGCTGTTTTTAAGGTTAGATCCATTTCCTTAAAAAGATTGAAAAACGGAAGTTTTTGGATGATGCAAATATTTTCAAACTTATCAAATTAATGTCTCCGAATATAAGTAATATTAGGCAAAAACATGCAAACACGGCGAGTTTTGAGATTCGATCGATTTCTTAAAAAAAGCTTGAAAAAGGTCAGTTTTAAGAAAATAAACCGTGTTTCAAACTTAGCCAGTTATTGCTCTCGAATCTGATTAATATTACCTAAAACCTGGAAGAGTGCCGTTTTTAAGTTTTGATCCATTTCCTTAAAAAGATTGAAAAACGGGAGTTTTTTGGATAATGCAAATATCTTCAAACTTATCAAATTAAGGTCTAAGATTATAAGTAATATTAAGCAAAAACATGCAAAAACGGCAAGTTTTCAGATTCGATCGATTTCTTAAAAAAAGCTTGAAAAACGTCAGTTTTAAGAAAAAACACCGTTTTTCAAACTTAGCCAGTTATTGCTCACGAATCTGATTAATATTAACCAAAAACCTAGAAAAACGTTCGTTTTTAAGTTTTGATCCATTTCCTTAAAAAGATTGAAAAACGGGAGTTTTTTGGGTAATGCAAATATCATCAAACTTATCAAATTAAGGTCTCCGATTATAAGTAATATTAGGCAAAAACATGCAAAAACAAGGAGTTTTGAGATTCGATCGATTTCTTAAAAAAAGCTTGAAAAACGTCGGTTTAAGAAAATAAACCGTTTTTCAAACTTAGGAAGTTATTGCTCTCGAATCTTATTAATATTAACCAAAACCTGGAAAAACGGCCGTTTTTAAGTTTTGATCCATTTCCTTAAAAAGATTGAAAAACGGGAGTTTTTTGGATAATGCAAATATCTTCAAACTTAACAAATTAAGGTCTCCGATTATATGTAATATTAGGCAAAAACATGCAAAAACGGCGAGTTTTGAGATTCGATCGATTTCTGAAACAAGCTTGAAAAACGTCAGTTTTAAGAAAAAACACCGTTTTTCAAACTTAGCCAGTTATTGCTCACGAATATGATTAATATTAACCAAAAACCTGGAAAAACGGTCGTTTTTAAGTTTTGATCCATTTCCTTAAAAAGATTGAAAAACGGAAGCTTTTTGGATAGTGCAAATATCTTCAAACTTATCAAATTAAGGTCTATGATTATAAGTAATATTAAGCAAAAACATGCAAAAACGGCGAGTTTTATGATTCAATCGATTTCTTAAAAAAAGCTTGAAAAACAGCCGTTTTTAAGTTTTGATCCATTTCCTAAATAAAGATTGAAAAACGGGAGTTTTTTGGATAATGCAAATATCATCAAACTTATCAAATAAAGGTCTCCGATTATAAGTAATATTAGGCAAAAACATGCAAAAACGGCGAGGTTTGAGATTCGATCGATTTCTTAAAAAAAGCATGAAAAACGTCAGTTTTAAAGAAAATAAACCGTCCTTCAAACTTATCAAGTTGTTGCTCTCGAATCTGAGTAATATTAAACAAAACCTGGAAAAACGGCATTTTTAAAATTTTGATCCATTTCCATAAAAAGATCGAAAAACGGGAGTTTTTTGGATAATGCAAATATCTTTAAACCTAGAAAATTAAGGTCTCCGATTATAAGTTATATCAAGCAAAAACATGCAAAAACGGCAAGTTTTCAGATTCAATCGATTTCCTCAAAAAAGCCTAAAGACGTCAGTCATGAAGAAAATAAACCGTTTTTCAAACTTAGCAAGTTATTGCTCTCGAATAGAAGTAATATTACCTAAAACCTTGAAAAACGGCTGGTTTTAAGGTTAGAGCCATTTCCTTAAAAAGATTGAAAAACGGAAGTTTTTTGGATAATGCAAATATCATCAAACTTATCAAATAAAGGTCTCCGATTATAAGTAATATTAGGCAAAAACATGCAAAAACGGCGAGTTTTGAGATTCGATCGATTTCTTAAAAAAAGCTTGAAAAACGTCAGTTTTGAAGAAAATAAACCGTTTTTCCAACTTAGCCAGTTATTGCTCTCGAATTGAAGTAATATTAACCAAAACCCAGAAAAACGGCTGTTTTTAAGATTAGATCCATTTCCTTAAAAAGATTGAAAAACGGGAGTTTATTGCATAATGCAAATATCTTCAAACTTATCAAATTAAGGTCTATGATTATAAGTAATATTAAGCAAAAACATGCAAAAACGGCAAGTTTTCAGATTCAATCGATTTCCTCAAAAAAGCTTAAAAACGTCAGTTATGAAGAAAATAAAGTGTTTTTTAAAATTAGCAAGTTATTGCTCTCGAATAGAAGTAATATTACCTAAAACCTTGAAAAATGGCGGTTTTTAAGGTTAGATCCATTTCCTTAAAAAGATTGAAAAACGGGAGTTTTTTGGATAATGCAAATATAATCAAACTTATCAAATAAAGGTCTCCGATTATAAGTAATATTAGGCAAAAACATGCAAAAACGGCGAGTTTTGAGATTCGATCGATTGCTTAAAAAAAGCTTGAAAAACGTCGGTTCAAAAAAATAAACTGTTTTTTAAACTAAGCCGGTTATTTCTCTCGAATCTAATTAATATTAACCAAAACCTGGAAAAACGGCCGTTTTTAAGTTTTGATCCATTTCCTTTAACTGATTGAAAAACGGGAGTTTTTTGGATAGTGCAAATATCTTCAAACTTAACAAATTAAGGTCTCCGAACATATGTAATATTAGGCAAAAACATGCAAAAACGGCGAGTTTTGAGATTCGATCGATTTCTTAAAAAAATCTTGAAAAACGTCGGTTTTAAGAAAAAACACCGTTTTTCAAACTTAGCCAGTTATTGCTCACGAATCTGATTAATATTAACGAAAAACCTGGAAAAACGGTATTGTTAAGTTTTGATCCATTTCCTTAAAAAGATTGAAAAACGGAAGTTTTTGGATGATGCAAATATCTTTAAACTTATCAAATTAAGGTCTCCGATTATAAGTAATATTAGGCAAAAACATGCAAAAACGGCGAGTTTTGAGATTCGATCGATTTCTGAAAAACGTCAGTTTTGAAGAAAATAAACCGTTTTTCAAACTTAGCCAGTTATTGCTCTCGAGTAGAAGTAATAGTAACCAAAACCTTGAAAAACGGCTGTTTTTAAGGTTAGATCCATTTCCTTAAAAAGATTGAAAAACGGGAGTTTTTTGGATAATGCAAATATCTTCAAACTTATCAAATTAAGGTCTACGATTATAAGTAATATTAAGCTAAAACATGCAAAAACGGTAAGTTTTCCGATTCAATCGATTTCCTCAAAAAAGCTTGAAAACGTCAGTTATGAAGAAAATAAACCGTTTTTAAAACTTAGCAAGTTATTGCTCTCAAATAGAAGTAATATTAACCAAAACCTTGAAAAACGGCTGTTTTGAAAATTAGATCCATTTCCTTAAAAAAATTGAAAAACGGGAGTTTTTTGGATAATGCAAATATCATCAAACTTATCAAATTAAGGTCTCCGATTATAAGTAATATTAGGCAAAAACATGCAAAAACAAGGAGTTTTGAGATTCGATCGATTTCTTAAAAAAAGCTTGAAAAACGTCGGTTTAAGAAAATAAACCGTTTTTCAAACTTAGGAAGTTATTGCTCTCGAATCTGATTAATATTAACCAAAACCTGGAAAAACGGCCGTTTTTAAGTTTTGATCCATTTCCTTAAAAAGATTGAAAAACGGGAGTTTTTTGGATAATGCAAATATCTTCAAACTTAACAAATTAAGGTCTCCGATTATATGTAATATTAGGCAAAAACATGCATAATACTACGAGTTTTGAGATTCGATCGATTTCTTAAAGCAAGCATGAAAAACGTCAGTTTTAAAGAAAATAAACCGTTTTCCAAACTTAGCCAGTTATTGCTCTCGAATAGAAGTAATATTACCTAAAACCTTTAAAAACGGCTGTTTTTAAGGTTAGATCCATTTCCTTAAAAAGATTGAAAAACGGGAGTTTTTTGGATAATGCAAATATCATCAAACTTATCAAATAAAGGTCTACGATTATAAGTAATATTAAGCAAAAACATGCAAAAACGGCGAGTTTTATGATTCGATCGATTTCTTAAAAAAAGCTTGAAAAACGTCGGTTTTGGGAAAATTAACCGTTTTTCAAACTTAGGCAGGTATTGCTCTCGAATCCGAGTAATATTAACCAAAAACCCGGAAAAACAGCCGTTTTTAAGTTTTGATCCATTTCCTAAAAAAGATTGAAAAACGGGAGTTTTTTGGATAATGCAAATATCATCAAACTTATCAAATAAAGGTCTCCCTTATAAGTAATATTAGGCAAAAACATGCAAAAACAAGGAGTTTTGAGATTCGATCGATTTCTTAAAAAAGGCCTGAAAAACGTCGGTTTAAGAAAATAAACCGTTTTTCAAACTTAGCCAGTTATTGCTCTCAAATCTGATTAATATTAACCAAAACCTGGAAAAACGGCCGTTTTTAAGTTTTGATCCCTTTTCTATAAAAGATTGAAAAACGGGAGTTTTTAGGATAATGCAAATATCTTCAAACTTATCAAATGAAGGTCTCCGATTAAAAGTAATATTAGGCAAAAACATGCAAAAACGGCGAGGTTTGAGATTCGATCGATTTCTTAAAAAAAGCATGAAAAACGTCAGTTTTAAAGAAAATAAACCGTCCTTCAAACTTAGCCAGTTATTGCTCTCGAATCTGAGTAATATTAACCAAAAACCCGGAAAAACGGCCGTTCTTAAGTTTTGATCCATTACCTAAAAAAGATTGAAAAACGGGAGTTTTTTGGATAATGCAAATATCTTCAAACTTATCAAATTAAGGTCTCCGATTATAAGTAATATTAGGCAAAAACATGCGAAAAAGGCCAGTGTTGAGATTCGATCGATTTCTTAGAAAAAGCGTGAAAAACGTAAGTTCTGGAAAAAAACCCGTCTTTTAAGCTTATCAAGTTGTTGCTCTCGAATCTGAGTAATATTAAACAAAACCTGGAAAAACGGCATTTTTAAAATTTTGATCCATTTCCATAAAAAGATCGAAAAACGGGAGTTTTTTGGATAATGCAAATATCTTCAAACCTAGCAAATTAAGGTCTCCGATTATAAGTTATATCAAGCAAAAACATGCAAAAACGGCAAGTTTTCAGATTCAATCGATTTCCTCAAAAAAGCCTAAAGACGTCAGTCATGAAGAAAATAAACCGTTTTTCAAACTTAGCAAGTTATTGCTCTCGAATAGAAGTAATATTACCTAAAACCTTGAAAAACGGCTGGTTTTAAGTTTTGATCCCTTTTCTATAAAAGATTGAAAAACGGGAGTTTTTAGGATAATGCAAATATCATCAAACTTATCAAATAAAGGTCTCCGATTATAAGTAATATTAGGCAAAAACATGCAAAAACGGCGAGTTTTGAGATTCGATCGATTTCTTAAAAAAAGCTTGAAAAACGTCAGTTTTGAAGAAAATAAACCGTTTTTCCAACTTAGCCAGTTATTGCTCTCGAATGGAAGTAATAATAACCAAAACCCAGAAAAACGGCTGTTTTTAAGATTAGATCCATTTCCTTAAAAAGATTGAAAAACGGGAGTTTATTGCATAATGCAAATATCTTCAAACTTATCAAATTAAGGTCTATGATTATAAGTAATATTAAGCAAAAACATGCAAAAACGGCAAGTTTTCAGATTCAATCGATTTCCTCAAAAAAGCTTAAAAACGTCAGTTATGAAGAAAATAAAGTGTTTTTTAAAAATAGCAAGTTATTGCTCTCGAATAGAAGTAATATTACCTAAAACCTTGAAAAACGGCGGTTTTTAAGGTTAGATCCATTTCCTTAAAAAGATTGAAAAACGGGAGTTTTTTGGATAATGCAAATATAATCAAACTTATCAAATAAAGGTCTCCGATTATAAGTAATATTAGGCAAAAACATGCAAAAACGGCGAGTTTTGAGATTCGATCGATTGCTTAAAAAAAGCTTGAAAAACGTCGGTTCAAGAAAATAAACTGTTTTTTAAACTGAGCCGGTTATTTCTCTCGAATCTAATTAATATTAACCAAAACCTGGAAAAACGGCCGTTTTTAAGTTTTGATCCATTTCCTTAAAAAGATTGAAAAACGGGAGTTTTTTGGATAGTGCAAATATCTTCAAACTTAACAAATTAAGGTCTACGAACATATGTAATATTAGGCAAAACCATGCAAAAACGGCGAGTTTTGAGATTCGATCGATTTCTTAAAAAAATCTTGAAAAACGTCAGTTTTAAGAAAAAACACCGTTTTTCAAACTTAGCCAGTTATTGCTCACGAATCTGATTAATATTAACGAAAAACCTGGAAAAACGGTCGTTTTTAAGTTTTGATCCATTTCCTTAAAAAGATTGAAAAACGGAAGTTTTTGGATAATGCAAATATCTTCAAACTTATCAAATTAAGGTCTCCGATTATAAGTAATATTAGGCAAAAACATGCCAACACGGCGAGTTTTGAGATTCAATCGATTTCTTAAAAAAAGCTTGAAAAAGGTCAGTTTTAAGAAAATAAACCGTGTTTCAAACTTAGCCAGTTATTGCTCTCGAATCTGATTAATATTAACCAAAACCTAGAAAAACTGCCGTTTTTAAGTTTTGATCCATTTCCTTAAAAAGATTGAAAAACGGGAGTTTTTTTGGATACCGCAAATATCTTCAAACTTATCAAATAAAGGTCTCCGATTATAAGTAATATTAGGCAAAAACATGCAAAAACAGCGAGTTTTGAGATTCGATCGATTTCTTAAAAAAAGCATGAAAAACGTCAGTTTTAAAGAAAATAAACCGTTTTTCAAACTTAGCCAGTTATTGTTCTCGAATAGAAGTGATAGTAACCAAAACCTTGAAAAACGGCTGTTTTTAAGGTTACGTTCATTTTCTTAAAAAGATTGAAAAGCGGGAGTTTTTTGGATAATGAAAATATCTTCAAACTTATCAAATTCAGGTCTACGATTATAAGTAATATTAGGCAAAAACATGCACAAACGGCGAGTTTTGAATTCGATCGATTTCTTAAAAAAAGCTTGAAAAACGTCACTTTGGAAAAATAAACCGTTTTTCAAGCTTATCAAGTTATTGCTCTCGATTCCTAAGTAATATTAACCAAAACCTGGAAAAACGGCTGTTTTTAAGGTTAGATCCATTTCCTTAAAAAGATTGAAAAACGGAAGTTTTTGGATAATGCAAATATCTTCAAACTTATCAAATTAAGGTCTACGATATTAAGTAATATTAAGCAACAACATGCATAAACGGTAAGTTTTCAGATTCAATCGATTTTCTCAAAAAAGCTTGAAAACGTCTGTTATGAAGAAAATAAACCGTTTTTCAAACTTAGCAAGTTATTGCTCTCGAATAGAAGTAATATTAACCAAAACCTTGAAAAACGGCTGTTTTTAAGGTTAGATTCATTTCCTTAAAAAAATTGAATAACGGGAGTTTTTTGGATAATGCAAATATCATCAAACTAATCAAATAAAGGTCTCCGATTATAAGTAATATTAAGCAAAAACATGCAAAAACGGTAAGTTTTCAGATTCAATCGATTTCCTCAAAAAAGCATGAAAAACGTCGGTTTGAAGAAAATAAACCGTTTTTCAAACTTAGCCAGTTATTGCTCTCGAATAGAAGTAGTAGTAACCAAAACCTTGAAAAACGGCTGTTTTTAAGGTTAGATTCATTTCCTTAAAAAGATTGAAAAACGGGGTTTTTTTGGATAATGCAAATATCTTCAAACTTATCAAATTAAGGTCTACGATTATAAGTAATATTAAGCAAAAACATGCAAAAACGGTAAGTTTTCAGATTCAATCGATTTCCTCAAAAAAGCTTGAAAACGTCAGTTATGAAGAAAATAAACCGTTTTTGAAACTTTGCAAGTTATTGCTCTCAAATAAAAGTAATATTAACCAAAACCTTGAAAAACGGCTGTTTTGAAGGTTAGATCCATTTCCTTAAAAAAATTGAAAAACGAGAGTTTTTTGGATAATGCAAATATCATCAAACTTATCAAATAAAGGTCTCCGATTATGAGTAATATTAGGCAAAAACATGCAAAAACGGCGAGTTTTGAGATTCGATCGATTTCTTAAAAAAAGCTTGAAAAACGTCGGTTTAAGAAAATAAACTGTTTTTTAAACTTAGCCAGTTATTGCTCTCGAATCTGATTAATATTAACCAAAACCTGGAAAAATGCCCGTTTTTAAGTTTTGATCGATTTCCTTAAAAAGATTGAAAAACGGGAGTTTTTTGGATAATGCAAATATCTTTAAACTTAACAAATTAAGCTCTCCGATTATATGTAATATTAGGCAAAAACATGCAAAAACGGCGAGTTTCGAGATTTGATCGATTTCTTAAAAAAAGCTTGAAAAACATCAGTTTTGGGAAAATAAACAGTTTTTCAAACTTAGGCAGTTTTTGCTCTCGAATCTGAGTAATATTAACCAAAAACTTAGAAAAACAGCCGTTTTTAAGTTTTTATCCATTTCCTTAAAGAGATTGAAAAACGGAAGTTTTTGGATAATGCAAATATTTTCAAACTTATCAAATTAAGGTCTCCGATTATAAGTAATATTAGGCAAAAACATGCAAACACGGCGAGTTTTGAGATTCGATCGATTTCTTAAAAAAAGCTTGAAAAAAGTCGGTTTTAAGAAAAAACACCGTTTTTCAAACTTAGCCAGTTATTGCTCACGAATCTGATTAATATTAACCAAAAACCTGGAAAATGGTCGTTTATAAGTTTTGATCCATTTTCTTAAAAAGATTGAAAAACGGGAGCTTTTTAGATAATGCAAATATCTTCAAACTTATCAAATTAAGGTCTCCGATTATAAGTTATATTAGGCAAAAACATGCAAAAACAACGAGTTTTGAGATTCGATCGATTTCTTAAAAAAAGCTTGAAAAACGTCAGTTTTGAAGAAAATAAAACGTTTTTCAAACTTAGATAGTTATTGCTCTCGAATAGAAGTAGTAGTAACCAAAACCTTGAAAAACGGCTGTTTTTAAGGTTAGATTCATTTCCTTAAAAAGATTGAAAAACGGGTGTTTTTTGGATAATGCAAATATCTTCAAACTTATCAAATTAAGGTCTACGATTATAAATAATATTAAGCAAAAACATGCAAAAACGGTAAGTTTTCAGATTCAATCGATTTCCTCAAAAAAGCTTGAAAACGTCAGTTATGAAGAAAATAAACCGTTTTTGAAACTTAGCAAGTTATTGCTCTCAAATAAAAGTAATATTAACCAAAACCTTGAAAAACGGCTGTTTTGAAGGTTAGATCCATTTCCTTAAAACATTGAAAAACGGGAGTTTTTTAGGTAATGCAAATATCTTCAAACTTATCAAATTAAGGTTTCCGATTATATGTAATATTAAGCAAAAACATGCAAAAACGGCGAGTTTTGAGATTCGATCGATTTCTTAAAAAAAGCTTGAAAAACGTCAGTTTTGAAGAAAATAAACCGTTTTTCAAACTCAGCCGGTTATTGCTCTCGAATAGAAGTAATATTAACCAAAACCTTGAAAAACGGCTGTTTTTAAGGTTAGATCCATTTGCTTAAAAAGATTGAAAAACGGGAGTTTTTTTGGATAATGCAAATATCTTCAAACCTATTAAATTAAGGTCTACGATTATAAGTAATATTAAGCAAAAACATGCAAAAACGGTAAGTTTTCAGATTCAATCGATTTCCTCAAAAAAGCTTGAAAACGTCAGTTATGAAGAAAATAAACCGTTTTTCAAACTTAGCAAGTTATTGCTCTCGAATAGAAGTAATATTACCTAAAACCTTGAAAAACGGCTGTTTTTAAGGTTAGATCCATTTCCTTAAAAAGATTGAAAAACATGCGTTTTTTGGATAATGCAAATATCATCAAACTTATCAAATAAAGGTCTCCGATTATAAGTAATATTAGGCAAAAACATGCAAAAACGGCGAATTTTAAGATTCGATCGATTTCTTAAAAAAAGCTTGAAAAACTTCGGTTTAAGAAAATAAACTGTTTTTCAAACTTAGCCAGTTATTGCTCTCGAATCTGATTAATATTAACCAAAACCTGGAAAAACGGCTGTTTTTTAGGTTAGATCCATTTCCTTAAAAAGATTGAAAAACGGGAGTTTTTTGGATAATGCAAATATCTTCAAACTTATCAAATTAAGGTCTCCGATTATAAGTAATATTAGGCAAAAACATGCAAAAACAACGAGTTTTGAGATTCGATCGATTTCTTAAAAAAAGCTTGAAAAACGTCAGTTTTGAAGAAAATAAAACGTTTTTTAAACTTAGCCAGTTATTGCTCTCGAATAGAAGTAATATTGACCAAAACCTTGAAAAACGGCTGTTTTTAAGGTTAGATCCATTTCCTTAAAAAGATTAAAAAACGGGCGTTTTTTGGATAATGCAAATATCATCAAACATATCAAATTAAGGTCTCCGATTATAACTAACATTAGGCAAAAACATGCACAAACGGCGAGTTTTGAGATTCGATCGATTACTTAAAAAAAAGCTTGAAAAACGTCAGTTTTGAAGAAAATAAACCGTTTTTCAAACTTAGCCAGTTATTGCTCTCGAATAGAAGTAATATTAACCAAAACCTAGAAAAACGGCTGTTTTTAAGGTTAGATCCATTTCCTTAAAAAGATTGAAAAACGGAAGTTTTTGGATGATGCAAATATTTTCAAACTTATCAAATTAATGTCTCCGAATATAAGTAATATTAGGCAAAAACATGCAAACACGGCGAGTTTTGAGATTCGATCGATTTCTTAAAAAAAGCTTGAAAAAGGTCAGTTTTAAGAAAATAAACCGTGTTTCAAACTTAGCCAGTTATTGCTCTCGAATCTGATTAATATTACCTAAAACCTGGAAGAGTGCCGTTTTTAAGTTTTGATCCATTTCCTTAAAAAGATTGAAAAACGGGAGTTTTTTGGATAATGCAAATATCTTCAAACTTAACAAATTAAGGTCTCCGATTATATGTAATATTAGGCAAAAACATGCAAAAACGGCGAGTTTTGAGATTCGATCGATTTCTTTAAAAAACGTGGAAAACGTCAGTTTTAAGAAAAAACACAGTTTTTCAAACTTAGCCAGTTATTGCTCACGAATCTGATTAATATTAACCAAAAACCTAGAAAAACGGTCGTTTTTAGGTTTTGATCCATTTCCTTAAAAAGATTGAAAAACGGAAGTTTTTGGATAATGCAAATATCTTCAAACTTATCAAATTAAGGTCTCCGATTATAAGTAATATTAGGCAAAAACATGCCAACACGGCGAGAATTGAGATTCAATCGATTTCTTAAAAAAAGCTTGAAAAAGGTCAGTTTTAAGAAAATATACCGTGTTTCAAACTTAGCCAGTTATTGCTCTCGAATCTGATTAATATTAACCAAAACCTAGAAAAACTGCCGTTTTTAAGTTTTGATCCATTTCCTTAAAAAGATTGAAAAACGGGCGTTTTTTTGGATACCGCAAATATCTTCAAACTTATCAAATAAAGGTCTCCGATTATAAGTAATATTAGGCAAAAACATGCAAAAACAGCGAGTTTTGAGATTCGATCGATTTCTTAAAAAAAGCATGAAAAACGTCAGTTTTAAAGAAAATAAACCGTTTTTCAAACTTAGCCAGTTATTGTTCTCGAATAGAAGTAATAGTAACCAAAACCTTGAAAAACGGCTGTTTTAAAGGTTAGATTCATTTCCTTAAAAAGATTGAAAAGCGGGAGTTTTTTGGATAATGAAAATATCTTCAAACTTATCAAATTAAGGTCTACGATTATAAGTAATATTAAGCAAAAACATGCAAAAACGGTAAGTTTTCAGATTCAATCGATTTCCTCAAAAAAGCTTGAAAACGTCAGTTATGAAGAAAATAAACCGTTTTTAAAACTAAGCTAGTTATTGCTCTCGAATAAAAGTAATATTAACCAAAACCTTAAAAAACGGCTGTTTTGAAGGTTAGATCCATTTCCTTAAAAGAGTGAAAAACGGGAGTTTGTTGGATAATGCAAATATCATCAAACTTATCAAATAAAGGTCTCCGATTATATGTAATATTAGGCAAAAACATGCAAAAACGGCGAGTTTTAAGATTCGATCGATTTCTTAAAAAAAGCTTGAAAAACGTCAGTTATAGGAGAATAAACCGTTTTTAAAACTTAGGCAGTTATTGCTCTCGAATATGAGTAATATTAACCAAAAACTCAGAAAAACAGCTGTTTTTAAGTTTTGATCCATTTCCTAAAAAAGATTAAGAAACGGTAGTTTTTTGGATAATGCAAATATCTTCAAACTTATCAAATTAAGGTCTCTGATTATAAGTAGTATTTGGCAAAAACATGCAAAAACGGCGAGTTCTGAGATTCGATCGATTTCTTAAATAAAGCTTGAAAAACGTCAGTTTTGAAGAAAATCAACCGTTTTTCAAACTTACCCAGTTATTGCTCTCGAATAGAAGTATTATTAACCAAAACCTAGAAAAACGGCTGTTTTTAAGGTTAGATCCATTTCCTTAAAAAGATTGAAAAACGGGAGTTTTTTGGATAATGCAAATATCTTCAAACTTATCAAATTAAGGTCTACGATTTTAAGTAATATTAAGCAACAACATGCAAAAACGGTAAGTTTTCAGATTCAATCGATTTTCTCAAAAAAGCTTGAAAACGTCTGTTATGAAGAAAATAAACCGTTTTTCAAACTTAGCAAGTTATTGCTCTCGAATAGAAGTAATATTAACCAAAACCTTGAAAAACGGCTGTTTTTAAGGTTAGATTAATTTCCTTAAAAAAATTGAAAAACGGGAGTTTTTTGGATAATGCAAATATCATCAAACTAATCAAATAAAGGTCTCCGATTACAAGTAATATTAGGCAAAAACATGCAAAAACAATGAGTTTTGAGAATCGATCGATTTCTTAAAAAAAGCTTGAAAAACGTCGGTTTAAGAAAATAAACCTTTTTTCAAACTTAGCCAGTTATTGCTCTCGAATCTGATTAATATTAACCAAAACCTGGAAAAACGGCCGTTTTTAAGTTTTGATCCATTTCCTTAAAAAGATTGAAAAACGGGAGTTTTTTGGATAAAGCAAATATCATCAAACTTATCAAATAAAGGTCTCCGATTATAAGTAATATTAGGGAAAAACATGCAAAAACAAGGAGTTTTGAGATTCGATCGATTTCTTAAAAAAAGCTTGAAAAACGTCGGTTTAAGAAAATAAACCTTTTTTCAAACTTAGTTAGTTATTGCTCTTGAATCTGATTAATATTAACCAAAACCTACAAAAACGGCCGTTTTTAAGTTTTGATCCATTCCCTTAAAAAGATTGAAAAACGGGAGTTTTTTGGATAAAGCAAATATCATCAAACTTATCAAATAAAGGTCTCCGATTATAAGTAATATTAGGGAAAAACATGCAAAAACAAGGAGTTTTGAGATTCGATCGATTTCTTAAAAAAAGCTTGAAAAACGTCGGTTTAAGAAAATAAAACTTTTTTCAAACTTAGCCAGTTATTGCTCTCGAATCTGATTAATAATAACCAAAACCTGGAAAAATGGCCGTTTTTAAGTTTTGATCCATTTTCTTAAAAAGATTGAAAAACGGGAGTTTTTTGGATAATGCGAATATCATCAAACTTATCAAATAAAGGTCTCCGATTATAAGTAATATTAGGCAAAAACATGCAAAAACAAGGAGTTTTGAGATTCGATCGATTTCTTAAAAAAAGCTTGAAAAACGTCGGTTTAAGAAAATATACCTTTTTTCAAACTTAGCCAGTTATTGCTCTCGAATCTGATTAATATTAACCAAAACCTGGAAAAACGGCCGTTTTTAAGTTTTGATCCATTTCCTTAAAAAGATTAAAAAACGGGAGTTTTTTAGATAATGCAAATATCATCAAACTTATCAAATAAAGGTCTCCGTTTATAAGTAATATTAGGCAAAAACATGCAAAAACAAGGAGTTTTGCGATTCGATCGATTTCTTAAGAAAAGCATGAAAAACGTCAGTTTTGGGAAAATAAACCGTTTTTCAAACTAAGCTAGTTATTGCTCTCGAATTCAAATAATATTATCTAAAACCTGGTAAAACGGCTGTTTTTAAGTTTTGAACCATTTCCTTAAAAAGATTGAAAAACGGGAGTTTTTTGGATAATGCAAATATCTTCAAACTTATCAAATTAAGGTCTCCGATTATAAGTAATATTAGGGAAAAACATTCAAAAACGGCGAGTTTTAAGATTCGATCGATTTCTTAAAAAAAGCTTGAAAAACGTCAGTTTTGGGAAAATAAACCGTTTTTCAAACTTAGCCGGTTATTGCTCTCGAATCTGAGTAATGTTAACCAAAAACCCGGAAAAACAGCCGTTTTTAAGTTTTGATCCATTTCCTAAAAAAGATTGAAAAACGGGAGTTTGTGGATAATGCAAATATCTTCAAACTTATCAAATTAAGGTCTCCGATTATAAGTAACATTAGGCAAAAACATGCAAAAACGGCGAGTTTTGAGATTCGATTGATTTCTTAAAAAAAGCTTGAAAAACGTCAGTTTTGGAGAAAAAAAAACCGTTTTTCAAACTTAGCTAGTTATTGCTCTCGAATAGAAGTAATAGTAACCAAAACCTTAAAAAACGGCTGTTTTTAAGGTTAGATTCATTTTTTAAAAAGATTTAAAAACGGGAGTTTTTTGGATAATGCAAATATCTTCAAACTTATCAAATTAAGGTCTACGATTATAAGTAATATTAAGCAAAAACATGCAAAAACGGTAAGTTTTCAGATTCAATCGATTTCCTCAAAAAAGCTTGAAAACGTCAGTTATGAAGAAAATAAACCGTTTTTTGAAACTTAACAAGTTATTGCTCTCGAATAAAAGTAATTTTAACCAAAACCTTAAAAAACGGCTGTTTTGAAGGTTAGATCCATTTCCTTAAAAAGATTGAAAAACGGGAGTTTTTTGGATAATGAAAATATCTTCAAACTTATCAAATTAAGGTCTACGAATATAAGTAATATTAAGCAAAAACATGCAAAAACGGTAAGTTTTCAGATTCAATCGATTTCCTCAAAAAAGCTTGAAAACGTCAGTTATGAAGAAAATAAACCGTTTTTAAAACTTAGCTAGGTTTTGCTCTCGAATAAAAGTAATATTAACCAAAACCTTAAAAAACGGCTGTTTTTAAGGTTAGATCCATTTCCTTAAAAAGATTGAAAAACGGGAGTTTTTTGGATAATGCAAATATCTTCAAACTTATCAAATTAAGGTCTACGATTTTAAGTAATATTAAGCAACAACATGCATAAACGGTAAGTTTTCAGATTCAATCGATTTTCTCAAAAAAGCTTGAAAACGTCAGTTATGAAGAAAATAAACCGTTTTTCAAACTTAGCAAGTTATTGCTCTCGAATAGAAGTAATATTAACCAAAACCTTGAAAAACGGCTGTTTTTAAGGTTAGATTCATTTCCTTAAAAAAATTGAAAAACGGGAGTTTTTTGGATAATGCAAATATCATCAAACTTATCAAATAAAGGTCTCTGACTATAAGTAATCTTAGGCAAAATCATGCAAAAACGGCGAGTTTTGAGATTCGATCGATTTCTTAAAATAGCTTGAAAAACGTGAGGTATAAGAAAATAAACCGTTTTTGAAACTTAGAAGGTTATTGCTATCGAATAGAAGTAATATTTACCAAAACCTTGAAAAACGGCTGTTTTTTAAGTTAGATCCATTTCCTAAAAAAGATTAAGAAACGGTAGTTTTTTGGATAATGCAAATATCTTCAAACTTATCAAATTAAGGTCTCTGATTATAAGTAATATTAGGCAAAAACATGCAAAAACGGCAAGTTCTGAGATTCGATCGATTTCTTAAAAAAAGCTTGAAAACGTCAGTTTCCAAGAAAATAAACCGTTTTTCGAACTTAGGAAGTTATTGCTCTCGAATAGAAGTAATATTATCAAAAACCTTGAAAAACAGCTGTTTTTAAGGTTAGATCCATTTCCTCAAAAAGATTGAAAAACGGGAGTTTTTTGGATAATGCAAATATCTTCAAACTTATCAAATTAAGGTCTACGATTATAAGTAATATTAGGCAAAAACATGCAAAAACGGCGAGTTTTTAGATCCGATCGATTTCTTAAAAAAAGCTTGAAAAACGTCAGTTTTGGAGAAAAAAAACCGTTTTTCAAACTTAACAAGTTATTGCTCTCGAATAGAAGTAATATTAACCAAAACCTTAAAAAACGGCTGTTTTGAAGGTTAGATTCATTTTCTTAAAAAGATTTAAAAACGGGAGTTTTTTGGATAATGCAAATATCTTCAAACTTATCAAATTAAGGTCTACGATTATAAGTAATATTAAGCAAAAACATGCAAAAACGGTAAGTTTTCGGATTCAATCGATTTCCTCAAAAAAGCTTGAAAACGTCAGTTAGGAAGAAAATAAACCGTTTTTGAAACTTAACAAGTTATTGCTCTCGAATAAAAGTAATTTTAACCAAAACCTTAAAAAACGGCTGTTTTGAAGGTTAGATCCATTTCCTTAAAAAGATTGAAAAACGGGAGTTTGTTGGATAATGCAAATATCATCAAACTTATCAAATAAAGGTCTCTGACTATAAGTAATCTTAGGCAAAATCATGCAAAAACGGCGAGTTTTGAGATTCGATCGATTTCTTAAAATAGCTTGAAAAACGTGAGGTATAAGAAAATAAACCGTTTTTCAAACTTAGGCGGTTATTGCTCTCGAAAAGAAGTAATATTAACCAAAACCTTATAAAAACGGCTGTTTTTAAGGTTAGATCCATTTCCTTAAAAAGATTGAAAAACGGGAGTTTTTTTGGATAATGCAAATATCTTCAAACCTATTAAATTAAGGTCTACGATTATAAGTAATATTAAGCAAAAACATGCAAAAACGGTAAGTTTTCAGATTCAATCGATTTCCTCAAAAAAGCTTGAAAACGTCAGTTATGAAGAAAATAAACCGTTTTTCAAACTTAGCAAGTTATTGCTCTCGAATAGAAGTAATATTACCTAAAACCTTGAAAAACGGCTGTTTTTAAGGTTAGATCCATTTCCTTAAAAAGATTGAAAAACATGCGTTTTTTGGATAATGCAAATATCATCAAACTTATCAAATAAAGGTCTCCGATTATAAGTAATATTAGGCAAAAACATGCAAAAACAAGGAGTTTTGCGATTCGATCGATTTCTTAAGAAAAGCATGAAAAACGTCAGTTTTGGGAAAATAAACCGTTTTTCAAACTAAGCTAGTTATTGCTCTCGAATTCAAATAATATTAACTAAAACCTGGTAAAACGGCTGTTTTTAAGTTTTGAACCATTTCCTTAAAAAGATTGAAAAACGGGAGTTTTTTGGATAATGCAAATACCTTCAAACTTATCAAATTAAGGTCTCCGATTATAAGTAATATTAGGGAAAAACATTCAAAAACGGCGAGTTTTAAGATTCGATCGATTTCTTAAAAAAAGCTTGAAAAACGTCAGTTTTGGGAAAATAAACCGTTTTTCAAACTTAGCCGGTTATTGCTCTTGAATCTGAGTAATGTTAACCAAAAACCCGGAAAAACAGCCGTTTTTAAGTTTTGATCCATTTCCTAAAAAAGATTGAAAAACGGGAGTTTGTGGATAATGCAAATATCTTCAAACTTATCAAATTAAGGTCTCCGATTATAAGTAACATTAGGCAAAAACATGCAAAAACGGCGAGTTTTGAGATTCGATTGATTTCTTAAAAAAAGCTTGAAAAACGTCAGTTTTGGAGAAAAAAAACCGTTTTTCAAACTTAGCTAGTTATTGCTCTCGAATAGAAGTAATAGTAACCAAAACCTTAAAAAACGGCTGTTTTTAAGGTTAGATTCATTTTCTTAAAAAGATTTAAAAACGGGAGTTTTTTGGATAATGCAAATATCTTCAAACTTATCAAATTAAGGTCTACGATTATAAGTAATATTAAGCAAAAACATGCAAAAACGGTAAGTTTTCAGATTCAATCGATTTCTTCAAAAAAGCATGAAAAACGTCAGTTTTGAAGAAAATAAACCGTTTTTCAAACATAGCCAGTTATTGCTCTCGAATAGAAGTAGTAGTAACCAAAACCTTGAAAAACGGCTGTTTTTAAGGTTAGATTCATTTCCTTAAAAAGATTGAAAAACGGGTTTTTTTTGGATAATGCAAATATCTTCAAACTTATCAAATTAAGGTCTACGATTATAAGTAATATTAAGCAAAAACATGCAAAAACGGTAAGTTTTCAGATTCAATCGATTTCCTCAAAAAAGCTTGAAAACGTCAGTTATGAAGAAAATAAACCGTTTTTGAAACTTTGCAAGTTATTGCTCTCAAATAAAAGTAATATTAACCAAAACCTTGAAAAACGGCTGTTTTGAAGGTTAGATCCATTTCCTTAAAAAAATTGAAAAACAAGAGTTTTTTGGATAATGCAAATATCATCAAACTTATCAAATAAAGGTCTCCGATTATAAGTAATATTAGGCAAAAACATGCAAAAACGGCGAGTTTTAAGATTCGATCGATTTCTTAAAAAAAGCTTGAAAAACGTCGGTTTAAGAAAATAAACTGTTTTTTAAACTTAGCCAGTTATTGCTCTCGAATCTGATTAATATTAACCAAAACCTGGAAAAATGCCCGTTTTTAAGTTTTGATCGATTTCCTTAAAAAGATTGAAAAACGGGAGTTTTTTGGATAATGCAAATATCTTTAAACTTAACAAATTAAGCTCTCCGATTATATGTAATATTAGGCAAAAACATGCAAAAACGGCGAGTTTCGAGATTTGATCGATTTCTTAAAAAAAGCTTGAAAAACATCAGTTTTGGGAAAATAAACAGTTTTTCAAACTTAGGCGGTTTTTGCTCTCGAATCTGAGTAATATTAACCAAAAACTTAGAAAAACAGCCGTTTTTAAGTTTTTATCCATTTCCTTAAAGAGATTGAAAAACGGAAGTTTTTGGATAATGCAAATATTTTCAAACTTATCAAATTAAGGTCTCCGATTATAAGTAATATTAGGCAAAAACATGCAAACACGGCGAGTTTTGAGATTCGATCGATTTCTTAAAAAAAGCTTGAAAAAAGTCGGTTTTAAGAAAAAACACCGTTTTTCAAACTTAGCCAGTTATTGCTCACGAATCGGATTAATATTAACCAAAAACCTGGAAAATGGTCGTTTACAAGTTTTGATCCATTTCCTTAAAAAGATTGAAAAACGGGAGCTTTTTAGATAATGCAAATATCTTCAAACTTATCAAATTAAGGTCTCCGATTATAAGTAATATTGGGCAAAAACATGCAAAAACGGCGAGTTTTGAGATTCGATCGATTTCTTAAAAAAAGCATAAAAAACGTCAGTTTTGAAGAAAATAAACCGTTTTTCAAACTTAGATAGTTATTGCTCTCGAATAGAAGTAGTAGTAACCAAAACCTTGAAAAACGGCTGTTTTTAAGGTTAGATTCATTTCCTTAAAAAGATTGAAAAACGGGTGTTTTTTGGATAATGCAAATATCTTCAAACTTATCAAATTAAGGTCTACGATTATAAATAATATTAAGCAAAAACGGTAAGTTTTCAGATTCAATCGATTTCCTTAAAAAAGCTTGAAAACGTCAGTTATGAAGAAAATAAACCGTTTTTGAAACAGCAAGTTATTGCTCTCAAATAAAAGTAATATTAACCAAAACCTTGAAAAACGGCTGTTTTGAAGGTTAGATCCATTTCCTTAAAACATTGAAAAACGGGAGTTTTTTAGGTAATGCAAATATCTTCAAACTTATCAAATTAAGGTTTCCGATTATATGTAATATTAAGCAAAAACATGCAAAAACGGCGAGTTTTGAGATTCGATCGATTTCTTAAAAAAAGCTTGAAAAACGTCAGTTTTGAAGAAAATAAACCGTTTTTCAAACTTAGCCGGTTATTGCTCTCGAATAGAAGTAATATTAACCAAAACCTTGAAAAACGGCTGTTTTTAAGGTTAGATCCATTTCCTTAAAAAGATTGAAAAACGGGAGTTTTTTTGGATAATGCAAATATCTTCAAACCTATTAAATTAAGGTCTACGATTATAAGTAATATTAAGCAAAAACATGCAAAAACGGTAAGTTTTCAGATTCAATCGATTTCCTCAAAAAAGCTTGAAAACGTCAGTTATGAAGAAAATAAACCGTTTTTCAAACTTAGCAAGTTATTGCTCTCGAATAGAAGTAATATTACCTAAAACCTTGAAAAACGGCTGTTTTTAAGGTTAGATCCATTTCCTTAAAAAGATTGAAAAACATGCGTTTTTTAGATAATGCAAGTATCATCAAACTTATCAAATAAAGGTCTCCGATTATAAGTAATATTAGGCAAAAACATGCAAAAACGGCGAATTTTAAGATTCGATCGATTTCTTAAAAAAAGCTTGAAAAACTTCGGTTTAAGAAAATAAACTGTTTTTCAAACTTAGCTAGTTATTGCTCTCGAATTTGATTAATATTAACCAAAACCTGGAAAAACGGCTGTTTTTTAGGTTAGATCCATTTCCTTAAAAAGATTGAAAAACGGGAGTTTTTTGGATAATGCAAATATCTTCAAACTTATCAAATTAAGGTCTCCGATTATAAGTTATATTAGGCAAAAACATGCAAAAACAACGAGTTTTGAGATTCGATCGATTTCTTAAAAAAAGCTTGAAAAACGTCAGTTTTGAAGAAAATAAAACGTTTTTTAAACTTAGCCAGCTATTGCTCTCGAATAGAAGTAATATTGACCAAAACCTTGAAAAACGGCTGTTTTTAAGGTTAGATCCATTTCCTTAAAAAGATTAAAAAACGGGCGTTTTTTGGATAATGCAAATATCATCAAACATATCAAATTAAGGTCTCCGATTATAACTAACATTAGGCAAAAACATGCACAAACGGCGAGTTTTGAGATTCGATCGATTACTTAAAAAAAAGCTTGAAAAACGTCAGTTTTGAAGAAAATAAACCGTTTTTCAAACTTAGCCAGTTATTGCTCTCGAATAGAAGTAATATTAACCAAAACCTAGAAAAACGGCTGTTTTTAAGGTTAGATCCATTTCCTTAAAAAGATTGAAAAACGGAAGTTTTTGGATGATGCAAATATTTTCAAACTTATCAAATTAATGTCTCCGAATATAAGTAATATTAGGCAAAAACATGCAAACACGGCGAGTTTTGAGATTCGATCGATTTCTTAAAAAAAGCTTGAAAAAGGTCAGTTTTAAGAAAATAAACCGTGTTTCAAACTTAGCCAGTTATTGCTCTCGAATCTGATTAATATTACCTAAAACCTGGAAGAGTGCCGTTTTTAAGTTTTGATCCATTTCCTTAAAAAGATTGAAAAACGGGAGTTTTTTGGATAATGCAAATATCTTCAAACTTAACAAATTAAGGTCTCCGATTATATGTAATATTAGGCAAAAACATGCAAAAACGGCGAGTTTTGAGATTCGATCGATTTCTTTAAAAAACGTGGAAAACGTCAGTTTTAAGAAAAAACACAGTTTTTCAAACTTAGCCAGTTATTGCTCACGAATCTGATTAATATTAACCAAAAACCTAGAAAAACGGTCGTTTTTAGGTTTTGATCCATTTCCTTAAAAAGATTGAAAAACGGAAGTTTTTGGATAATGCAAATATCTTCAAACTTATCAAATTAAGGTCTCCGATTATAAGTAATATTAGGCAAAAACATGCCAACACGGCGAGAATTGAGATTCAATCGATTTCTTAAAAAAAGCTTGAAAAAGGTCAGTTTTAAGAAAATAAACCGTGTTTCAAACTTAGCCAGTTATTGCTCTCGAATCTGATTAATATTAACCAAAACCTAGAAAAACTGCCGTTTTTAAGTTTTGATCCATTTCCTTAAAAAGATTGAAAAACGGGCGATTTTTTGGATACCGCAAATATCTTCAAACTTATCAAATAAAGGTCTCCGATTATAAGTAATATTAGGCAAAAACATGCAAAAACAGCGAGTTTTGAGATTCGATCGATTTCTTAAAAAAAGCATGAAAAACGTCAGTTTTAAAGAAAATAAACCGTTTTTCAAACTTAGCCAGTTATTGTTCTCGAATAGAAGTAATAGTAACCAAAACCTTGAAAAACGGCTGTTTTTAAGGTTAGATTCATTTCCTTAAAAAGATTGAAAAGCGGGAGTTTTTTGGATAATGAAAATATCTTCAAACTTATCAAATTAAGGTCTACGATTATAAGTAATATTAAGCAAAAACATGCAAAAACGGTAAGTTTTCAGATTCAATCGATTTCCTCAAAAAAGCTTGAAAACGTCAGTTATGAAGAAAATAAACCGTTTTTTAAACTAAGCTAGTTATTGCTCTCGAATAAAAGTAATATTAACCAAAACCTTAAAAAACGGCTGTTTTGAAGGTTAGATCCATTTCCTTAAAAGAGTGAAAAACGGGAGTTTGTTGGATAATGCAAATATCATCAAACTTATCAAATAAAGGTCTCCGATTATATGTAATATTAGGCCAAAACATGCAAAAACGGCGAGTTTTAAGATTCGATCGATTTCTTAAAAAAAGCTTGAAAAACGTCAGTTATAGGAGAATAAACCGTTTTTAAAACTTAGGCAGTTATTGCTCTCGAATATGAGTAATATTAACCAAAAACTCAGAAAAACAGCTGTTTTTAAGTTTTGATCCATTTCCTAAAAAAGATTAAGAAACGGTAGTTTTTTGGATAATGCAAATATCTTCAAACTTATCAAATTAAGGTCTCTGATTATAAGTAGTATTTGGCAAAAACATGCAAAAACGGCGAGTTCTGAGATTCGATCGATTTCTTAAATAAAGCTTGAAAAACGTCAGTTTTGAAGAAAATCAACCGTTTTTCAAACTTACCCAGTTATTGCTCTCGAATAGAAGTATTATTAACCAAAACCTAGAAAAACGGCTGTTTTTAAGGTTAGATCCATTTCCTTAAAAAGATTGAAAAACGGGAGTTTTTTGGATAATGCAAATATCTTCAAACTTATCAAATTAAGGTCTACGATTTTAAGTAATATTAAGCAACAACATGCATAAACGGTAAGTTTTCAGATTCAATCGATTTTCTCAAAAAAGCTTGAAAACGTCTGTTATGAAGAAAATAAACCGTTTTTCAAACTTAGCAAGTTATTGCTCTCGAATAGAAGTAATATTAACCAAAACCTTGAAAAACGGCTGTTTTTAAGGTTAGATTAATTTCCTTAAAAAAATTGAAAAACGGGAGTTTTTTGGATAATGCAAATATCATCAAACTAATCAAATAAAGGTCTCCGATTATAAGTAATATTAGGCAAAAACATGCAAAAACAATGAGTTTTGAGAATCGATCGATTTCTTAAAAAAAGCTTGAAAAACGTCGGTTTAAAAAAATAAACCTTTTTTCAAACTTAGCCAGTTATTGCTCTCGAATCTGATTAATATTAACCAAAACCTGGAAAAACGGCCGTTTTTAAGTTTTGATCCATTTCCTTAAAAAGATTGAAAAACGGGAGTTTTTTGGATAAAGCAAATATCATCAAACTTATCAAATAAAGGTCTCCGATTATAAGTAATATTAGGGAAAAACATGCAAAAACAAGGAGTTTTGAGATTCGATCGATTTCTTAAAAAAAGCTTGAAAAACGTCGGTTTAAGAAAATAAACCTTTTTTCAAACTTAGTTAGTTATTGCTCTTGAATCTGATTAATATTAACCAAAACCTACAAAAACGGCCGTTTTTAAGTTTTGATCCATTCCCTTAAAAAGATTGAAAAACGGGAGTTTTTTGGATAAAGCAAATATCATCAAACTTATCAAATAAAGGTCTCCGATTATAAGTAATATTAGGGAAAAACATGCAAAAACAAGGAGTTTTGAGATTCGATCGATTTCTTAAAAAAAGCTTGAAAAACGTCGGTTTAAGAAAATAAACCTTTTTTCAAACTTAGCCAGTTATTGCTCTCGAATCTGATTAATAATAACCAAAACCTGGAAAAATGGCCGTTTTTAAGTTTTGATCCATTTTCTTAAAAAGATTGAAAAACGGGAGTTTTTTGGATAATGCGAATATCATCAAACTTATCAAATAAAGGTCTCCGATTATAAGTAATATTAGGCAAAAACATGCAAAAACAAGGAGTTTTGAGATTCGATCGATTTCTTAAAAAAAGCTTGAAAAACGTCGGTTTAAGAAAATATACCTTTTTTCAAACTTAGCCAGTTATTGCTCTCGAATCTGATTAATATTAACCAAAACCTGGAAAAACGGCCGTTTTTAAGTTTTGATCCATTTCCTTAAAAAGATTAAAAAACGGGAGTTTTTTGGATAATGCAAATATCATCAAACTTATCAAATAAAGGTCTCCGTTTATAAATAATATTAGGCAAAAACATGCAAAAACAAGGAGTTTTGCGATTCGATCGATTTCTTAAGAAAAGCATGAAAAACGTCAGTTTTGGGAAAATAAACCGTTTTTCAAACTAAGCTAGTTATTGCTCTCGAATTCAAATAATATTAACTAAAACCTGGTAAAACGGCTGTTTTTAAGTTTTGAACCATTTCCTTAAAAAGATTGAAAAACGGGAGTTTTTTGGATAATGCAAATATCTTCAAACTTATCAAATTAAGGTCTCCGATTATAAGTAATATTAGGGAAAAACATTCAAAAACGGCGAGTTTTAAGATTCGATCGATTTCTTAAAAAAAGCTTGAAAAACGTCAGTTTTGGGAAAATAAACCGTTTTTCAAACTTAGCCGGTTATTGCTCTCGAATCTGAGTAATGTTAACCAAAAACCCGGAAAAACAGCCGTTTTTAAGTTTTGATCCATTTCCTAAAAAAGATTGAAAAACGGGAGTTTGTGGATAATGCAAATATCTTCAAACTTATCAAATTAAGGTCTCCGATTATAAGTAACATTAGGCAAAAACATGCAAAAACGGCGAGTTTTGAGATTCGATTGATTTCTTAAAAAAAGCTTGAAAAACGTCAGTTTTGGAGAAAAAAAAACCGTCTTTCAAACTTAGCTAGTTATTGCTCTCGAATAGAAGTAATAGTAACCAAAACCTTAAAAAACGGCTGTTTTTAAGGTTAGATTCATTTTCTTAAAAAGATTTAAAAACGGGAGTTTTTAAATTAAGGTCTACGATTATAAGTAATATTAAGCAAAAACATGCAAAAACGGTAAGTTTTCAGATTCAATCGATTTCCTCAAAAAAGCATGAAAAACGTCAGTTTTGAAGAAAAAAAACCGTTGTTCAAACTTAGCCAGTTATTGCTCTCGAATAGAAGTAGTAGTAACCAAAACCTTGAAAAACGGCTGTTTTTAAGGTTAGATTCATTTCCTTAAAAAGATTGAAAAGCGGGAGTTTTTTGGATAATGAAAATATCTTCAAACTTATCAAATTAAGGTCTACGATTATAAGTAATATTAAGCAAAAACATGCAAAAACGGTAAGTTTTCAGATTCAATCGATTTCCTCAAAAAAGCTTGAAAACGTCAGTTATGAAGAAAATAAACCGTTTTTGAAACTTTGCAAGTTATTGCTCTCAAATAAAAGTAATATTAACCAAAACCTTGAAAAACGGCTGTTTTGAAGGTTAGATCCATTTCCTTAAAAAAATTGAAAAACGAGAGTTTTTTGGATAATGCAAATATCATCAAACTTATCAAATAAAGGTCTCCGATTATAAGTAATATTAGGCAAAAACATGCAAAAACGGCGAGTTTTGAGATTCGATCGATTTCTTAAAAAAAGCTTGAAAAACGTCGGTTTAAGAAAATAAACTGTTTTTTAAACTTAGCCAGTTATTGCTCTCGAATCTGATTAATATTAACCAAAACCTGGAAAAATGCCCGTTTTTAAGTTTTGATCGATTTCCTTAAAAAGATTGAAAAACGGGACTTTTTGGATAATGCAAATATCTTTAAACTTAACAAATTAAGCTCTCCGATTATATGTAATATTAGGCAAAAACATGCAAAAACGGCGAGTTTCGAGATTTGATCGATTTCTTAAAAAAAGCTTGAAAAACATCAGTTTTGGGAAAATAAACAGTTTTTCAAACTTAGGCAGTTTTTGCTCTCGAATCTGAGTAATATTAACCAAAAACTTAGAAAAACAGCCGTTTTTAAGTTTTTATCCATTTCCTTAAAGAGATTGAAAAATGGAAGTTTTTGGATAATGCAAATATTTTCAAACTTATCAAATTAAGGTCTCCGATTATAAGTAATATTAGGCAAAAACATGCAAACACGGCGAGTTTTGAGATTCGATCGATTTCTTAAAAAAAGCTTGAAAAAAGTCGGTTTTAAGAAAAAACACCGTTTTTCAAACTTAGCCAGTTATTGCTCACGAATCTGATTAATATTAACCAAAAACCTGGAAAATGGTCGTTTATAAGTTTTGATCCATTTCCTTAAAAAGATTGAAAAACGGGAGCTTTTTAGATAATGCAAATATCTTCAAACTTATCAAATTAAGGTCTCCGATTATAAGTAATATTGGGCAAAAACATGCAAAAACGGCGAGTTTTGAGATTCGATCGATTTCTTAAAAAAAGCATAAAAAACGTCAGTTTTGAAGAAAATAAACCGTTTTTCAAACTTAGATAGTTATTGCTCTCGAATAGAAGTAGTAGTAACCAAAACCTTGAAAAACGGCTGTTTTTAAGGTAAGATTCATTTCCTTAAAAAGATTGAAAAACGGGTGTTTTTTGGATAATGCAAATATCTTCAAACTTATCAAATTAAGGTCTACGATTATAAATAATATTAAGCAAAAACATGCAAAAACGGTAAGTTTTCAGATTCAATCGATTTCCTCAAAAAAGCTTGAAAACGTCAGTTATGAAGAAAATAAACCGTTTTTGAAACTTAGCAAGTTATTGCTCTCAAATAAAAGTAATATTAACCAAAACCTTGAAAAACGGCTGTTTTGAAGGTTAGATCCATTTCCTTAAAACATTGAAAAACGGGAGTTTTTTAGGTAATGCAAATATCTTCAAACTTATCAAATTAAGGTTTCCGATTATATGTAATATTAAGCAAAAACATGCAAAAACGGCGAGTTTTGAGATTCGATCGATTTCTTAAAAAAAGCTTGAAAAACGTCAGTTTTGAAGAAAATAAACCGTTTTTCAAACTTAGCCGGTTATTGCTCTCGAATAGAAGTAATATTAACCAAAACCTTGAAAATCGGCTGTTTTTAAGGTTAGATCCATTTCCTTAAAAAGATTGAAAAACGGGAGTTTTTTTGGATAATGCAAATATCTTCAAACCTATTAAATTAAGGTCTACGATTATAAGTAATATTAAGCAAAAACATGCAAAAACGGTAAGTTTTCAGATTCAATCGATTTCCTCAAAAAAGCTTGAAAACGTCAGTTATGAAGAAAATAAACCGTTTTTCAAACTTAGCAAGTTATTGCTCTCGAATAGAAGTAATATTACCTAAAACCTTGAAAAACGGCTGTTTTTAAGGTTAGATCCATTTCCTTAAAAAGATTGAAAAACATGCGTTTTTTGGATAATGCAAATATCATCAAACTTATCAAATAAAGGTCTCCGATTATAAGTAATATTAGGCAAAAACATGCAAAAACGGCGAATTTTAAGATTCGATCGATTTCTTAAAAAAAGCTTGAAAAACTTCGGTTTAAGAAAATAAACTGTTTTTCAAACTTAGCCAGTTATTGCTCTCGAATCTGATTAATATTAACCAAAACCTGGAAAAACGGCTGTTTTTTAGGTTAGATCCATTTCCTTAAAAAGATTGAAAAACGGGAGTTTTTTGGATAATGAAAATATCTTCAAACTTATCAAATTAAGGTCTCCGATTATAAGTTATATTAGGCAAAATCATGCAAAAACAACGAGTTTTGAGATTCGATCGATTTCTTAAAAAAAGCTTGAAAAACGTCAGTTTTGAAGAAAATAAAACGTTTTTTAAACTTAGCCAGTTATTGCTCTCGAATAGAAGTAATATTGACCAAAACCTTGAAAAACGGCTGTTTTTAAGGTTAGATCCATTTCCTTAAAAAGATTAAAAAACGGGCGTTTTTTGGATAATGCAAATATCATCAAACATATCAAATTAAGGTCTCCGATTATAACTAACATTAGGCAAAAACATGCACAAACGGCGAGTTTTGAGATTCGATCGATTACTTAAAAAAAAGCTTGAAAAACGTCAGTTTTGAAGAAAATAAACCGTTTTTCAAACTTAGCCAGTTATTGCTCTCGAATAGAAGTAATATTAACCAAAACCTAGAAAAACGGCTGTTTTTGAGGTTAGATCCATTTCCTTAAAAAGATTGAAAAACGGAAGTTTTTGGATGATGCAAATATTTTCAAACTTATCAAATTAATGTCTCCGAATATAAGTAATATTAGGCAAAAACATGCAAACACGGCGAGTTTTGAGATTCGATCGATTTCTTAAAAAAAGCTTGAAAAAGGTCAGTTTTAAGAAAATAAACCGTGTTTCAAACTTAGCCAGTTATTGCTCTCGAATCTGATTAATATTACCTAAAACCTGGAAGAGTGCCGTTTTTAAGTTTTGATCCATTTCCTTAAAAAGATTGAAAAACGGGAGTTTTTTGGATAATGCAAATATCTTCAAACTTAACAAATTAAGGTCTCCGATTATATGTAATATTAGGCAAAAACATGCAAAAACGGCGAGTTTTGAGATTCGATCGATTTCTTTAAAAAACGTGGAAAACGTCAGTTTTAAGAAAAAACACGGTTTTCAAACTTAGCCAGTTATTGCTCACGAATCTGATTAATATTAACCAAAAACCTAGAAAAACGGTCGTTTTTAGGTTTTGATCCATTTCCTTAAAAAGATTGAAAAACGGAAGTTTTTGGATAATGCAAATATCTTCAAACTTATCAAATTAAGGTCTCCGATTATAAGTAATATTAGGCAAAAACATGCCAACACGGCGAGAATTGAGATTCAATCGATTTCTTAAAATAAGCTTGAAAAAGGTCAGTTTTAAGAAAATAAACCGTGTTTCAAACTTAGCCAGTTATTGCTCTCGAATCTGATTAATATTAACCAAAACCTAGAAAAACTGCCGTTTTTAAGTTTTGATCCATTTCCTTAAAAAGATTGAAAAACGGGCGTTTTTTTGGATACCGCAAATATCTTCAAACTTATCAAATAAAGGTCTCCGATTATAAGTAATATTAGGCAAAAACATGCAAAAACAGCGAGTTTTGAGATTCGATCGATTTCTTAAAAAAAGCATGAAAAACGTCAGTTTTAAAGAAAATAAACCGTTTTTCAAACTTAGCCAGTTATTGTTCTCGAATAGAAGTAATAGTAACCAAAACCTTGAAAAACGGCTGTTTTTAAGGTTAGATTCATTTCCTTAAAAAGATTGAAAAGCGGGAGTTTTTTGGATAATGAAAATATCTTCAAACTTATCAAATTAAGGTCTACGATTATAAGTAATATTAAGCAAAAACATGCAAAAACGGTAAGTTTTCAGATTCAATCGATTTCCTCAAAAAAGCTTGAAAACGTCAGTTATGAAGAAAATAAACCGTTTTTTAAACTAAGCTAGTTATTGCTCTCGAATAAAAGTAATATTAACCAAAACCTTAAAAAACGTCTGTTTTGAAGGTTAGATCCATTTCCTTAAAAGAGTGAAAAACGGGAGTTTGTTGGATAATGCAAATATCATCAAACTTATCAAATAAAGGTCTCCGATTATATGTAATATTAGGCAAAAACATGCAAAAACGGCGAGTTTTAAGATTCGATCGATTTCTTAAAAAAAGCTTGAAAAACGTCAGTTATAGGAGAATAAACCGTTTTTAAAACTTAGGCAGTTATTGCTCTCGAATATGAGTAATATTAACCAAAAACTCAGAAAAACAGCTGTTTTTAAGTTTTGATCCATTTCCTAAAAAAGATTAAGAAACGGTAGTTTTTTGGATAATGCAAATATCTTCAAAGTTATCAAATTAAGGTCTCTGATTATAAGTAGTATTTGGCAAAAACATGCAAAAACGGCGGGTTCTGAGATTCGATCGATTTCTTAAATAAAGCTTGAAAAACGTCAGTTTTGAAGAAAATCAACCGTTTTTCAAACTTACCCAGTTATTGCTCTCGAATAGAAGTATTATTAACCAAAACCTAGAAAAACGGCTGTTTTTAAGGTTAGATCCATTTCCTTAAAAAGATTGAAAAACGGGAGTTTTTTGGATAATGCAAATATCTTCAAACTTATCAAATTAAGGTCTACGATTTTAAGTAATATTAAGCAACAACATGCATAAACGGTAAGTTTTCAGATTCAATCGATTTTCTCAAAAAAGCTTGAAAACGTCTGTTATGAAGAAAATAAACCGTTTTTCAAACTTAGCAAGTTATTGCTCTCGAATAGAAGTAATATTAACCAAAACCTTGAAAAACGGCTGTTTATAAGGTTAGATTAATTTCCTTAAAAAAATTGAAAAACGGGAGTTTTTTGGATAATGCAAATATCATCAAACTAATCAAATAAAGGTCTCCGATTATAAGTAATATTAGGCAAAAACATGCAAAAACAATGAGTTTTGAGAATCGATCGATTTCTTAAAAAAAGCTTGAAAAACGTCGGTTTAAGAAAATAAACCTTTTTTCAAACTTAGCCAGTTATTGCTCTCGAATCTGATTAATATTAACCAAAACCTGGAAAAACGGCCGTTTTTAAGTTTTGATCCATTTCCTTAAAAAGATTGAAAAACGGGAGTTTTTTGGATAAAGCAAATATCATCAAACTTATCAAATAAAGGTCTCCGATTATAAGTAATATTAGGGAAAAACATGCAAAAACAAGGAGATTTGAGATTCGATCGATTTCTTAAAAAAAGCTTGAAAAACGTCGGTTTAAGAAAATAAACCTTTTTTCAAACTTAGTTAGTTATTGCTCTTGAATCTGATTAATATTAACCAAAACCTACAAAAACGGCCGTTTTTAAGTTTTGATCCATTCCCTTAAAAAGATTGAAAAACGGGAGTTTTTTGGATAAAGCAAATATCATCAAACTTATCAAATAAAGGTCTCCGATTATAAGTAATATTAGGGAAAAACATGCAAAAACAAGGAGTTTTGAGATTCGATCGATTTCTTAAAAAAAGCTTGAAAAACGTCGGTTTAAGAAAATAAACCTTTTTTCAAACTTAGCCAGTTATTGCTCTCGAATCTGATTAATAATAACCAAAACCTGGAAAAATGGCCGTTTTAAAGTTTTGATCCATTTTCTTAAAAAGATTGAAAAACGGGAGTTTTTTGGATAATGCGAATATCATCAAACTTATCAAATAAAGGTCTCCGATTATAAGTAATATTAGGCAAAAACATGCAAAAACAAGGAGTTTTGAGATTCGATCGATTTCTTAAAAAAAGCTTGAAAAACGTCGGTTTAAGAAAATATACCTTTTTTCAAACTTAGCCAGTTATTGCTCTCGAATCTGATTAATATTAACCAAAACCTGGAAAAACGGCCGTTTTTAAGTTTTGATCCATTTCCTTAAAAAGATTAAAAAACGGGAGTTTTTTGGATAATGCAAATATCATCAAACTTATCAAATAAAGGTCTCCGTTTATAAGTAATATTAGGCAAAAACATGCAAAAACAAGGAGTTTTGCGATTCGATCGATTTCTTAAGAAAAGCATGAAAAACGTCAGTTTTGGGAAAATAAACCGTTTTTCAAACTAAGCTAGTTATTGCTCTCGAATTCAAATAATATTAACTAAAACCTGGTAAAACGGCTGTTTTTAAGTTTTGAACCATTTCCTTAAAAAGATTGAAAAACGGGAGTTTTTTGGATAATGCAAATATCTTCAAACTTATCAAATTAAGGTCTCCGATTATAAGTAATATTAGGGAAAAACATTCAAAAACGGCGAGTTTTAAGATTCGATCGATTTCTTAAAAAAAGCTTGAAAAACGTCAGTTTTGGGAAAATAAACCGTTTTTCAAACTTAGCCGGTTATTGCTCTCGAATCTGAGTAATGTTAACCAAAAACCCGGAAAAACAGCCGTTTTTAAGTTTTGATCCATTTCCTAAAAAAGATTGAAAAACGGGAGTTTGTGGATAATGCAAATATCTTCAAACTTATCAAATTAAGGTCTCCGATTATAAGTAACATTAGGCAAAAACATGCAAAAACGGCGAGTTTTGAGATTCGATTGATTTCTTAAAAAAAGCTTGAAAAACGTCAGTTTTGGAGAAAAAAAAACCGTTTTTCAAACTTAGCTAGTTATTGCTCTCGAATAGAAGTAATAGTAACCAAAACCTTAAAAAACGGCTGTTTTTAAGGTTAGATTCATTTTCTTAAAAAGATTTAAAAACGGGAGTTTTTTGGATAATGCAAATATCTTCAAACTTATCAAATTAAGGTCTACGATTATAAGTAATATTAAGCAAAAACATGCAAAAACGGTAAGTTTTCAGATTCAATCGATTTCCTCAAAAAAGCATGAAAAACGTCAGTTTTGAAGAAAATAAACCGTTTTTTAAACTTAGCCAGTTATTGCTCTCGAATAGAAGTAGTAGTAACCAAAACCTTGAAAAACGGCTGTTTTTAAGGTTAGATTCATTTCCTTAAAAAGATTGAAAAACGGGTTTATTTTGGATAATGCAAATATCTTCAAACTTATCAAATTAAGGTCTACGATTATAAGTAATATTAAGCAAAAACATGCAAAAACGGTAAGTTTTCAGATTCAATCGATTTCCTCAAAAAAGCTTGAAAACGTCAGTTATGAAGAAAATAAACCGTTTTTGAAACTTTGCAAGTTATTGCTCTCAAATAAAAGTAATATTAACCAAAACCTTGAAAAACGGCTGTTTTGAAGGTTAGATCCATTTGCTTAAAAAAATTGAAAAACGAGAGTTTTTTGGATAATGCAAATATCATCAAACTTATCAAATAAAGGTCTCCGATTATAAGTAATATTAGGCAAAAACATGCAAAAACGGCGAGTTTTGAGATTCGATCGATTTCTTAAAAAAAGCTTGAAAAACGTCGGTTTAAGAAAATAAACTGTTTTTTAAACTTAGCCAGTTATTGCTCTCGAATCTGATTAATATTAACCAAAACCTGGAAAAATGCCCGTTTTTAAGTTTTGATCGATTTCCTTAAAAAGATTGAAAAACGGGAGTTTTTTGGATAATGCAAATATCTTTAAACTTAAAGAATTAAGCTCTCCGATTATATGTAATATTAGGCAAAAACATGCAAAAACGGCGAGTTTCGAGATTTGATCGATTTCTTAAAAAAAGCTTGAAAAACATCAGTTTTGGGAAAATAAACAGTTTTTCAAACTTAGGCAGTTTTTGCTCTCGAATCTGAGTAATATTAACCAAAAACTTAGAAAAACAGCCGTTTTTAAGTTTTTATCCATTTCCTTAAAGAGATTGAAAAACGGAAGTTTTTGGATAATGCAAATATTTTCAAACTTATCAAATTAAGGTCTCCGATTATAAGTAATATTAGGCAAAAACATGCAAACACGGCGAGTTTTGAGATTCGATCGATTTCTTAAAAAAAGCTTGAAAAAAGTCGGTTTTAAGAAAAAACACCGTTTTTCAAACTTAGCCAGTTATTGCTCACGAATCTGATTAATATTAACCAAAAACCTGGAAAATGGTCGTTTATAAGTTTTGATCCATTTCCTTAAAAAGATTGAAAAACGGGAGCTTTTTAGATAATGCAAATATCTTCAAACTTATCAAATTAAGGTCTCCGATTATAAGTAATATTGGGCAAAAACATGCAAAAACGGCGAGTTTTGAGATTCGATCGATTTCTTAAAAAAAGCATAAAAAACGTCAGTTTTGAAGAAAATAAACCGTTTTTCAAACTTAGATAGTTATTGCTCTCGAATAGAAGTAGTAGTAACCAAAACCTTGAAAAACGGCTGTTTTTAAGGTTAGATTCATTTCCTTAAAAAGATTGAAAAACGGGTGTTTTTTGGATAATGCAAATATCTTCAAACTTATCAAATTAAGGTCTACGATTATAAATAATATTAAGCAAAAACATGCAAAAACGGTAAGTTTTCAGATTCAATCGATTTCCTCAAAAAAGCTTGAAAACGTCAGTTATGAAGAAAATAAACCGTTTTTGAAACTTAGCAAGTTATTGCTCTCAAATAAAAGTAATATTAACCAAAACCTTGAAAAACGGCTGTTTTGAAGGTTAGATCCATTTCCTTAAAACATTGAAAAACGGGAGTTTTTTAGGTAATGCAAATATCTTTAAACTTATCAAATTAAGGTTTCCGATTATATGTAATATTAAGCAACAACATGCAAAAACGGCGAGTTTTGAGATTCGATCGATTTCTTAAAAAAAGCTTGAAAAACGTCAGTTTTGAAGAAAATAAACCGTTTTTCAAACTTAGCCGGTTATTGCTCTCGAATAGAAGTAATATTAACCAAAACCTTGAAAAACGGCTGTTTTTAAGGTTAGATCCATTTCCTTAAAAAGATTGAAAAACGGGAGTTTTTTTGGATAATGCAAATATCTTTAAACCTATTAAATTAAGGTCTACGATTATAAGTAATATTAAGCAAAAACATGCAAAAACGGTAAGTTTTCAGATTCAATCGATTTCCTCAAAAAAGCTTGAAAACGTCAATATGAAGAAAATAAACCGTTTTTCAAACTTAGCAAGTTATTGCTCTCGAATAGAAGTAATATTACCTAAAACCTTGAAAAACGGCTGTTTTTAAGGTTAGATCCATTTCCTTAAAAAGATTGAAAAACATGCGTTTTTTGGATAATGCAAATATCATCAAACTTATCAAATAAAGGTCTCCGATTATAAGTAATATTAGGCAAAAACATGCAAAAACGGTGAATTTTAAGATTCGATCGATTTCTTAAAAAAAGCTTGAAAAACTTCGGTTTAAGAAAATAAACTGTTTTTTAAACTTAGCCAGTTATTGCTCTCGAATCTGATTAATATTAACCAAAACCTGGAAAAACGGCTGTTTTTTAGGTTAGATCCATTTCCTTAAAAAGATTGAAAAACGGGAGTTTTTTGGATAATGCAAATATCTTCAAACTTATCAAATTAAGGTCTCCGATTATAAGTTATATTAGGCAAAAACATGCAAAAACAACGAGTTTTGAGATTCGATCGATTTCTTAAAAAAAGCTTGAAAAACGTCAGTTTTGAAGAAAATAAAACGTTTTTTAAACTTAGCCAGTTATTGCTCTCGAATAGAAGTAATATTGACCAAAACCTTGAAAAACGGCTGTTTTTAAGGTTAGATCCATTTCCTTAAAAAGATTAAAAAACGGGCGTTTTTTGGATAATGCAAATATCATCAAACATATCAAATTAAGGTCTCCGATTATAACTAACATTAGGCAAAAACATGCACAAACGGCGAGTTTTGAGATTCGATCGATTACTTAAAAAAAAGCTTGAAAAACGTCAGTTTTGAAGAAAATAAACCGTTTTTCAAACTTAGCCAGTTATTGCTCTCGAATAGAAGTAATATTATCCAAAACCTAGAAAAACGGCTGTTTTTAAGGTTAGATCCATTTCCTTATAAAGATTGAAAAACGGAAGTTTTTGGATGATGCAAATATTTTCAAACTTATCAAATTAATGTCTCCGAATATAAGTAATATTAGGCAAAAACATGCAAACACGGCGAGTTTTGAGATTCGATCGATTTCTTAAAAAAAGCTTGAAATAGGTCAGTTTTAAGAAAATAAACCGTGTTTCAAACTTAGCCAGTTATTGCTCTCGAATCTGATTAATATTACCTAAAACCTGGAAGAGTGCCGTTTTTAAGTTTTGATCCATTTCCTTAAAAAGATTGAAAAACGGGAGTTTTTTGGATAATGCAAATATCTTCAAACTTATCAAATTAAGGTCTCCGATTATAAGTAATATTAGGGAAAAACATTCAAAAACGGCGAGTTTTAAGATTCGATCGATTTCTTAAAAAAAGCTTGAAAAACGTCAGTTTTGGGAAAATAAACCGTTTTTCAAACTTAGCCGGTTATTGCTCTCGAATCTGAGTAATGTTAACCAAAAACCCGGAAAAACAGCCGTTTTTAAGTTTTGATCCATTTCCTAAAAAAGATTGAAAAACGGGAGTTTGTGGATAATGCAAATATCTTCAAACTTATCAAATTAAGGTCTCCGATTATAAGTAACATTAGGCAAAAACATGCAAAAACGGCGAGTTTTGAGATTCGATTGATTTCTTAAAAAAAGCTTGAAAAACGTCAGTTTTGGAGAAAAAAAAACCGTTTTTCAAACTTAGCTAGTTATTGCTCTCGAATAGAAGTAATAGTAACCAAAACCTTAAAAAACGGCTGTTTTTAAGGTTAGATTCATTTTCTTAAAAAGATTTAAAAACGGGAGTTTTTTGGATAATGCAAATATCTTCAAACTTATCAAATTAAGGTCTACGATTATAAGTAATATTAAGCAAAAACATGCAAAAACGGTAAGTTTTCAGATTCAATCGATTTCCTCAAAAAAGCTTGAAAACGTCAGTTATGAAGAAAATAAACCGTTTTTTGAAACTTAACAAGTTATTGCTCTCGAATAAAAGTAATTTTAACCAAAACCTTAAAAAACGGCTGTTTTGAAGGTTAGATCCATTTCCTTAAAAAGATTGAAAAACGGGAGTTTTTTGGATAATGAAAATATCTTCAAACTTATCAAATTAAGGTCTACGATTATAAGTAATATTAAGCAAAAACATGCAAAAACGGTAAGTTTTCAGATTCAATCGATTTCCTCAAAAAAGCTTGAAAACGTCAGTTATGAAGAAAATAAACCGTTTTTAAAACTTAGCTAGGTTTTGCTCTCGAATAAAAGTAATATTAACCAAAACCTTAAAAAACGGCTGTTTTTAAGGTTAGATCCATTTCCTTAAAAAGATTGAAAAACGGGAGTTTTTTGGATAATGCAAATATCTTCAAACTTATCAAATTAAGGTCTACGATTTTAAGTAATATTAAGCAACAACATGCATAAACGGTAAGTTTTCAGATTCAATCGATTTTCTCAAAAAAGCTTGAAAACGTCAGTTATGAAGAAAATAAACCGTTTTTCAAACTTAGCAAGTTATTGCTCTCGAATAGAAGTAATATTAACCAAAACCTTGAAAAACGGCTGTTTTTAAGGTTAGATTCATTTCCTTAAAAAAATTGAAGAACGGGAGTTTTTTGGATAATGCAAATATCATCAAACTTATCAAATAAAGGTCTCTTACTATAAGTAATCTTAGGCAAAATCATGCAAAAACGGCGAGTTTTGAGATTCGATCGATTTCTTAAAATAGCTTGAAAAACGTGAGGTATAAGAAAATAAACCGTTTTTGAAACTTAGAAGGTTATTGCTCTCGAATAGAAGTAATATTTACCAAAACCTTGAAAAACGGCTGTTTTTTAGGTTAGATCCATTTCCTAAAAAAGATTAAGAAACGGTAGTTTTTTGGATAATGCAAATATCTTCAAACTTATCAAATTAAGGTCTCTGATTATAAGTAATATGAGGCAAAAACATGCAAAAACGGCAAGTTCTGAGATTCGATCGATTTCTTAAAAAAAGCTTGAAAACGTCAGTTTCCAAGAAAATAAACCGTTTTTCGAACTTAGGAAGTTATTGCTCTCGAATAGAAGTAATATTATCAAAAACCTTGAAAAACAGCTGTTTTTAAGGTTAGATCCATTTCCTCAAAAAGATTGAAAAACGGGAGTTTTTTGGATAATGCAAATATCTTCAAACTTATCAAATTAAGGTCTCCGATTATAAGTTATATCAGGCAAAAACATGCCAACACGGCGAGTTTTGAGATTTAATCGATTTCTTAAAAAAAGCTTGAAAAAGGTCAGTTTTAAGAAAATAAACCGTGTTTCAAACTTAGCCAGTTATTGCTCTCGAATCTGATTAATATTAACCAAAACCTAGAAAAACTGCCGTTTTTAAGTTTTGATCCATTTCCTTAAAAAGATTGAAAAACGGGAGTTTTTTTGGATACCGCAAATATCTTCAAACTTATCAAATAAAGGTCTCCGATTATAAGTAATATTAGGCAAAAACATGCAAAAACAGCGAGTTTTGAGATTCGATCGATTTCTTAAAAAAAGCATGAAAAACGTCAGTTTTAAAGAAAATAAACCGTTTTTCAAACTTAGCGAGTTATTGTTCTCGAATAGAAGTAATAGTAACCAAAACCTTGAAAAACGGCTGTTTTTGAGGTTAGATTCATTTTCTTAAAAAGATTGAAAAGCGGGAGTTTTTTGGATAATGAAAATATCTTCAAACTTATCAAATTAAGGTCTACGATTATAAGTAATATTAAGCAAAAACATGCAAAAACGGTAAGTTTTCAGATTCAATCGATTTCCTCAAAAAAGCTTGAAAACGTCAGTTATGAAGAAAATAAACCGTTTTTCAAACTAAGCTAGTTATTGCTCTCGAATAAAAGTAATATTAACCAAAACCTTAAAAAACGGCTGTTTTGAAGGTTAGATCCATTTCCTTAAAAAGATTGAAAAACGGGAGTTTGTTGGATAATGCAAATATCATCAAACTTATCAAATAAAGGTCTCCGATTATATGTAATATTAGGCAAAAACATGCAAAAACGGCGAGTTTTAAGATTCGATCGATTTCTTAAAAAAAGCTTGAAAAACGTCAGTTATAGGAGAATAAACCGTTTTTAAAACTTAGGCAGTTATTGCTCTTGAATCTGAGTAATATTAACCAAAAACTCAGAAAAACAGCTGTTTTTAAGTTTTGATCCATTTCCTAAAAAAGATTAAGAAACGGTAGTTTTTTGGATAATGCAAATATCTTCAAAGTTATCAAATTAAGGTCTCTGATTATAAGTAATATTAGGGAAAAACATGCAAAAACAAGGAGTTTTGAGTTTCGATCGATTTCTTAAAAAAAGCTTGAAAAACGTCGGTTTAAGAAAATAAACCTTTTTTCAAACTTAGTTAGTTATTGCTCTTGAATCTGATTAATATTAACCAAAACCTACAAAAACGGCCGTTTTTAAGTTTTGATCCATTCCCTTAAAAAGATTGAAAAACGGGAGTTTTTTGGATAAAGCAAATATCATCAAACTTATCAAATAAAGGTCTCCGATTATAGGTAATATTAGGGAAAAACATGCAAAAACAAGGAGTTTTGAGATTCGATCGATTTCTTAAAAAAAGCTTGAAAAACGTCGGTTTAAGAAAATAAACCTTTTTTCAAACTTAGCCAGTTATTGCTCTCGAATCTGATTAATAATAACCAAAACCTGGAAAAATGGCCGTTTTTAAGTTTTGATCCATTTTCTTAAAAAGATTGAAAAACGGGAGTTTTTTGGATGATGCGAATATCATCAAACTTATCAAATAAAGGTCTCCGATTATAAGTAATATTAGGCAAAAACATGCAAAAACAAGGAGTTTTGAGATTCGATCGATTTCTTAAAAAAAGCTTGAAAAACGCCGGTTTAAGAAAATATACCTTTTTTCAAACTTAGCCAGTTATTGCTCTCGAATCTGATTAATATTAACCAAAACCTGGAAAAACGGCCGTTTTTAAGTTTTGATCCATTTCCTTAAAAAGATTAAAAAACGGGAGTTTTTTGGATAATGCAAATATCATCAAACTTATCAAATAAAGGTCTCCGTTTATAAGTAATATTAGGCAAAAACATGCAAAAACAAGGAGTTTTGCGATTCGATCGATTTCTTAAGAAAAGCATGAAAAACGTCAGTTTTGGGAAAATAAACCGTTTTTCAAACTAAGCTAGTTATTGCTCTCGAATTCAAATAATATTAACTAAAACCTGGTAAAACGGCTGTTTTTAAGTTTTGAACCATTTCCTTAAAAAGATTGAAAAACGGGAGTTTTTTGGATAATGCAAATATCTTCAAACTTATCAAATTAAGGTCTCCGATTATAAGTAATATTAGGGAAAAACATTCAAAAACGGCGAGTTTTAAGATTCGATCGATTTCTTAAAAAAAGCTTGAAAAACGTCAGTTTTGGGAAAATAAACTGTTTTTCAAACTTAGCCGGTTATTGCTCTCGAATCTGAGTAATGTTAACCAAAAACCCGGAAAAACAGCCGTTTTTAAGTTTTGATCCATTTCCTAAAAAAGATTGAAAAACGGGAGTTTGTGGATAATGCAAATATCTTCAAACTTATCAAATTAAGGTCTCCGATTATAAGTAACATTAGGCAAAAACATGCAAAAACGGCGAGTTTTGAGATTCGATTGATTTCTTAAAAAAAGCTTGAAAAACGTCAGTTTTAGAGAAAAAAAAACCGTTTTTCAAACTTAGCTAGTTATTGCTCTCGAATAGAAGTAATAGTAACCAAAACCTTAAAAAACGGCTGTTTTTAAGGTTAGATTCATTTTCTTAAAAAGATTTAAAAACGGGAGTTTTTTGGATAATGCAAATATCTTCAAACTTATCAAATTAAGGTCTACGATTATAAGTAATATTAAGCAAAAACATGCAAAAACGGTAAGTTTTCAGATTCAATCGATTTCCTCAAAAAAGCTTGAAAACGTCAGTTATGAAGAAAATAAACCGTTTTTTGAAACTTAACAAGTTATTGCTCTCGAATAAAAGTAATTTTAACCAAAACCTTAAAAAACGGCTGTTTTGAAGGTTAGATCCATTTCCTTAAAAAGATTGAAAAACGGGAGTTTTTTGGATAATGAAAATATCTTCAAACTTATCAAATTAAGGTCTACGATTATAAGTAATATTAAGCAAAAACATGCAAAAACGGTAAGTTTTCAGATTCAATCGATTTCCTCAAAAAAGCTTGAAAACGTCAGTTATGAAGAAAATAAACCGTTTTTAAAACTTAGCTAGGTTTTGCTCTCGAATAAAAGTAATATTAACCAAAACCTTAAAAAACGGCTGTTTTTAAGGTTAGATCCATTTCCTTAAAAAGATTGAAAAACGGGAGTTTTTTTGGATAATGCAAATATCTTCAAACTTATCAAATTAAGGTCTACGATTTTAAGTAATATTAAGCAACAACATGCATAAACGGTAAGTTTTCAGATTCAATCGATTTTCTCAAAAAAGCTTGAAAACGTCAGTTATGAAGAAAATAAACCGTTTTTCAAACTTAGCAAGTTATTGCTTTCGAATAGAAGTAATATTAACCAAAATCTTGAAAAACGGCTGTTTTTAAGGTTAGATTCATTTCCTTAAAAAAATTGAAAAACGGGAGTTTTTTGGATAATGCAAATATCATCAAACTTATCAAATAAAGGTCTCTGACTATAAGTAATCTTAGGCAAAATCATGCAAAAACGGCGAGTTTTGAGATTCGATCGATTTCTTAAAATAGCTTGAAAAACGTGAGGTATAAGAAAATAAACCGTTTTTGAAACTTAGAAGGTTATTGCTCTCGAATAGAAGTAATATTTACCAAAACCTTGAAAAACGGCTGTTTTTTAGGTTAGATCCATTTCCTAAAAAAGATTAAGAAACGGTAGTTTTTTGGATAATGCAAATATCTTCAAACTTATCAAATTAAGGTCTCTGATTATAAGTAATATTAGGCAAAAACATGCAAAAACGGCAAGTTCTGAGATTCGATCGATTTCTTAAAAAAAGCTTGAAAACGTCAGTTTCCAAGAAAATAAACCGTTTTTCGAACTTAGGAAGTTATTGCTCTCGAATAGAAGTAATATTATCAAAAACCTTGAAAAACAGCTGTTTTTAAGGTTAGATCCATTTCCTCAAAAAGATTGAAAAACGGGAGTTTTTTTGGATAATGCAAATATCTTCAAACTTATCAAATTAAAGTCTACGATTATAAGTAATATTAGGCAAAAACATGCAAAAACGGCGAGTTTTTAGATCCGATCGATTTCTTAAAAAAAGCTTGAAAAACGTCAGTTTTGGAGAAAAAAAACCGTTTTTCAAACTTAACAAGTTATTGCTCTCGAATAGAAGTAATATTAACCAAAACCTTAAAAAACGGCTGTTTTGAAGGTTAGATTCATTTTCTTAAAAAGATTTAAAAACGGGAGTTTTTTGGATAATGCAAATATCTTCAAACTTATCAAATTAAGGTCTACGATTATAAGTAATATTAAGCAAAAACATGCAAAAACGGTAAGTTTTCGGATTCAATCGATTTCCTCAAAAAAGCTTGAAAACGTCAGTTATGAAGAAAATAAACCGTTTTTGAAACTTAACAAGTTATTGCTCTCGAATAAAAGTAATTTTAACCAAAACCTTAAAAAACGGCTGTTTTGAAGGTTAGATCCATTTCCTTAAAAAGATTGAAAAACGGGAGTTTGTTGGATAATGCAAATATCATCAAACTTATCAAATAAAGGTCCCTGACTATAAGTAATCTTAGGCAAAATCATGCAAAAACGGCGAGTTTTGAGATTCGATCGATTTCTTAAAATAGCTTGAAAAACGTGAGGTATAAGAAAATAAACCGTTTTTGAAACTTAGAAGGTTATTGCTCTCGAATAGAAGTAATATTTACCAAAACCTTGAAAAACGGCTGTTTTTTAGGTTAGATCTATTTCCTTAAAAAGATTAAAAAACGGGAGTTTTTTGGATAATGCAAATATCTTCAAACTTATCAAATTAAGGTCTCCGATTATAAGTTATATCAGGCAAAAACATGCCAACACGGCGAGTTTTGAGATTTAATCGATTTCTTAAAAAAAGCTTGAAAAAGGTCAGTTTTAAGAAAATAAACCGTGTTTCAAACTTAGCCAGTTATTGCTCTCGAATCTGATTAATATTAACCAAAACCTAGAAAAACTGCCGTTTTTAAGTTTTGATCCATTTCCTTAAAAAGATTGAAAAACGGGAGTTTTTTTGGATACCGCAAATATCTTCAAACTTATCAAATAAAGGTCTCCGATTATAAGTAATATTAGGCAAAAACATGCAAAAACAGCGAGTTTTGAGATTCGATCGATTTCTTAAAAAAAGCATGAAAAACGTCAGTTTTAAAGAAAATAAACCGTTTTTCAAACTTAGCCAGTTATTGTTCTCGAATAGAAGTAATAGTAACCAAAACCTTGAAAAACGGCTGTTTTTGAGGTTAGATTCATTTTCTTAAAAAGATTGAAAAGCGGGAGTTTTTTGGATAATGAAAATATCTTCAAACTTATCAAATTAAGGTCTACGATTATAAGTAATATTAAGCAAAAACATGCAAAAACGGTAAGTTTTCAGATTCAATCGATTTCCTCAAAAAAGCTTGAAAACGTCAGTTATGAAGAAAATAAACCGTTTTTCAAACTAAGCTAGTTATTGCTCTCGAATAAAAGTAATATTAACCAAAACCTTAAAAAACGGCTGTTTTGAAGGTTAGATCCATTTCCTTAAAAAGATTGAAAAACGGGAGTTTGTTGGATAATGCAAATATCATCAAACTTATCAAATAAAGGTCTCCGATTATATGTAATATTAGGCAAAAACATGCAAAAACGGCGAGTTTTAAGATTCGATCGATTTCTTAAAAAAAGCTTGAAAAACGTCAGTTATAGGAGAATAAACCGTTTTTAAAACTTAGGCAGTTATTGCTCTTGAATCTGAGTAATATTAACCAAAAACTCAGAGAAACAGCTGTTTTTAAGTTTTGATCCATTTCCTAAAAAAGATTAAGAAACGGTAGTTTTTTGGATAATGCAAATATCTTCAAAGTTATCAAATTAAGGTCTCTGATTATAAGTAATATTAGGCAAAAACATGCAAAAACGGCGAGTTCTGAGATTCGATCGATTTCTTAAAAAAAGCTTGAAAAACGTCAGTTTTGAAGAAAATCAACCGTTTTTCAAACTTACCCAGTTATTGCTCTCGAATAGAAGTATTATTAACCAAAACCTAGAAAATGGCTGTTTTTAAGGTTAGATCCATTTCCTTAAAAAGATTGAAAAACGGGAGTTTTTTTGCATAATGCAAATATCTTCAAACTTATCAAATTAAGGTCTCCGCTTATAAGTAATATTAGGCAAAAACATGCAAAAACGGCGAGTTTTGAGATTCGATCGATTTCTTAAAAAAAGCATGAAAAACGTCAGTTTTGAAGAAAATAAACCGTTTTTCTAACTTAGCCAGTTATTGCTCACGAATCTGATTAATATTAACCAAAAACCTGGAAAAACGGTCGTTTTCAAGTTTTGATCCATTTCCTTAAAAAGATTGAAAAACGGAAGTTTTTGGATAATGCAAATATATTCAAACTTATCAAATAAAGGTCTCCGACTATAAGTAATATTAAGCAAAAACATGCAAAAACGGCAAGTTTTGAGATTCGATCGATTTCTTTGAAAAAGCTTGAAAAACGTCAGTTTTAAGAAAATAAACCGTTTTTCAAACTCAGCCAGTTATTGCTCTCGAATAGAAGTAATATTAACCAAAACCTTAAAAAACGGCTGTTTTTAAGGTTAGATCCATTTCCTTAAAAAGATTAAAAAACGGGAGTTTTTTTGGATAATGCAAATATCTTTAAACTTATCAAATTAAGGTCTACGATTATAAGTAATATTAAGCAAAAACATGCAAAATCGGCAAGTTTTCAGATTCAATCGATTTCCTCAAAAAAGCTTGCAAACGTCAGTTATGAAGAAAATAAACCGTTTTTCAAACTTAGCCAGTTATTGCTCTCGAATAGAAGTAATAGTAACCAAAACCTTGAAAAACGGCTTTTTTTTAGGTTAGATCCATTTCCATAAAAAGATTGAAAAACGGGAGTTTTTGGATAATGCAAATATCTTTAAACTTATCAAATAAAGGTCTCCGATTATAAGTAATATTAAGCAAAAACATGCAAAAACGGCGAGTTTTGAGATTCGATCGATTTTTTAAAAAAAGCTTGAAAAACGTCGGTTTAAGAAAATAAACCTTTTTTAAACTTAGTTAGTTATTGCTCACAAATCTGATTAATATTAAACAAAAACCTGGAAAAACGGTCGTTTTTAAGTTTTGATCGATTTCCTTAAAAAGATTGAAAAACGGAAGTTTTTGGATAATGCAAATATCTCCAAACTTATCAAATTAAGGTCTCCGATTATAAGTAATATTAGGCAAAAACATGCAAAAACGGCGAGTTTTGAGATTCGATTGATTTCTTAAAAAAAGCTTGAAAAAGGTCAGTTTTAAGAAAATAAACCGTTTTTCAAACTTAGCCAATTATTGCTCTCGAATAGAAGTAATAGTAACCAAAACCTTAAAAAACGGCTGTTTTTAAGGTGAGATTCATTTCCTTAAAAAGATTGAAAAACGGTAGTTTTTTGGATAATGCAAATATCTTCAAACTTATCAAATTAAGGTCTAAGATTATAAGTAATATTAAGCAAAAACATGCAAAAACGGCGAGTTTTTAGATTCGATCGATTTCTTAAAAAAAGCTTTAAAAACGTAAGTTTAAGAAAATAAACTGTTTTTTATACTTAGCCAGTTATTGCTCTCAAATCTGATTAATATTAACCAAAACCTGGGAAAACAGCAGTTTTTAAGTTTTGATCCATTTCCTAAAAAAGATTGAAAAAACGGGAGTTTTTTGGATAATGCAAATATCTTCAAACTTATCAAATTAAGGTCTCCGATTATAAGTAATATTAGGCAAAAACATGCAAAAACGGCGGGTTTTGAGATTCTATCGATTTCTTAAAAAAAGCTTGAAAAACGTCAGTTTTGAAGAAAATAAACCGTTTTTCAAACTTAGCCAGTTATTGCTCTTGAATAGAAGTAATATTTACCAAAACCTTGAAAAACGGCTGTTTTTAAGGTTAGATCCATTTCCTTAAAAAGATTGAAAAACGGGAGTTTTAGGGATAACGCAAATATCATCAAACATATCAAATTAAGGTATCCGATTATAACTAACATTAGGCAAAAACATGCAAAAACGGCAAGTTTTCAGATTCGATCGATTTCTTAAAAAAAAGCATGAAAAACGTCAGTTTTGAAGAAAATAAACCGTTTTTCAAACTTAGCTAGTTATTGCTCTCGAATAGAAGTAATATTAACCATAACCTTGAAAAACGGCTGTTTATAAGGTTAGATCCATTTCCTTAAAAAGATTGAAAAAGGGGAGTTTTTTGGATAATGCAAATATCTTCAAACTTATCAAAGTAAGGTCTCCGATTATATGTAATATTAGGCAAAAACATGCAAAAACGGCGAGTTTTGAGATTAGATCGATTTCTTAAAAAAAGCTTGAAAAACGTCAGTTATAAAGAAAATAAACCGTTTTTTAAACTTAGCAAGTTATTGCTCTCGAATAGAAGTAATATTACCTAGAACCTTTAAAAACGGCTGTTTTTAAGGTTAGATCCATTTCCTTAAAAAGATTGAAAAACGGGAGTTTTTTGGATAATGCAAATATCTTCAAACCTATTAAATTAAGGTCTACGATTATAAGTAATATTAAGCAAAAACATGCAAAAACGGTAAGTTTTCAGATTCAATCGATTTCCTCAAAAAAGGTTGAAAACGTCAGTTATGAAGAAAATAAACCGTTTTTTAAACTTAGCAAGTTATTGCTCTCGAATAGAAGTAATATTACCTAAAACCTTGAAAAACGGCTGTTTTTAAGGTTAGATCCATTTCCTTAAAAAGATTGAAAAACGGGCGTTTTTTGGATAATGCAAATATCATCAAACTTATCAAATAAAGGTCTCCGATTATAAGTAATATTAGGCAAAAACATGCAAAAACGGCGAATTTTAAGATTGTATCGATTTCTTAAAAAAAGCTTGAAAAACTTCGGTTTAAGAAAATAAACTGTTTTTCAAACTTAGCCAGTTATTGCCCTCGAATCTGATTAATATTAACCAAAACCAGGAAAAACGGCCGTTTTTAGGTTTTGATCCATTTCCTTAAAAAGATTGAAAAACGGGAGTTTTTTGGATAATGCAAATATCTTCAAACTTATCAAATGAAGGTCTCCGATTCTAAGTAATATTAGGCAAAAACATGCAAAAACGGCGAGTTTTGAGATTCGATCGATTTCTTAAAAAAAGCATGAAAAACGTCAGTTTTGAAGAAAATAAACCGTTTTTCGAACTTAGCCAGTTATTGCTCTCGAATAGAAGTAAAAGTAACCAAAACCTTGAAAAACGGCTGTTTATAAGGTTGGATCCATTTCCTTAAAAAGATTGAAAAACGGGAGTTTTTTGGATAATGCAAATATCTTCAAACTTATCAAAGTAAGGTCTCCGATTATATGTAATATTAGGCAAAAACATGCAAAAACGGCGAGTTTTGAGATTCAATCGATTTCTTAAAAAAAGCTTGAAAAACGTCAGTTATAAAGAAAATAAACCGTTTTTTAAACTTAGCAAGTTATTGCTCTCGAATAGAAGTAATATTACCTAAAACCTTTAAAAACGGCTTTTTTTGACGTTAGATCCATTTCCTTAAAAAGATTGAAAAACGGGAGTTTTTTGGATAATGCAAATATCTTCAAACTTACAAATTAAGGTCTACGATTATAAGTAATATTAAGCAAAAACATGCAAAAACGGTGAGTTTTGAGATTCGATAGATTTCTTAAAAAAAAGCTTGAAAAACGTCAGTTTTAAGAAAATAAACCGTTTTTTAAACTTAGCAGGTTATTGCTCTCGAGTAGAAGTAATATTCACCAAAACTTTGAAAAACGGCTGTTTTTTAGGTTAGATCCATTTCCTTAAAAAGATTGAAAAACGGGAGTTTTTTGAATAATGCAAATATCTTCAAACTTATCAAAGTCAGGTCTCTGATTATATGTAATATTAGGCAAAAACATGCAAAAAGGGCGAGTTTTGAGATTCGATTGATTTCTTTAAAAAAGCTTAAAAAAAATCAGTTTTAAGAAAATAAACCGTTATTCAAACTTAGGCAGTTATTGCTCACGAATCTGATTAATATTAACCAAAAACCTGGAAAAACATTGTTTTTAAGTTTTGATCCATTTCCTTAAAAAGATTGAAAAATGTAAGTTTTTGGATAATGCAAATATCTTCAAACTTATCAAATTAAGGTCTCCGATTATAAGTAATATTAGGGGAAAAACATGCAAAAACGGCGAGTTTTGAGATTCAATCGATTTCTTAAAAAAAGCATGAAAAACGTCAGTTTTGAAGAAAATAAACCGTTTTTCAAACTTAGCCAGTTATTACTCTCGAATAGAAGTAAAAGTACCCAAAACCTTGACAAACGGCTGTTTTTAAGGTTAGATCGATTTCCTTAAAAAGATTGAAAAACGGGAGTTTTTTGGATAATGCAAATATCTTCAAACTTATCAAATTAAGGTCTACGATTATAAGTAATATTAAGCAAAAACATGCAAAAACGGCAAGTTTTCAGATTCAATCGATTTCCTCAAAAAAGCTTGAAAACGTCAGTTATGAAGAAAATAAACCGTTTTTCAAACTTAGCCAGTTATTGTTCTCGAATAGAAGTAATAGTAACCAAAACCTTGAAAAACGGCTGTTTTTAAGGTTGGATTCATTTTCTTAAAAAGATTGAAAAGCGGGAGTTTTTTGGATAATGAAAATATCTTCAAACTTATCAAATTAAGGTCTACGATTATAAGTAATATTAAGCAAAAACATGCAAAAACTGCAAGTTTTCAGATTCAATCGATTTCCTTAAAAAAGCTTGAAAATGTCAGTTATGAAGAAAATAAACCGTTTTTCAAACTAAGCAAGTTATTGCTCTCAAATAGATAAATATTAACCAAAACCTTGAAAAACGGCTGTTTTTAAGTTGAGATCCATTTGTTTAAAAAGATTGAAACACGGGAGTTTTTTGGATAATGTAAATATCATCAAACTTATCAAATTAAGGTCGTTGATTATAAGTAATATTCGGCAAAAACATGCAAAAACGGCGAGTTTTGAGATTCGATCGATATCTTAAGAAAAGCTTAAAAAACGTCAGTTTGGGGAAAATAAACCGTTTTTCAAACTAAGCTAGTTATTGCTCTCGAATTTAAATAATATTAACCAAAACCGGAAAAACGGCCGTTTTTAAGTTTTGATCCATTTCCTTAAAAAGATTGAAAAACGGGAGTTGTTTGGATAATGCAAATAATCTTCAAACTTATCAAATTAAGGTCTCCGATTATAGGTAATATTAGGCAAAAACATGCAAAAACGGCGGGTTTGAGATTCGATCGATTTCTTAAAAAAAGCTTGAAAAACGTCGGTTTAAGAAAATAAAGTGTTTTTCAAACTTAGCCAGTTATTGCTCTCAAATCTGATTAATATTAACCAAAACCTGCAAAAACAGATGTTTTTTAGGTTAGATCCATTTCCTTAAAAAGATTGAAAAACGGGAGTTTTTTGGATAATGCAAATATCTTCAAACTTATCAAATTAAGGTCTACGATTATAAGTAATATTAAGCAAAAACATGCAAAAACGGCAAGTTTTCAGATTCAATTGATTTCCTCAAAAAAGCTTGAAAACGTCAGTTATGAAGAAAATAAACCGTTTTTGAAACTTAGCAAGTTATTGCTCTCAAATAGAAGTAATATTACCTAAAACATTGAAAAACGGCTGTTTTTATGGTTAGATCCATTTCCTTAAAAAGATTGAAAAACGGGAGTTTTTTGGATAATGCAAATATCTTCAAACTTATCAAATTAAGGTCGCCGATTATGAGGAATATTAGCCAAAAACATGCAAAAACGGCAAGTTTTCAGATTCGATCGATTTCTTAAATAAAAGCATGAAAAACGTCAGTTTTGAAGAAAATAAACCGTTTTTCAAACTTAGCAGCTTATTGCTCTCGAACAGAAGTAATATTACCTAAAACCTTGAAAAACGGCTGTTTTTAAGGTTAGATCGATTTCCTTAAAAAGATTGAAAAACGGGCGTTTTTTGGATAATGCAAATATAATCAAACTTATCAAATTAAGGTCTCCGATTATAACTAACATTAGGCAAAAACATGCAAAAACGGCGAGTTTTGAAATTCGATCGATTACTTAAAAAAGCTTGAAAAACGTCAGTTTTGAAGAAAATAAACCGTTTTTCCAAATTAGCCAGTTATTGCTCACGAATCTGATTAATATTAACCAAAAACCTGGAAAAACGGTAGTTTTCAAGTTTTGATCCATTTCCTTAAAAAGATTGAAAAACGGGAGTGGTTTGGATAATGCAAATATCTTCAAACTTATCAAATTAAGGTCTCCGATTATAGGTAATATTAGGCAAAAACATGCAAAAACGGCGAGTTTTAAGATTCAATCGATTTCTTAAAAAAAGCATGAAAAACGTCAATTTGAAGAAAATAAACTGTTTTTCAAACTTAGCCAGTTATTACTCTCGAATCGAAGTAAAAGTAACCAAAACCTTGAAAAACAGCTGTTTATACGGTTAGATCCATTTCCTTAAAAAGATTGAAAAACGGGAGTTTTTTGGATGAAGTAAATATCTTCAAACTTATCAAATTAAGGTCTACGATTATAAGTAATATTAAGCAAAAACATGCAAAAACGATAAGTTTTCAGATTCAATCGATTTCCTCAAAAAAGCTTGAAAACGTTAGTTATAAAGAAAATAAACCGTTTTTTAAACTTAGCAAGTTATTGCTCTCGAATAGAAGTGATATTAACCAAAACCTTAGAAAACGGCTGTTTTGAAGGTTAGATCCATTTCCTTAAAAAAATTGAAAAACGGGAGTTATTGGATAATGCAAATATCATCAAACTTATCAAATAAAGGTCTCCGATTATAGGTAATATTAGGCAAAAACATGCAAAAACAAGGAGTTTTGAAATTCGATCGATTTCTTAAGAAAAGCTTAAAAAACGTCAGTTATGAAGAAAATAAACCGTTTTTTAAACTTAGCCAGTTATTGCTCTCGAATCTGATTAATATTAACCAAAACCTGGAAAAACGGCCGTCATAAAGTTTTGATCCATTTCCTTTAAAAGATTGAAAAACGAGAGTTTTTTGGATAATGCAAATATCTTCAAACTTATCAAATTAAGGTCTCCGATTATAAGTAATATTAGGAGGAAACATGCAAAAACGGCGAGTTTTAAGATTCGATCGATTTCTTAAAAAAAACTTGAAAAACGTCGGTTTTAGGAAAATAAACCGTTATTCAAACTTAGCAAGTTATTGCTCTTGTATTTAAACAATATTTACCAAAAACCGGACAAAACGGCCGTTATTAAGTTTTGATCCATTTCCTTAAAAAGATTGAAAAACGAGAGTTTTTGGATGATGCAAAAACTTCAAACCTATCAAAGTAAGGTCTCCGATTATAAGTAATATTAGGCAAAAACATGCAAAAACGGCAAGTTTTCAGATTCGATCGATTTCTTAAAAATGCATGAAAAACGTCAGTTTTGAAGAAAATGAACCGTTTTTCAAACTTAGCAGGTTATTGCTCTCGAATAAAAGTAATATTACCTAAAACCTTGAAAAACGGCTGTTTTTAAGGTTAGATCGATTTCCTTAAAAAGATTGAAAAACGGGCGTTTTTTGGATAATGCAAATATCATCAAACTTATCAAATTAAGGTCTCCGATTATAACTAACATTAGGCAAAAACATGCAAAAACGGCGAGTTTTGAGATTCGATCGATTACTTAAAAAAAGCTTAAAAAACGTCAGTTTTGAAGAAAATAAACCGTTTTTCCAACTTAGCCAGTTATTGCTCACGAATCTGATTAATATTAACCAAAAACCTGGAAAAACGGTCGTTTTCAAGTTTTGATCCATTTCCTTAAAAAGATTGAAAAACGGAAGTTTTTGGATAATGCAAATATATTCAAACTTATCAAATAAAGGTCTCCGACTATAAGTAATATTAAGCAAAAACATGCAAAAACGGCAAGTTTTGAGATTCGATCGATTTCTTTGAAAAAGCTTGAAAAACGTCAGTTTTAAGAAAATAAACCGTTTTTCAAATTAAGCTAGTTATTGCTCTCGAATTTAAATAATATTAACCAAAACCTTGAAAAACGACTGTTTTTAAGGGTAGATCCATTTCCTTAAAAAGATTGAAAAACGGAAGTTTTTTGGATAATGCAAATATCTTCAAACTTATCAAATTAAGGTCTACGATTATAAGTAATATTAAGCAAAAACATGCAAAAACGGTAAGTTTTCAGATTCAATTGATTTCCTCAAAAAAGCTTGAAAACGTCAGTTATGAAGAAAATAAACCGTTTTTCAAACTTAGCAAGTTATTGCTCTCGAATAGAAGTAATATTACCTAAAACATTGAAAAACGGCTGTTTTTATGGTTAGATCCATTTCCTTAAAAAGATTGAAAAACGGGAGTTTTTTAGATAATGCAAATATCTTCAAACTTATCAAATTAAGGTCTACGATTATAAGTAATATTAAGCAAAAACATGCAAAAACGGTAAGTTTTCAGATTCAATCAATTTCCTCAAAAAAGCTTGAAAACGTCAGTTATGAAGAAAATAAACCGTTTTTTAAACTTAGCAAGTTATTGCTCTCGAATAGAAGTAATATTACCTAAAACCTTGAAAAACGGCTGTTTTGAAGTTTAGATCCATTTCCTTAAAAAGTTGAAAAACGGGAGTTTTTTGGATAATGCAAATATCTTCAAACTTATCAAATTAAGGTCTACGATTATAAGTAATATTAAGAAAAAACATGCAAAAACGGCGAGTTTTGAGATTCGATCGATTTCATAAAAAAAGATTGAAAAACGTCAGTTTTAAGAAAATAAACCGTTTTTCAAACTTAGCAAGTTATTGCTCTCGAATAGAAGTAATATTAACCAAAACCTTGAAAAACGCTGTTTTTAAGGTAAATCCATTTCCTTAAAAAGAATGAAAAACGGGAGTTTTTTGGATAATGCAAATATCTTCAAACTTATCAAATTAAGGTCTACGATTATAAGTAATATTAAGCAAAAACATGCAAAAACGGTAAGTTTTCAGATTCAATCGATTTCCTCAAAAAAGCTTGAAAACGTCAGTTATGAAGAAAATAAACCGTTTTTCAAACTTAGCAAGTTATTGCTCTCGAATAGAAGTAATATTACCTAAAACCGTGAAAAACGGCTGTTTTGAAGGTTAGATCCATTTCCTTAAAAAGTTGAAAAACGGGCGTTTTTTGGATAATGCAAATATCATCAAACTTATCAAATAAAGGTCTCCGATTATAAGTAATATTAGGCAAAAACATGCAAAAACGGCGAGTTTTGAGATTCGATCAATTTCTTAAAAAAAGCTTGAAAAACGTCGGTTTAAGAAAATAAACTGTTTTTCAAACTTAGCCAGTTATTGCTCTCAAATCTGATTAATATTAACCAAAACCTGGAAAAACGGATGTTTTTTAGGTTAGATCGATTTCCTTAAAAAGATTGAAAAACGGGAGTTTTTTGGATAATGCAAATATCTTCAAACTTATCAAATTAAGGTCTACGATTATAAGTAATATTAAGCAAAAACATGCAAAAACGGCGAGTTTTGAGATTCGATCGATTTCTTAAAAAAAATCTTGAAAAACGTCAGTTTTAAGAAAATAAACCGTTTTTCAAACTTAGCAAGTTATTGGTCTCGATTAGAAGTAATATTAACCAAAACCTTGAAAAACAGCTGTTTTTAAGGCTAGATCCATTTCCTTAAAAAGAATGAAAAACGGGAGTTTTTTGGATAATGCAAATATCTTCAAACTTATCAAATTAAGGTTTACGATTATAAGTAATATTAAGCAAAAACATGCAAAAACGGCAAGTTTTCAGATTCAATCGATTTCCTCAAAAAAGCTTGAAAACGTCAGTTATGAAGAAAATAAACCGTTTTTCAAACTTAGCAAGTTATTGCTCTCGAATAGAAGTAATATTACCTAAAACATTGAAAAACGGCTGTTTTTATGGTTAGATCCATTTCCTTAAAAAGATTGAAAAACGGGAGTTTTTTGGATAATGCAAATATCTTTAAACTTATCAAATTAAGGTCTCCGATTTTGAGGAATATTAGGCAAAAACATGCAAAAACGGCAAGTTTTCAGATTCGATCGATTTCTTAAAAAAAAGCATGAAAAACGTCAGTTTTAAAGAAAATAAACCGTTTTTCAAACTTAGCCAGTTATTGCTCTCGAATAGAAGTAAAAGTAACTCAAACCTTGAAAAACGGCTGTTTTTAAGGTTAGATCCATTTCCTTAAAAAGATTGAAAAACGGGAGTTTTTTGGATGAAGCAAATATCTTCAAACTTATCAAATTAAGGTCTACGATTATAAGTAATATTAAGCAAAAACATGCAAAAACGGTAAGTTTTCAGATTCAATCGATTTCTTAAAAAAAGCTTGAAAAACGTCAGTTTTAAGAAAATAAACCGTTTTTCAAACTTAGCAAGTTATTGCTCTCGAATAGAAGTAATATTAACCAAAACCTTAAAAAACGGCTGTTTTTAAGGTTAGATCCATTTCCTTAAAAAGATTGAAAAACTTATCAAATCAAGGTCTTCGATTATAAGGAATATTAGGCAAAAACATGCAAAAACGGCATGTTTTCAGATTTGATCGATTTCTTAAAAAAAAGCATGAAAAACGTCGGTTTTGAAGAAAATAAACCGTTTTTCAAACTTAGCAAGTTATTGCTCTCGAATAGAAGTAATATTACCTAAAACCTTGAATAACGGCTGTTTTTAAGGTTAGATCGATTTCCTTAAAAAGATTGAAAAACGGGCGTTTTTTGGATAATGCAAATATAATCAAACTTATCAAATTAAGGTCTCCGATTATAACTAACATTAGGCAAAAACATGCAAAAACGGCGAGTTTTGAGATTCGATCGATTACTTTAAAAAAGCTTGAAAAACGTCGGTTTTGAAGAAAATAAACCGTTTTTCCAACTTAGCCAGTTATTGCTCAAGAATCTGATTAATATTAACCAAAAACCTGGAAAAACGGTCGTTTTCAAGTTTTGATCCATTTCCTTAAAAAGATTGAAAAAGGGAAGTTTTTGGATAATGCAAATATCTTCAAACTTATCAAATAAAGGTCTCCGATTATAAGTAATATTAAGCAAAAACATGCAAAAACGGCGAGTTTTGAGATTCGATTGATTTCTTAAAAAAAGCTTGAAAAACGTCAGTTATAAAGAAAATAAACCGTTTTTTAAACTTAGCAAGTTATTGCTCTCGAATAGAAGTAATATTACATAGAACCTTTAAAAACGGCTGTTTTTAAGGTTAGATCCATTTCCTTAAAAAGATTGAAAAACGGGAGTTTTTTGGATAATGCAAATATCTTCAAACCTATTAAATTAAGGTCTACGATTATAAGTAATATTAAGCAAAAACATGCAAAAACGGTAAGTTTTCAGATTCAATCGATTTCCTCAAAAAAGGTTGAAAACGTCAGTTATGAAGAAAATAAACCGTTTTTTAAACTTAGCAAGTTATTGCTCTCGAATAGAAGTAATATTACCTAAAACATTGAAAAACGGCTGTTTTTATGGTTAGATCCATTTCCTTAAAAAGATTGAAAAACGGGAGTTTTTTGGATAATGCAAATATCTTTAAACTTATCAAATTAAGGTCTACGATTATTTATATTAAGCAAAAACATGCAAAAACGGCAAGTTTTCAGATTCAATCGATTTCCTCAAAAAAGCTTGAAAACGTCAGTTATGAAGAAAATAAACCGTTTTTCAAACTTAGCAAGTTATTGCTCTCGAATAGAAGTAATATTACCTAAAACATTGAAAAACGGCTGTTTTTATGGTTAGATCCATTTCCTTAAAAAGATTGAAAAACGGGGGTTTTTTGGATAATGCAAATATCTTTAAACTTATCAAATTAAGGTCTCCGATTATGAGGAATATTAGGCAAAAACATGCAAAAACGGCAAGTTTTCAGATTCGATCGATTTCTTAAAAAAAAGCATGAAAAACGTCAGTTTTAAAGAAAATAAACCGTTTTTCAAACTTAGCCAGTTATTGCTCTCAAATCTGATTAATATTAACCAAAACCTGGAAAAACGGATGTTTTTTAGGTTAGATCCATTTCCTTAAAAAGATTGAAAAACGGGAGTTTTTTTGGATAATGCAAATATCTTCAAACTTATCAAATTAAGGTCTACGATTATAAGTAATATTAAGCAAAAACATGCAAAAACGGCGAGTTTTGAGATTCGATCGATTTCTTAAAAAAAGCTTGAAAAACGTCAGTTTTAAGAAAATAAACCGTTTTTCAAACTTAGCAAGTTATTGCTCTCGAATAGAAGTAATATTAACCAAAACCTTGAAAAACGGCTGTTTTTAAGGTTAGATCCATTTCCTTAAAAAGAATGAAAAACGGGAGTTTTTTGGATAATGCAAATATCTTCAAACTTATCAAATTAAGGTCTACGATTATTTATATTAAGCAAAAACATGCAAAAACGGCAAGTTTTCAGATTCAATCGATTTCCTCAAAAAAGCTTGAAAACTTCAGTTATGAAGAAAATAAACCGTTTTTCAAACTTAGCAAGTTATTGCTCTCGAATAGAAGTAATATTACCTAAAACATTGAAAAACGGCTGTTTTTATGGTTAGATCCATTTCCTTAAAAAGATTAAAAAACGGGAGTTTTTTTGATAATGCAAATATCTTTAAACTTATCAAATTAAGGTCTCCGATTATGAGGAATATTAGGCAAAAACATGCAAAAACGGCAAGTTTTCAGATTTGATCGATTTCTTAAAAAAAAGCATGAAAAACGTCAGTTTTAAAGAAAATAAACCGTTTTTCAAACTTAGCCAGTTATTGCTCTCGAATAGAAGTAAAAGTAACTCAAACCTTGAAAAACGGCTGTTTTTAAGGTTAGATCCATTTCCTTAAAAAGATTGAAAAACGGGAGTTTTTTGGATGAAGCAAATATCTTCAAACTTATCAAATTAAGGTCTACGATTATAAGTAATATTAAGCAAAAACATGCAAAAACGGTAAGTTTTCAGATTCAATCGATTTCTTAAAAAAAGCTTGAAAAACGTCAGTTTTAAGAAAATAAACCGTTTTTCAAACTTAGCAAGTTATTGCTCTCGAATAGAAGTAATATTAACCAAAACCTTAAAAAACGGCTGTTTTTAAGGTTAGATCCATTTCCTTAAAAGGATTGAAAAACGGGAGTTTTTTGGATAATGCAAATATCATCAAACTTATCAAATCAAGTTCTTCGATTATAAGGAATATTAGGCAAAAACAGGCAAAAACGGCATGTTTTCAGATTCGATCGATTTCTTAAAAAAAAGCATGAAAAACGTCAGTTTTGAAGAAAATAAACCGTTTTTCAAACTTAGCAGGTTATTGCTCTCGAATAGAAGTAATATTACCTAAAACCTTGAAAAACGGCTGTTTTTAAGCTCAGATCGATTTCCTTAAAAGAATTGAAAAACGGGCGTTTTTTGGATAATGCAAATATAATCAAACTTATCAAATTAAGGTCTCCGATTATAACTAACATTAGGCAAAAACATGCAAAAAAGGCGAGTTTTGAGATTCGATCGATTACTTAAAAAAAGCTTAAAAAACGTCAGTTTTGAAGAAAATAAACCGTTTTTCCAACTTAGCCAGTTATTGCTCAAGAATCTGATTAATATTAACCAAAAACCTGGAAAAACGGTCGTTTTCAAGTTTTGATCCATTTCCTTAAAAAGATTGAAAAAGGGAAGTTTTTGGATAATGCAAATATCTTCAAACTTATCAAATAAAGGTCTCCGATTATAAGTAATATTAAGCAAAAACATGCAAAAACGGCGAGTTTTGAGATTCGATAGATTTCTTAAAAAAAGCTTGAAAAACGTCGGTTTAAGAAAATAAACTTTTTTTCAAACTTAGCCAGTTATTGCTCTCAAATCTCATTAATATTAACCAAAACCTGGAAAAACGGAGGTTTTTTAGGTTAGATCCATTTCCTTAAAAAGATTGAAAAACGGGAGTTTTTTGGATAATGCAAATATCTTCAAACTTATCAAATTAAGGTCTACGATTATAAGTAATATTAAGCAAAAACATGCAAAAACGGCGAGTTTTGAGATTCGATCGATTTCTTAAAAAAAGCTTGAAAAACGTCAGTTTTAAGAAAATAAACCGTTTTTCAAACTTAGCAAGTTATTGCTCTCGAATAGAAGTAATATTAAACAAAACCTTGAAAAACGGCTGTTTTTAAGGTTAGATCCATTTCCTTAAAAAGAATGAAACACGGGAGTTTTTTGGATAATGCAAATATCTTCAAACTTATCAAATTAAGGTCTACGATTATTTATATTAAGCAAAAACATGCAAAAACGGCAAGTTTTCAGATTCAATCGATTTCCTCAAAAAAGCTTGAAAACGTCAGTTATGAAGAAAATAAACCGTTTTTCAAACTTAGCAAGTTATTGCTCTCGAATAGAAGTAATATTACCTAAAACATTGAAAAACGGCTGTTTTTATGGTTAGATCCATTTCCTTAAAAAGATTGAAAAACGGGAGTTTTTTGGATAATGCAAATATCTTTAAACTTATCAAATTAAGGTCTCCGATTATGAGGAATATTAGGCAAAAACATGCAAAAACGGCAAGTTTTCAGATTCGATCGATTTCTTAAAAAAAAGCATGAAAAACGTCAGTTTTAAAGAAAATAAACCGTTTTTCAAACTTAGCCAGTTATTGCTCTCGAATAGAAGTAAAAGTAACTCAAACCTTGAAAAACGGCTGTTTTTAAGGTTAGATCCATTTCCTTAAAAAGATTGAAAAACGGGAGTTTTTTGGATGAAGCAAATATCTTCAAACTTATCAAATTAAGGTCTACGATTATAAGTAATATTAAGCAAAAACATGCAAAAACGGTAAGTTTTCAGATTCAATCGATTTCTTAAAAAAAGCTTGAAAAACGTCAGTTTTAAGAAAATAAACCGTTTTTCAAACTTAGCAAGTTATTGCTCTCGAATAGAAGTAATATTAACCAAAACCTTAAAAAACGGCTGTTTTTAAGGTTAGATCCATTTCCTTAAAAGGATTGAAAAACGGGAGTTTTTTGGATAATGCAAATATCATCAAACTTATCAAATCAAGGTCTTCGATTATAAGGAATATTAGGCAAAAACAGGCAAAAACGGCATGTTTTCAGATTCGATCGATTTCTTAAAAAAAAGCGTGAAAAACGTCAGTTTTGAAGAAAATAAACCGTTTTTCAAACTTAGCAGGTTATTGCTCTCGAATAGAAGTAATATTACCTAAAACCTTGAAAAACGGCTGTTTTTAAGCTTAGATCGATTTCCTTAATAAGATTGAAAAACGGGCGTTTTTTGGATAATGCAAATATAATCAAACTTATCAAATTAAGGTCTCCGATTATAACTAACATTAGGCAAAAACATGCAAAAACGGCGAGTTTTGAGATTCGATCGATTACTTAAAAAAAGCTTGAAAAACGTCAGTTTTGAAGAAAATAAACCGTTTTTCCAACTTAGCCAGTTATTGCTCAAGAATCTGATTAATATTAACCAAAAACCTGGAAAAACGGTCGTTTTCAAGTTTTGATCCATTTCCTTAAAAAAATTGAAAAAGGGAAGTTTTTGGATAATGCAAATATCTTCAAACCTATCAAATAAAGGTCTCCGATTATAAGTAATATTAAGCAAAAACATGCAAAAACGGCGAGTTTTGAGATTCGATCGATTTCTTAAAAAAAGCTTGAAAAACGTCAGTTTTAAGAAAATAAACCGTTTTTCAAACTTAGCAAGTTATTGCTCTCAAATAGAAGTAATATTAACCAAAACCTTGAAAAACGGCTGTTTTTAAGGTTAGATCCATTTCCTTAAAAAGATTGGAAAACGGGAGTTTTTTGGATAATGCAAATATCATCAAACTTATCAAATCAAGGTCTTCGATTATAAGTAATATTAAGCAAAAACATGCAAAAACGTCAAATTTTCAGATTCGATCGATTTCTTAAAAAAAAGCATGAAAAACGTCAGTTTAAAGAAAATAAACCGTTTTTCAAACTTAGCCAGTTATTGCTCTCGAATAGAAGTAAAAGTAACTCAAACCTTGAAAAACGGCTGTTTTTAAGGTTAGATCCATTTCCTTAAAAAGATTGAAAAACGGAAGTTTTTTCGATGAAGCAAATATCTTCAAACTTATCAAATTAAGGTCTACGATTATAAGTAATATTAAGCAAAAACATGCAAAAACGGTAGGTTTTCAGATTCAATCGATTTCTTAAAAAAAGCTTGAAAAACGTCAGTTTTAAGAAAATAAACCGTTTTTCAAACTTAGCAAGTTATTGCTCTCGAATAGAAGTAATATTAACCAAAACCTTGAAAAACGGCTGTTTTTAAGGTTAGATCCATTTCCTTAAAAAGATTGAAAAACGGGAGTTTTTTGGATAATGCAAATATCATCAAACTTATCAAATCAAGGTCTTCGATTATAAGTAATATTAAGCAAAAACATGCAAAAACGGCAAGTTTTCAGATTCGATCGATTTCTTAAAAAAAAGCATGAAAAACGTCAGTTTTAAAGAAAATAAACCGTTTTTCAAACTTAGCCAGTTATTGCTCTCGAATAGAAGTAAAAGTAACTCAAACCTTGAAAAACGGCTGTTTTTAAGGTTAGATCCATTTCCTTAAAAAGATTGAAAAACGGGAGTTTTTTGGATGAAGCAAATATCTTCAAACTTATCAAATTAAGGTCTACGATTATAAGTAATTTTAAGCAAAAACATGCAAAAACGGTAAGTTTTCAGATTCAATCGATTTCCTCAAAAAAGCTTGAAAACGTCAGTTATGAAGAAAATAAACCGTTTTTCAAACTTAGCAAGTTATTGCTCTCGAATAGAAGTAATATTACCTAAAACCTTGAAAAACGGCTGTTTTGAAGGTTAGATCCATTTCTCTTTTAAAAGTTGGAAAACGGGCGTTTTTTGGATAATGCAAATATCATCAAACTTATCAAATAAAGGTCTTCAAAAATAAGTAATATTAGGCAAAAACATGCAAAAACGGCGAGTTTGGAGATTCGATCGATTTCTTAAAAAAAGCTTGAAAAACGTCGGTTTAAGAAAATAAACTGTTTTTCAAACTTAGCCAGTTATTGCTCTCAAATCTGATTAATATTAACCAAAACCTGGAAAAACGGATGTTTTTTAGGTTAGATCCATTTCCTTAAAAAGATTGAAAAACGGGAGTTTTTTGGATAATGCAAATATCTTCAAACTTATCAAATTAAGGTCTACGATTATAAGTAATATTAAGAAAAAACATGCAAAAACGGCGAGTTTTGAGATTCGATCGATTTCATAAAAAAAGCTTGAAAAACGTCAGTTTTAAGAAAATAAACCGTTTTTCAAACTTAGCAAGTTATTGCTCTCGAATAGAAGTAATATTAACCAAAACCTTGAAAAACGCTGTTTTTAAGGTTAGATCCATTTCCTTAAAAAGAATGAAAAACGGGAGTTTTTTGGATAATGCAAATATCTTCAAACTTATCAAATTAAGGTCTACGATTATAAGTAATATTAAGCAAAAACATGCAAAAACGGTAAGTTTTCAGATTCAATCGATTTCCTCAAAAAAGCTTGAAAACGTCAGTTATGAAGAAAATAAACCGTTTTTCAAACTTAGCAAGTTATTGCTCTCGAATAGAAGTAATATTACCTAAAACCGTGAAAAAGTGCTGTTTTGAAGGTTAGATCCATTTCCTTAAAAAGTTGAAAAACGGGCGTTTTTTGGATAATGCAAATATCATCAAACTTATCAAATAAAGGTCTCCGATTATAAGTAATATTAGGCAAAAACATGCAAAAACGGCGAGTTTTGAGATTCGATCGATTTCTTAAAAAAAGCTTGAAAAACGTCGGTTTAAGAAAATAAACTGTTTTTCAAACTTAGCCAGTTATTGCTCTCAAATCTGATTAATATTAACCAAAACCTGGAAAAACGGATGTTTTTTAGGTTAGATCCATTTCCTTAAAAAGATTAAAAAACGGGAGTTTTTTGGATAATGCAAATATCTTCAAACTTATCAAATTAAGGTCTACGATTATAAGTAATATTAAGCAAAAACATGCAAAAACGGCGAGTTTTGAGATTCGATCGATTTCTTAAAAAAAATCTTGAAAAACGTCAGTTTTAAGAAAATAAACCGTTTTTCAAACTTAGCAAGTTATTGGTCTCGAATAGAAGTAATATTAACCAAAACCTTGAAAAACGGCTGTTTTTAAGGTTAGATCCATTTCCTTAAAAAGATTGAAAAACGGGAGTTTTTTGGATAATGCAAATATCTTCAAACTTATCAAATTGAGGTCTACGATTATAAGTAATATTAAGCAAAAACATGCAAAAACGGCAAGTTTTCAGATTCAATTGATTTCCTCAAAAAAGCTTGAAAGCGTCGGTTATGAAGAAAATAAACCGTTTTTCAAACTTAGCAAGTTAGTGCTCTCGAATAGAAGTAATATTACCTAAAACATTGAAAAACGGCTGTTTTTATGGTTAGATCCATTTCCTTAAAAAGATTGAAAAACGGGAGTTTTTTGGATAATGCAAATATCTTTAAACTTATCAAATTAAGGTCTCCGATTTTGAGGAATATTAGGCAAAAACATGCAAAAACGGCAAGTTTTCAGATTCGATCGATTTCTTAAAAAAAAGCATGAAAAACGTCAGTTTTAAAGAAAATAAACCGTTTTTCAAACTTAGCCAGTTATTGCTCTCGAATAGAAGTAAAAGTAACTCAAACCTTGAAAAACGGCTGTTTTTAAGGTTAGATCCATTTCCTTAAAAAGATTGAAAAACGGGAGTTTTTTGGATGAAGCAAATATCTTCAAACTTATCAAATTAAGGTCTACGATTATAAGTAATATTAAGCAAAAACATGCAAAAACGGTAAGTTTTCAGATTCAATCGATTTCTTAAAAAAAGCTTGAAAAACGTCAGTTTTAAGAAAATAAACCGTTTTTCAAACTTAGCAAGTTATTGCTCTCGAATAGAAGTAATATTAACCAAAACCTTAAAAAACGGCTGTTTTTAAGGTTAGATCCATTTCCTTAAAAAGATTGAAAAACGGGAGTTTTTTGGATAATGCAAATATCATCAAACTTATCAAATCAAGGTCTTCGATTATAAGGAATATTAGGCAAAAACATGCAAAAACGGCATGTTTTCAGATTTGATCGATTTCTTAAAAAAAAGCATGAAAAACGTCGGTTTTGAAGAAAATAAACCGTTTTTCAAACTTAGCAAGTTATTGCTCTCGAATAGAAGTAATATTACCTAAAACCTTGAATAACGGCTGTTTTTAAGGTTAGATCGATTTCCTTAAAAAGATTGAAAAACGGGCGTTTTTTGGATAATGCAAATATAATCAAACTTATCAAATTAAGGTCTCCGATTATAACTAACATTAGGCAAAAACATGCAAAAACGGCGAGTTTTGAGATTCGATCGATTACTTTAAAAAAGCTTGAAAAACGTCGGTTTTGAAGAAAATAAACCGTTTTTCCAACTTAGCCAGTTATTGCTCAAGAATCTGATTAATATTAACCAAAAACCTGGAAAAACGGTCGTTTTCAAGTTTTGATCCATTTCCTTAAAAAGATTGAAAAAGGGAAGTTTTTGGATAATGCAAATATCTTCAAACTTATCAAATAAAGGTCTCCGATTATAAGTAATATTAAGCAAAAACATGCAAAAACGGCGAGTTTTGAGATTCGATTGATTTCTTAAAAAAAGCTTGAAAAACGTCAGTTATAAAGAAAATAAACCGTTTTTTAAACTTAGCAAGTTATTGCTCTCGAATAGAAGTAATATTACATAGAACCTTTAAAAACGGCTGTTTTTAAGGTTAGATCCATTTTCTTAAAAAGATTGAAAAACGGGAGTTTTTTGGATAATGCAAATATCTTCAAACCTATTAAATTAAGGTCTACGATTATAAGTAATATTAAGCAAAAACATGCAAAAACGGTAAGTTTTCAGATTCAATCGATTTCCTCAAAAAAGGTTGAAAACGTCAGTTATGAAGAAAATAAACCGTTTTTTAAACTTAGCAAGTTATTGCTCTCGAATAGAAGTAATATTACCTAAAACATTGAAAAACGGCTGTTTTTATGGTTAGATCCATTTCCTTAAAAAGATTGAAAAACGGGAGTTTTTTGGATAATGCAAATATCTTTAAACTTATCAAATTAAGGTCTACGATTATTTATATTAAGCAAAAACATGCAAAAACGGCAAGTTTTCAGATTCAATCGATTTCCTCAAAAAAGCTTGAAAACGTCAGTTATGAAGAAAATAAACCGTTTTTCAAACTTAGCAAGTTATTGCTCTCGAATAGAAGTAATATTACCTAAAACATTGAAAAACGGCTGTTTTTATGGTTAGATCCATTTCCTTAAAAAGATTGAAAAACGGGGGTTTTTTGGATAATGCAAATATCTTTAAACTTATCAAATTAAGGTCTCCGATTATGAGGAATATTAGGCAAAAACATGCAAAAACGGCAAGTTTTCAGATTCGATCGATTTCTTAAAAAAAAGCATGAAAAACGTCAGTTTTAAAGAAAATAAACCGTTTTTCAAACTTAGCCAGTTATTGCTCTCAAATCTGATTAATATTAACCAAAACCTGGAAAAACGGATGTTTTTTAGGTTAGATCCATTTCCTTAAAAAGATTGAAAAACGGGAGTTTTTTGGATAATGCAAATATCTTCAAACTTATCAAATTAAGGTCTACGATTATAAGTAATATTAAGCAAAAACATGCAAAAACGGCGAGTTTTGAGATTCGATCGATTTCTTAAAAAAAGCTTGAAAAACGTCAGTTTTAAGAAAATAAACCGTTTTTCAAACTTAGCAAGTTATTGCTCTCGAATAGAAGTAATATTAACCAAAACCTTGAAAAACGGCTGTTTTTAAGGTTAGATCCATTTCCTTAAAAAGAATGAAAAACGGGAGTTTTTTGGATAATGCAAATATCTTCAAACTTATCAAATTAAGGTCTACGATTATTTATATTAAGCAAAAACATGCAAAAACGGCAAGTTTTCAGATTCAATCGATTTCCTCAAAAAAGCTTGAAAACTTCAGTTATGAAGAAAATAAACCGTTTTTCAAACTTAGCAAGTTATTGCTCTCGAATAGAAGTAATATTACCTAAAACATTGAAAAACGGCTGTTTTTATGGTTAGATCCATTTCCTTAAAAAGATTAAAAAACGGGAGTTTTTTTGATAATGCAAATATCTTTAAACTTATCAAATTAAGGTCTCCGATTATGAGGAATATTAGGCAAAAACATGCAAAAACGGCAAGTTTTCAGATTTGATCGATTTCTTAAAAAAAAGCATGAAAAACGTCAGTTTTAAAGAAAATAAACCGTTTTTCAAACTTAGCCAGTTATTGCTCTCGAATAGAAGTAAAAGTAACTCAAACCTTGAAAAACGGCTGTTTTTAAGGTTAGATCCATTTCCTTAAAAAGATTGAAAAACGGGAGTTTTTTGGATGAAGCAAATATCTTCAAACTTATCAAATTAAGGTCTACGATTATAAGTAATATTAAGCAAAAACATGCAAAAACGGTAAGTTTTCAGATTCAATCGATTTCTTAAAAAAAGCTTGAAAAACGTCAGTTTTAAGAAAATAAACCGTTTTTCAAACTTAGCAAGTTATTGCTCTCGAATAGAAGTAATATTAACCAAAACCTTAAAAAACGGCTGTTTTTAAGGTTAGATCCATTTCCTTAAAAGGATTGAAAAACGGGAGTTTTTTGGATAATGCAAATATCATCAAACTTATCAAATCAAGTTCTTCGATTATAAGGAATATTAGGCAAAAACAGGCAAAAACGGCATGTTTTCAGATTCGATCGATTTCTTAAAAAAAAGCATGAAAAACGTCAGTTTTGAAGAAAATAAACCGTTTTTCAAACTTAGCAGGTTATTGCTCTCGAATAGAAGTAATATTACCTAAAACCTTGAAAAACGGCTGTTTTTAAGCTTAGATCGATTTCCTTAAAAGAATTGAAAAACGGGCGTTTTTTGGATAATGCAAATATAATCAAACTTATCAAATTAAGGTCTCCGATTATAACTAACATTAGGCAAAAACATGCAAAAAAGGCGAGTTTTGAGATTCGATCGATTACTTTAAAAAAGCTTAAAAAACGTCAGTTTTGAAGAAAATAAACCGTTTTTCCAACTTAGCCAGTTATTGCTCAAGAATCTGATTAATATTAACCAAAAACCTGGAAAAACGGTCGTTTTCAAGTTTTGATCCATTTCCTTAAAAAGATTGAAAAAGGGAAGTTTTTGGATAATGCAAATATCTTCAAACTTATCAAATAAAGGTCTCCGATTATAAGTAATATTAAGCAAAAACATGCAAAAACGGCGAGTTTTGAGATTCGATAGATTTCTTAAAAAAAGCTTGAAAAACGTCGGTTTAAGAAAATAAACTTTTTTTCAAACTTAGCCAGTTATTGCTCTCAAATCTCATTAATATTAACCAAAACCTGGAAAAACGGAGGTTTTTTAGGTTAGATCCATTTCCTTAAAAAGATTGAAAAACGGGAGTTTTTTGGATAATGCAAATATCTTCAAACTTATCAAATTAAGGTCTACGATTATAAGTAATATTAAGCAAAAACATGCAAAAACGGCGAGTTTTGAGATTCGATCGATTTCTTAAAAAAAGCTTGAAAAACGTCAGTTTTAAGAAAATAAACCGTTTTTCAAACTTAGCAAGTTATTGCTCTCGAATAGAAGTAATATTAAACAAAACCTTGAAAAACGGCTGTTTTTAAGGTTAGATCCATTTCCTTAAAAAGAATGAAACACGGGAGTTTTTTGGATAATGCAAATATCTTCAAACTTATCAAATTAAGGTCTACGATTATTTATATTAAGCAAAAACATGCAAAAACGGCAAGTTTTCAGATTCAATCGATTTCCTCAAAAAAGCTTGAAAACGTCAGTTATGAAGAAAATAAACCGTTTTTCAAACTTAGCAAGTTATTGCTCTCGAATAGAAGTAATATTACCTAAAACATTGAAAAACGGCTGTTTTTATGGTTAGATCCATTTCCTTAAAAAGATTGAAAAACGGGAGTTTTTTGGATAATGCAAATATCTTTAAACTTATCAAATTAAGGTCTCCGATTATGAGGAATATTAGGCAAAAACATGCAAAAACGGCAAGTTTTCAGATTCGATCGATTTCTTAAAAAAAAGCATGAAAAACGTCAGTTTTAAAGAAAATAAACCGTTTTTCAAACTTAGCCAGTTATTGCTCTCGAATAGAAGTAAAAGTAACTCAAACCTTGAAAAACGGCTGTTTTTAAGGTTAGATCCATTTCCTTAAAAAGATTGAAAAACGGGAGTTTTTTGGATGAAGCAAATATCTTCAAACTTATCAAATTAAGGTCTACGATTATAAGTAATATTAAGCAAAAACATGCAAAAACGGTAAGTTTTCAGATTCAATCGATTTCTTAAAAAAAGCTTGAAAAACGTCAGTTTTAAGAAAATAAACCGTTTTTCAAACTTAGCAAGTTATTGCTCTCGAATAGAAGTAATATTAACCAAAACCTTAAAAAACGGCTGTTTTTAAGGTTAGATCCATTTCCTTAAAAGGATTGAAAAACGGGAGTTTTTTGGATAATGCAAATATCATCAAACTTATCAAATCAAGGTCTTCGATTATAAGGAATATTAGGCAAAAACAGGCAAAAACGGCATGTTTTCAGATTCGATCGATTTCTTAAAAAAAAGCGTGAAAAACGTCAGTTTTGAAGAAAATAAACCGTTTTTCAAACTTAGCAGGTTATTGCTCTCGAATAGAAGTAATATTACCTAAAACCTTGAAAAACGGCTGTTTTTAAGCTTAGATCGATTTCCTTAATAAGATTGAAAAACGGGCGTTTTTTGGATAATGCAAATATAATCAAACTTATCAAATTAAGGTCTTCGATTATAACTAACATTAGGCAAAAACATGCAAAAACGGCGAGTTTTGAGATTCGATCGATTACTTAAAAAAAGCTTGAAAAACGTCAGTTTTGAAGAAAATAAACCGTTTTTCCAACTTAGCCAGTTATTGCTCAAGAATCTGATTAATATTAACCAAAAACCTGGAAAAACGGTCGTTTTCAAGTTTTGATCCATTTCCTTAAAAAGATTGAAAAAGGGAAGTTTTTGGATAATGCAAATATCTTCAAACCTATCAAATAAAGGTCTCCGATTATAAGTAATATTAAGCAAAAACATGCAAAAACGGCGAGTTTTGAGATTCGATCGATTTCTTAAAAAAAGCTTGAAAAACGTCAGTTTTAAGAAAATAAACCGTTTTTCAAACTTAGCAAGTTATTGCTCTCAAATAGAAGTAATATTAACCAAAACCTTGAAAAACGGCTGTTTTTAAGGTTAGATCCATTTCCTTAAAAAGATTGGAAAACGGGAGTTTTTTGGATAATGCAAATATCATCAAACTTATCAAATCAAGGTCTTCGATTATAAGTAATATTAAGCAAAAACATGCAAAAACGTCAAATTTTCAGATTCGATCGATTTCTTAAAAAAAAGCATGAAAAACGTCAGTTTAAAGAAAATAAACCGTTTTTCAAACTTAGCCAGTTATTGCTCTCGAATAGAAGTAAAAGTAACTCAAACCTTGAAAAACGGCTGTTTTTAAGGTTAGATCCATTTCCTTAAAAAGATTGAAAAACGGGAGTTTTTTCGATGAAGCAAATATCTTCAAACTTATCAAATTAAGGTCTACGATTATAAGTAATATTAAGCAAAAACATGCAAAAACGGTAGGTTTTCAGATTCAATCGATTTCTTAAAAAAAGCTTGAAAAACGTCAGTTTTAAGAAAATAAACCGTTTTTCAAACTTAGCAAGTTATTGCTCTCGAATAGAAGTAATATTAACCAAAACCTTAAAAAACGGCTGTTTTTAAGGTTAGATCCATTTCCTTAAAAGGATTGAAAAACGGGAGTTTTTTGGATGAAGCAAATATCTTCAAACTTATCAAATTAAGGTCTACGATTATAAGTAATATTAAGCAAAAACATGCAAAAACGGTAAGTTTTCAGATTCAATCGATTTCTTAAAAAAAGCTTGAAAAACGTCAGTTTTAAGAAAATAAACCGTTTTTCAAACTTAGCAAGTTATTGCTCTCGAATAGAAGTAATATTAACCAAAACCTTGAAAAACGGCTGTTTTTAAGGTTAGATCCATTTCCTTAAAAAGATTGAAAAACGGGAGTTTTTTGGATAATGCAAATATCATCAAACTTATCAAATCAAGGTCTTCGATTATAAGTAATATTAAGCAAAAACATGCAAAAACGGCAAGTTTTCAGATTCGATCGATTTCTTAAAAAAAAGCATGAAAAACGTCAGTTTTAAAGAAAATAAACCGTTTTTCAAACTTAGCCAGTTATTGCTCTCGAATAGAAGTAAAAGTAACTCAAACCTTGAAAAACGGCTGTTTTTAAGGTTAGATCCATTTCCTTAAAAAGATTGAAAAACGGGAGTTTTTTGGATGAAGCAAATATCTTCAAACTTATCAAATTAAGGTCTACGATTATAAGTAATTTTAAGCAAAAACATGCTTAAGTTTTTCAAACTTAGCAAGTTATTGCTCTCGAATAGAAGTAATATTAACCAAAACCTTGAAAAACGGCTGTTTTTAAGGTTAGATCCATTTCCTTAAAAAGATTGAAAAACGGGAGTTTTTTGGATAATGCAAATATCATCAAACTTATCAAATCAAGGTCTTCGATTATAAGTAATATTAAGCAAAAACATGCAAAAACGGCAAGTTTTCAGATTCGATCGATTTCTTAAAAAAAAGCATGAAAAACGTCAGTTTTAAAGAAAAAAAACCGTTTTTCAAACTTAGCCAGTTATTGCTCTCGAATAGAAGTAAAAGTAACTCAAACCTTGAAAAACGGCTGTTTTTAAGGTTAGATCCATTTCCTTAAAAAGATTGAAAAACGGGAGTTTTTTGGATGAAGCAAATATCTTCAAACTTATCAAATTAAGGTCTACGATTATAAGTAATTTTAAGCAAAAACATGCAAAAACGGTAAGTTTTCAGATTCAATCGATTTCCTCAAAAAAGCTTGAAAACGTCAGTTATGAAGAAAATAAACCGTTTTTCAAACTTAGCAAGTTATTGCTCTCGAATAGAAGTAATATTACCTAAAACCTTGAAAAACGGCTGTTTTGAAGGTTAGATCCATTTCTCTTTTAAAAGTTGGAAAACGGGCGTTTTTTGGATAATGCAAATATCATCAAACTTATCAAATAAAGGTCTTCAAAAATAAGTAATATTAGGCAAAAACATGCAAAAACGGCGAGTTTGGAGATTCGATCGATTTCTTAAAAAAAGCTTGAAAAACGTCGGTTTAAGAAAATAAACTGTTTTTCAAACTTAGCCAGTTATTGCTCTCAAATCTGATTAATATTAACCAAAACCTGGAAAAACGGATGTTTTTTAGGTTAGATCCATTTCCTTAAAAAGATTGAAAAACGGGAGTTTTTTGGATAATGCAAATATCTTCAAACTTATCAAATTAAGGTCTACGATTATAAGTAATATTAAGAAAAAACATGCAAAAACGGCGAGTTTTGAGATTCGATCGATTTCATAAAAAAAGCTTGAAAAACGTCAGTTTTAAGAAAATAAACCGTTTTTCAAACTTAGCAAGTTATTGCTCTCGAATAGAAGTAATATTAACCAAAACCTTGAAAAACGCTGTTTTTAAGGTTAGATCCATTTCCTTAAAAAGAATGAAAAACGGGAGTTTTTTGGATAATGCAAATATCTTCAAACTTATCAAATTAAGGTCTACGATTATAAGTAATATTAAGCAAAAACATGCAAAAACGGTAAGTTTTCAGATTCAATCGATTTCCTCAAAAAAGCTTGAAAACGTCAGTTATGAAGAAAATAAACCGTTTTTCAAACTTAGCAAGTTATTGCTCTCGAATAGAAGTAATATTACCTAAAACCGTGAAAAAGTGCTGTTTTGAAGGTTAGATCCATTTCCTTAAAAAGTTGAAAAACGGGCGTTTTTTGGATAATGCAAATATCATCAAACTTATCAAATAAAGGTCTCCGATTATAAGTAATATTAGGCAAAAACATGCAAAAACGGCGAGTTTTGAGATTCGATCGATTTCTTAAAAAAAGCTTGAAAAACGTCGGTTTAAGAAAATAAACTGTTTTTCAAACTTAGCCAGTTATTGCTCTCAAATCTGATTAATATTAACCAAAACCTGGAAAAACGGATGTTTTTTAGGTTAGATCCATTTCCTTAAAAAGATTAAAAAACGGGAGTTTTTTGGATAATGCAAATATCTTCAAACTTATCAAATTAAGGTCTACGATTATAAGTAATATTAAGCAAAAACATGCAAAAACGGCGAGTTTTGAGATTCGATCGATTTCTTAAAAAAAATCTTGAAAAACGTCAGTTTTAAGAAAATAAACCGTTTTTCAAACTTAGCAAGTTATTGGTCTCGAATAGAAGTAATATTAACCAAAACCTTGAAAAACGGCTGTTTTTAAGGTTAGATCCATTTCCTTAAAAAGATTGAAAAACGGGAGTTTTTTGGATAATGCAAATATCTTCAAACTTATCAAATTGAGGTCTACGATTATAAGTAATATTAAGCAAAAACATGCAAAAACGGCAAGTTTTCAGATTCAATTGATTTCCTCAAAAAAGCTTGAAAGCGTCGGTTATGAAGAAAATAAACCGTTTTTCAAACTTAGCAAGTTAGTGCTCTCGAATAGAAGTAATATTACCTAAAACATTGAAAAACGGCTGTTTTTATGGTTAGATCCATTTCCTTAAAAAGATTGAAAAACGGGAGTTTTTTGGATAATGCAAATATCTTCAAACTTATCAAATTAAGGTCTCCGATTATGAGGAATATTAGGCAAAAACATGCAAAAACGGCAAGTTTTCAGATTCGATCGATTTCTTAAAAAAAAGCATGAAAAACGTCAGTTTTGAAGAAAATAAACCATTTTTCAAACTTAGCAGGTTATTGCTCTCGAACAGAAGTAATATTACCTAAAACCTTGAAAATGGCTGTTTTTAAGGTTAGATCGATTTCCTTAAAAAGATTGAAAAACGGGCGTTTTTTGGATAATGCAAATATCATCAAACTTATCAGATTAAGGTCTCCGATTATAACTAACATTAGGCAAAAACATGCAAAAACGGCGAGTTTTGAGATTCGATCGATTACTTAAAAAAAGCTTGAAAAACGTCGGTTTGAAGAAAATAAACCGTTTTTGAAACTTAGCCAGTTATTGCTCTCGAATAGAAGTAATATTAACCAAAACCTTGCAAAACGGCTGTTTTTAAGGTTAGATCGATTTCCTTAAAAAGATTGAAAAACGGGAGTTTTTTGGATAATGCAAATATCATCAAACTTATCAGATTAAGGTCTCCGATTATAACTAACATTAGGCAAAAACATGCAAAAACGGCGAGTTTTGAGATTCGATCGATTACTTAAAAAAAGCTTGAAAAACGTCGGTTTGAAGAAAATAAACCGTTTTTGAAACTTAGCCAGTTATTGCTCTCGAATAGAAGTAATATTAACCAAAACCTTGCAAAACGGCTGTTTTTAAGGTTAGATCCATTTCCTTAAAAAGATTGAAAAACGGGAGTTTTTTGGATAATGCAAATATCTTCAAACTTATCAAAGTAAGGTCTCTGATTATATGTAATATTAGGCAAAAACATGCAAAAACGGCGTGTTTTGAGATTCGATCGATTTCTTAAAAAAAGCTTGAAAAACGTCAGTTTGGGGAAATTAACCCGTTTTTCAAACTTAGGCAGTTATTGCTCTCGAATCTGAGTAATATCAACGAAAAACCCGGATAAACGGCCGTTTTTAAGTTTTGATCCATTTCCTAAAAAAGATTGAAAAACGGGAGTTTCTTAGGTAATGCAAATATCTTCAAACTTATCAAAGTAAGGTCTCTGATTATATGTAATATTAGGCAAAAACATGCAAAAACGGCGTGTTTTGAGATTCGATCGATTTCTTAAAAAAAGCTTGAAAAACGTCAGTTTGGGGAAATTAACCCGTTTTTCAAACTTAGGCAGTTATTGCTCTCGAATCTGAGTAATATCAACGAAAAACCCGGATAAACGGCCGTTTTTAAGTTTTGATCCATTTCCTAAAAAAGATTGAAAAACGGGAGTTTCTTAGGTAATGCAAATATCTTCAAACTTATCAAAGTAAGGTCTCTGATTATATGTAATATTAGGCAAAAACATGCAAAAACAGCGAGGTTTGAGATTCGATCGATTTCTTAAAAAAAGCTTAAAAAACGTCAGTTTTAAGAAAATAAACCGTTTTTCAAACGTAGGCAGTTACTGCTCACAAATCTGATTAATATTAACCAAAAACCTGGAAAAACGGTCGTTTTCAAGTTTTGATCCATTTCCTTAAAAAGATTGAAAAACGGGAGTTTTTGGATAATGCAAATATCTTCAAACTTATCAAATTAAGGTCTCCGATTATAAGTAATATGTATTAGGCAAAAACATGCAAAAACGGCGAGTTTTGAGATTCGATCGATTTCTTAAAAAAGCTTGAAAAACGTCAGTTTTAAGAAAATAAACCGTTTTTCAAACGTAGGCAGTTATTGCTCACGAATCTGATTAATATTAACCAAAAACCCGGAAAAACGGCCGTTTTTAAGTTTTGATCCATTTCCTTAAAAATATTGAAAAACGGGAGTTTTTTCGATAATGCAAATATCTTCAAACTTATCACATATGAAATATTAGGCAAAAACATGCAAAAACGGCGAGTTTTGAGATTCGATCGATTTCTTAAAAAAAGCTGAAAAACGTCAGTTTTAAGAAAATACACCGTTTTTCAAACTTCGGCAGTTAGTGCTCTCGAATCTGAGTAATATTAACCAAAAACCCGGAAAAACGGCCGTTTTTAAGTTTTGATCCATTTCCTTAAAAATATTGAAAAACGGGAGTTTTTTCGATAATGCAAATATCTTCAAACTTATCACATATGAAATATTAGGCAAAAACATGCAAAAACGGCGAGTTTTGAGATTCGATCGATTTCTTAAAAAAAGCTTAAAAAACGTCAGTTTTAAGAAAATAAACCGTTTTTCAAACGTAGGCAGTTATTGCTCACGAATCTGATTAATATTAACCAAAAACCTGGAAAAACGGTCGTTTTTAAGTTTTGATCCATTTCCTTAAAAAGATTGAAAAACGGGAGTTTTTGGATAATGCAAATATCTTCAAACTTATCAAATTGAGGTCTCCGATTATAAGTAATATTAGGCAAAAACATGCAAAAACGGCGAGTTTTGAGATTCGATTGATTTCTTAAAAAAAGCTGAAAAACGTCAGTTTTAAGAAAATACACCGTTTTTCAAACTTAGGCAGTTAGTGCTCTCGAATCTGAGTAATATTAACCAAAAACCCGGAAAAACGGCCGTTTTTAAGTTTTGATCCATTTCCTAAAAAAGATTGAAAAACGGGAGTTTTTTGGATAATGCAAATATCTTCAAACTTATCAAATTAAGGTCTCCGAATATAAGTAATATTAAGCAAAAACATGCAAAAACGGCGAGTTTTGAGATTCGATCGATTTCTTAAAAAAAGCTTGAAAAACGTCGGTTTTAAGAAAATAAACCGTTTTTTAAACTTAGCAGGTTATTGCTCTCGAGTAGAAGTAATATTAACCAAAACCTAGAAAAACGGCTGTTTTTTAGGTTAGATCCATTTCCTTAAAAATATTGAAAAACGGGAGTTTCTTGGATAATGCAAAAATCTTCAAACTTATCAAAGTAAGGTCTGATTATATGTAATATTAGGCAAAAACATGCAAAAACGGCAAGGTTTGAGATTCGATCGATTTCTTAAAAAAAGCTTAAAAAACGTCAGTATTAAGAAAATAAACCGTTTTTCAAACGTAGGCAGTTATTGCTCTCGAATAGAAGTAATATTGCTCAAGAATCTGATTAATATTAACCAAAAACCTGGAAAAACGGTCGTTTTCAAGTTTTGATCCATTTCCTTAAAAAGATTGAAAAACGGAAGTTTTTGGATAATGCAAATATTCTCAAACTTATCAAATAAAGGTCTCCGATTATAAGTAATATTAAGCAAAAACATGCAAAAACGGCGAGTTTTGAGATTCGATCGATTTCTTAAAAAAAGCTTGAAAAACGTCAGTTTTAAGAAAATAAACCGTTTTTCAAACTTAGCAAGTTATTGCTCTCGAATAGAAGTAATATTAACCAAAACCTTGAAAAACGGCTGTTTTTAAGGTTAGATCCATTTCCTTAAAAAGATTGAAAAACGGGAGTTTTTTGGATAATGCAAATATCATCAAACTTATCAAATCAAGGTCTTCGATTATAAGTAATATTAGGCAAAAACATGCAAAAACGGCAAGTTTTCAGATTCGATCGATTTCTTAAAAAAAAGCATGAAAAACGTCAGTTTTGAAGAAAATAAACCGTTTTTCAAACTTAGCCAGTTATTGCTCTCGAATAGAAGTAAAAGTAACTCAAACCTTGAAAAACGGCTGTTTTTAAGGTTAGATCCATTTCCTTAAAAAGATTGAAAAACGGGAGTTTTTTGGATGAAGCAAATATCTTCAAACTTATCAAATTAAGGTCTACGATTATAAGTAATATTAGGCAAAAACATGCAAAAACGGCGTGTTTTAAGATTCGATCGATTTCTTAAAAAAAGCTTGAAAAACGTCAGTTTGGAGAAATTAACCCGTTTTTCAAACTTAGGCAGTTATTGCTCTCGAATCTGAGTAATATCAACGAAAAACCCGGATAAACGGCCGTTTTTAAGTTTTGATCCATTTCCTAGAAAAGATTGAAAAACGGGAGTTTCTTAGGTAATGCAAATATCTTCAAACTTATCAAAGTAAGGTCTCTGATTATATGTAATATTAGGCAAAAACATGCAAAAACAGCGAGGTTTGAGATTCGATCGATTTCTTAAAAAAAGCTTAAAAAACGTCAGTTTTAAGAAAATAAACCGTTTTTCAAACGTAGGCAGTTACTGCTCACGAATCTGATTAATATTAACCAAAAACCTGGAAAAACGGTTGTTTTTAAGTTTTGATCCATTTCCTTAAAAAGATTGAAAAACGGGAGTTTTTGGATAATGCAAATATCTTCAAACTTATCAAATTAAGGTCTCCGATTATAAGTAATATTAGGCAAAAACATGCAAAAACGGCGAGTTTTGAGATTCGATCGATTTCTTAAAAAAAGCTTGAAAAACGTCAGTTTTAAGAAAATAAACCGTTTTTCAAACGTAGGCAGTTATTGCTCACGAATCTGATTAATATTAACCAAAAACCCGGAAAAACGGCCGTTTTTAAGTTTTGATCCATTTCCTTAAAAATATTGAAAAACGGGAGTTTTTTCGATAATGCAAATATCTTCAAACTTATCACATATGAAATATTAGGCAAAAACATGCAAAAACGGCGAGTTTTGAGATTCGATCGATTTCTTAAAAAAAGCTGAAAAACGTCAGTTTTATAGAAAATACACCGTTTTTCAAACTTAGGCAGTTAGTGCTCTCGAATCTGAGTAATATTAACCAAAAACCCGGAAAAACGGCAGTTTTTAAGTTTTGATCCATTTCCTTAAAAATATTGAAAAACGGGAGTTTTTTCGATAATGCAAATATCTTCAAACTTATCACATATGAAATATTAGGCAAAAACATGCAAAAACAGCGAGGTTTGAGATTCGATCGATTTCTTAAAAAAAGCTTAAAAAACGTCAGTTTTAAGAAAATAAACCGTTTTTCAAACGTAGGCAGTTACTGCTCACGAATCTGATTAATATTAACCAAAAACCTGGAAAAACGGTCGTTTTCAAGTTTTGATCCATTTCCTTAAAAAGATTGAAAAACGGGAGTTTTTGGATAATGCAAATATCTTCCAGACTTATCAAATTAAGGTCTCCGATTATAAGTAATATTAGGCAAAAACATGCAAAAACGGCGAGTTTTGAGATTCGATCGATTTCTTAAAAAAAGCTTAAAAAACGTCAGTTTTAAGAAAATAAACCGTTTTTCAAACGTAGGCAGTTATTGCTCACGAATCTGATTAATATTAACCAAAAACCTGGAAAAACGGTCGTTTTTAAGTTTTGATCCATTTCCTTAAAAAGATTGAAAAACGGGAGTTTTTGGATAATGCAAATATCTTCAAACTTATCAAATTGAGGTCTCCGATTATAAGTAATATTAGTCAAAAACATGCAAAAACTGCGAGTTTTGTGATTCGATCGATTTCTTAAAAAAAGCTTGAAAAACGTCAGTTTTGGGAAAATAAACCGTTTTTCAAACTTAGGCAGTTATTGCTCTCGAATCTGAGTAATATTAACGAAAAACCCGGATAAACGGCCGTTTTTAAGTTTTGATCCATTTCCTTAAAAAGAATGAAAAACGGGAGTTTTTGTATAATGCAAATATCTTCAAACTTATCAAATTAAAGGCTCCGATTATAAGTAATATTAGGCAAAAACATGCAAAAAGGCGAGTTTTGAGTTTCGATCGATTTCTTAAAAAAAGCTTGAAAAACGTCAGTTTTAAGAAAATAAACCGTTTTTGAAACTTAGCCAGTTATTGCTGTCGAATAGAAGTAATATTAACCAAAGCCTTGAAAAACAGCTGTTTTTAAGGTTAGATCCATTTCCTTAAAAAGATTGAAAAACGGGAGTTTTTTGGATAATGCAAATATCTTCAAACTTATCAAATTAAGGTCTACGATTATAAGTAATATTAAGAAAAAACATGCAAAAACGGTAAGTATCCATTTCCTCAAAAAAGCTTGAAAACGTCAGTTATGAAGAAAATAAACCGTTTTTAAACTTAGCAAGTTATTGCTCTCGAATAGAAGTAATATTACCTAAAACCTTGAAAAACGGCTGTTTTGAAGGTTAGATCCATTTCCTTAAAAAGTTGAAAAACGGGCGTTTTTTGAATAAGGCAAATATCATCAAACTTATCAAATAAAGGTCTCCGATTATAAGTAATATTAGGCAAAAACATGCAAAAACGGCGAGGTTTGAGATTCGATCGATTTCTTAAAAAAAGCTTGAAAAACGTCGGTTTAAGAAAATAAACTGTTTTTCAAACTTAGCCAGTTATTGCTCTCAAATCTGATTAATATTAACCAAAACCTGGAAAAACGGATGTTTTTTAGGTTAGATCAATTTCCTTAAATAGATTGAAAAACGGGAGTTTTTTGGATAATGCAAATATCTTCAAACTTATCAAATTGAGGTCTCCGATTATAAGTAATATTAGGCAAAAACATGCAAAAACGGCGTGTTTTGAGATTCGATCGATTTCTTAAAAAAAGCTTGAAAAACGTCAGTTTGGGGAAATTAACCCGTTTTTCAAACTTAGGCAGTTATTGCTCTCGAATCTGAGTAATATCAACGAAAAACCCGGATAAACGGCCGTTTTTAAGTTTTGATCCATTTCCTAAAAAAGATTGAAAAACGGGAGTTTCTTAGGTAATGCAAATATCTTCAAACTTATCAAAGTAAAGTCTCTGATTATATGTAATATTAGGCAAAAACATGCAAAAACAGCGAGGTTTGAGATTCGATCGATTTCTTAAAAAAAGCTTGAAAAACGTCGGTTTAAGAAAATAAACTGTTTTTCAAACTTAGCCAGTTATTGCTCTCAAATCTGATTAATATTAACCAAAACCTGGAAAAACGGATGTTTTTTAGGTTAGATCAATTTCCTTAAATAGATTGAAAAACGGGAGTTTTTTGGATAATGCAAATATCTTCAAACTTATCAAATTGAGGTCTCCGATTATAAGTAATATTAGGCAAAAACATGCAAAAACGGCGTGTTTTGAGATTCGATCGATTTCTTAAAAAAAGCTTGAAAAACGTCAGTTTGGGGAAATTAACCCGTTTTTCAAACTTAGGCAGTTATTGCTCTCGAATCTGAGTAATATCAACGAAAAACCCGGATAAACGGCCGTTTTTAAGTTTTGATCCATTTCCTAAAAAAGATTGAAAAACGGGAGTTTCTTAGGTAATGCAAATATCTTCAAACTTATCAAAGTAAAGTCTCTGATTATATGTAATATTAGGCAAAAACATGCAAAAACAGCGAGGTTTGAGATTCGATCGATTTATTAAAAAAAGCTTGAAAAACGTCAGTTTTAAGAAAATAAACCGTTTTTCAAACGTAGGCAGTTACTGCTTACGAATCTGATTAATATTAACCAAAAACCTGGAAAAACGGTCGTTTTTAAGTTTTGATCCATTTCCTTAAAAAGATTGAAGAACGGGAGTTTTTGGATAATGCAAATATCTTCAAACTTATCAAATTAAGGTCTCCGATTATAAGTAATATTAGGCAAAAACATGCAAAAACGGCGAGTTTTGAGATTCGATCGATTTCTTAAAAAAAGCTTGAAAAACGTCAGTTTTTGAAAATAAACCGTTTTTCAAACCTAGGCAGTTATTGCTCACGAATCTGATTAATATTAACCAAAAACCCGGAAAAACAGCCGTTTTTAAGTTTTGATCCATTTCCTTAAAAATATTGAAAAACGGGAGTTTTTTCGATAATGCAAATATCTTCAAACTTATCACATATGAAATATTAGGCAAAAACATGCAAAAACGGCGAGTTTTGAGATTCGATTGATTTCTTACAAAAAGCTGAAAAACGTCAGTTTTAAGAAAATACACCGTTTTTCAAACTTAGGCAGTTTGTGCTCTCGAATCTGAGTAATATTAACCAAAAACCCGGAAAAACGGCCGTTTTTAAGTTTTGATCCATTTCCTAAAAAAGATTGAAAAACGGGAGTTTTTTGGATAATGCAAATATCTTCAAACTTATCAAATTAAGGTCTCCGATAATAAGTAATATTAGGCAAAAACATGCAAAAACGGCAAGTTTTGAGATTCGATCGATTTCTTAAAAAAAGCTTGAAAAACGTCAGTTTGGGGAAATTAACCCGTTTCTTAAACTTAGGCAGTTATTGCTCTCGAATCTGAGTAATATCAACGAAAAACCCGGATAAACGGCCGTTTTTAAGTTTTGATCCATTTCCTTAAAAAGATTGAAAAACGGGAGTTTTTGGATAATGCAAATATCTTCAAACTTATCAAAGTAAGGTCTCTGATTATATGTAATATTAGGCAAAAACATGGAAAAACGGCGAGTTTTGAGATTCGATCGATTTCTTAAAAAAAGCTTGAAAAACGTCAGTTTTAAGAAAATAAACCGTTTTTTAAACTTAGCAGGTTATTGCTCTCGAGTAGAAGTAATATTAACCAAAACCTTGAAAAACGGCCGTTTTTAGGTTTTGATCCATTTCCTTAAAAATATTGAAAAACGGGAGTTTTTTCGATAATGCAAATATCTTCAAACTTATCACATATGTAATATTAGGCAAAAACATGCAAAAACGGCGAGTTTTGAGATTCGATCGATTTCTAAAAAAAACTTGAAAAACGTCAGTTTTAAGAAAATACACCGTTTTTCAAACTTAGGCGGTTAGTGCTCTCGAATCTGAGTAATATTAACTAAAAACCCGGCTAAACGGCCGTTATTAAGTTTTGATCCATTTCCTAAAAAAGATTGAAAAACGGGAGTTTTTTGGATAATGCAAATATCTTCAAACTTATCAAATCAAGGTCTCCGATTTTAAGTAATATTAGGCAAAAACATTCAAAAACGGCGTGTTTTGAGATTCGATCGATTTCTTAAAAAAAGCTTAAAAAACGTCAGTTTGGGGAAATTAACCCGTTTTTCAAACTTAGGCAGTTATTGCTCTCGAATCTGACTAATATCAACGAAAAACCAGGATAAACGGCCGTTTTTAAGTTTTGATCCATTTCCTTAAAAAGATTGAAAAACGGGAGTTTTTGGATAATGCAAATATCTTCAAACTTATCAAAGTAAGGTCTCTGATTATATGTAATATTAGGCAAAAACATGCAAAAAGGAGAGTTTTGAGATTCGATCGATTTCTTAAAAAAAGCTTGAAAAACGTCAGTTATAAAGAAAATAAACAGTTTTTTAAACTTAGCAAGTTATTGCTCTCGAATAGAAGTAATATTACATAAAACCTTTAAAACGGCTGTTTTTAAGGTTAGATCCATTTCCTTAAAAAGATTGAAAAACGGGAGTTTTTTGGATAATGCAAATATCTTCAAACTTATCAAAGTAAGGTCTCTGATTATATGTAATATTAGGCAAAAACATGCAAAAACGGCGTGTTTTGAGATTCGATCGATTTCTTAAAAAAAGCTTGAAAAACGTCAGTTTGGGGAAATTAACCCGTTTTTCAAACTTAGGCAGTTATTGCTCTCGAATCTGAGTAATATCAACGAAAAACCCGGATAAACGGCCGTTTTTAAGTTTTGATCCATTTCCTAAAAAAGATTGAAAAACGGGAGTTTCTTAGGTAATGCAAATATCTTCAAACTTATCAAAGTAAGGTCTCTGATTATATGTAATATTAGGCAAAAACATGCAAAAACGGCGTGTTTTGAGATTCGATCGATTTCTTAAAAAAAGCTTGAAAAACGTCAGTTTGGGGAAATTAACCCGTTTTTCAAACTTAGGCAGTTATTGCTCTCGAATCTGAGTAATATCAACGAAAAACCCGGATAAACGGCCGTTTTTAAGTTTTGATCCATTTCCTAAAAAAGATTGAAAAACGGGAGTTTCTTAGGTAATGCAAATATCTTCAAACTTATCAAAGTAAGGTCTCTGATTATATGTAATATTAGGCAAAAACATGCAAAAACAGCGAGGTTTGAGATTCGATCGATTTCTTAAAAAAAGCTTAAAAAACGTCAGTTTTAAGAAAATAAACCGTTTTTCAAACGTAGGCAGTTACTGCTCACGAATCTGATTAATATTAACCAAAAACCTGGAAAAACGGTCGTTTTCAAGTTTTGATCCATTTCCTTAAAAAGATTGAAAAACGGGAGTTTTTGGATAATGCAAATATCTTCAAACTTATCAAATTAAGGTCTCCGATTATAAGTAATATGTATTAGGCAAAAACATGCAAAAACGGCGAGTTTTGAGATTCGATCGATTTCTTAAAAAAGCTTGAAAAACGTCAGTTTTAAGAAAATAAACCGTTTTTCAAACGTAGGCAGTTATTGCTCACGAATCTGATTAATATTAACCAAAAACCCGGAAAAACGGCCGTTTTTAAGTTTTGATCCATTTCCTTAAAAATATTAAAAAACGGGAGTTTTTTCGATAATGCAAATATCTTCAAACTTATCACATATGAAATATTAGGCAAAAACATGCAAAAACGGCGAGTTTTGAGATTCGATCGATTTCTTAAAAAAAGCTGAAAAACGTCAGTTTTAAGAAAATACACCGTTTTTCAAACTTCGGCAGTTAGTGCTCTCGAATCTGAGTAATATTAACCAAAAACCCGGAAAAACGGCCGTTTTTAAGTTTTGATCCATTTCCTTAAAAATATTGAAAAACGGGAGTTTTTTCGATAATGCAAATATCTTCAAACTTATCACATATGAAATATTAGGCAAAAACATGCAAAAACGGCGAGTTTTGAGATTCGATCGATTTCTTAAAAAAAGCTTAAAAAACGTCAGTTTTAAGAAAATAAACCGTTTTTCAAACGTAGGCAGTTATTGCTCACGAATCTGATTAATATTAACCAAAAACCTGGAAAAACGGTCGTTTTTAAGTTTTGATCCATTTCCTTAAAAAGATTGAAAAACGGGAGTTTTTGGATAATGCAAATATCTTCAAACTTATCAAATTGAGGTCTCCGATTATAAGTAATATTAGGCAAAAACATGCAAAAACGGCGAGTTTTGAGATTCGATTGATTTCTTAAAAAAAGCTGAAAAACGTCAGTTTTAAGAAAATACACCGTTTTTCAAACTTAGGCAGTTAGTGCTCTCGAATCTGAGTAATATTAACCAAAAACCCGGAAAAACGGCCGTTTTTAAGTTTTGATCCATTTCCTAAAAAAGATTGAAAAACGGGAGTTTTTTGGATAATGCAAATATCTTCAAACTTATCAAATTAAGGTCTCCGATTATAAGTAATATTAAGCAAAAACATGCAAAAACGGCGAGTTTTGAGATTCGATCGATTTCTTAAAAAAAGCTTGAAAAACGTCGGTTTTAAGAAAATAAACCGTTTTTTAAACTTAGCAGGTTATTGCTCTCGAGTAGAAGTAATATTAACCAAAACCTAGAAAAACGGCTGTTTTTTAGGTTAGATCCATTTCCTTAAAAATATTGAAAAACGGGAGTTTCTTGGATAATGCAAAAATCTTCAAACTTATCAAAGTAAGGTCTGATTATATGTAATATTAGGCAAAAACATGCAAAAACGGCAAGGTTTGAGATTCGATCGATTTTTTAAAAAAAGCTTAAAAAACGTCAGTATTAAGAAAATAAACCGTTTTTCAAACGTAGGCAGTTATTGCTCTCGAATAGAAGTAATATTGCTCAAGAATCTGATTAATATTAACCAAAAACCTGGAAAAACGGTCGTTTTCAAGTTTTGATCCATTTCCTTAAAAAGATTGAAAAACGGAAGTTTTTGGATAATGCAAATATTCTCAAACTTATCAAATAAAGGTCTCCGATTATAAGTAATATTAAGCAAAAACATGCAAAAACGGCGAGTTTTGAGATTCGATCGATTTCTTAAAAAAAGCTTGAAAAACGTCAGTTTTAAGAAAATAAACCGTTTTTCAAACTTAGCAAGTTATTGCTCTCGAATAGAAGTAATATTAACCAAAACCTTGAAAAACGGCTGTTTTTAAGGTTAGATCCATTTCCTTAAAAAGATTGAAAAACGGGAGTTTTTTGGATAATGCAAATATCATCAAACTTATCAAATCAAGGTCTTCGATTATAAGTAATATTAGGCAAAAACATGCAAAAACGGCAAGTTTTCAGATTCGATCGATTTCTTAAAAAAAAGCATGAAAAACGTCAGTTTTGAAGAAAATAAACCGTTTTTCAAACTTAGCCAGTTATTGCTCTCGAATAGAAGTAAAAGTAACTCAAACCTTGCAAAAACGGCTGTTTTTAAGGTTAGATCCATTTCCTTAAAAAGATTGAAAAACGGGAGTTTTTTGGATGAAGCAAATATCTTCAAACTTATCAAATTAAGGTCTACGATTATAAGTAATATTAGGCAAAAACATGCAAAAACGGCGTGTTTTAAGATTCGATCGATTTCTTAAAAAAAGCTTGAAAAACGTCAGTTTGGAGAAATTAACCCGTTTTTCAAACTTAGGCAGTTATTGCTCTCGAATCTGAGTAATATCAACGAAAAACCCGGATAAACGGCCGTTTTTAAGTTTTGATCCATTTCCTAGAAAAGATTGAAAAACGGGAGTTTCTTAGGTAATGCAAATATCTTCAAACTTATCAAAGTAAGGTCTCTGATTATATGTAATATTAGGCAAAAACATGCAAAAACAGCGAGGTTTGAGATTCGATCGATTTCTTAAAAAAAGCTTAAAAAACGTCAGTTTTAAGAAAATAAACCGTTTTTCAAACGTAGGCAGTTACTGCTCACGAATCTGATTAATATTAACCAAAAACCTGGAAAAACGGTTGTTTTTAAGTTTTGATCCATTTCCTTAAAAAGATTGAAAAACGGGAGTTTTTGGATAATGCAAATATCTTCAAACTTATCAAATTAAGGTCTCCGATTATAAGTAATATTAGGCAAAAACATGCAAAAACGGCGAGTTTTGAGATTCGATCGATTTCTTAAAAAAAGCTTGAAAAACGTCAGTTTTAAGAAAATAAACCGTTTTTCAAACGTAGGCAGTTATTGCTCACGAATCTGATTAATATTAACCAAAAACCCGGAAAAACGGCCGTTTTTAAGTTTTGATCCATTTCCTTAAAAATATTGAAAAACGGGAGTTTTTTCGATAATGCAAATATCTTCAAACTTATCACATATGAAATATTAGGCAAAAACATGCAAAAACGGCGAGTTTTGAGATTCGATCGATTTCTTAAAAAAAGCTGAAAAACGTCAGTTTTATAGAAAATACACCGTTTTTCAAACTTAGGCAGTTAGTGCTCTCGAATCTGAGTAATATTAACCAAAAACCCGGAAAAACGGCAGTTTTTAAGTTTTGATCCATTTCCTTAAAAATATTGAAAAACGGGAGTTTTTTCGATAATGCAAATATCTTCAAACTTATCACATATGAAATATTAGGCAAAAACATGCAAAAACAGCGAGGTTTGAGATTCGATCGATTTCTTAAAAAAAGCTTAAAAAACGTCAGTTTTAAGAAAATAAACCGTTTTTCAAACGTAGGCAGTTACTGCTCACGAATCTGATTAATATTAACCAAAAACCTGGAAAAACGGTCGTTTTCAAGTTTTGATCCATTTCCTTAAAAAGATTGAAAAACGGGAGTTTTTGGATAATGCAAATATCTTCCAGACTTATCAAATTAAGGTCTCCGATTATAAGTAATATTAGGCAAAAACATGCAAAAACGGCGAGTTTTGAGATTCGATCGATTTCTTAAAAAAAGCTTAAAAAACGTCAGTTTTAAGAAAATAAACCGTTTTTCAAACGTAGGCAGTTATTGCTCACGAATCTGATTAATATTAACCAAAAACCTGGAAAAACGGTCGTTTTTAAGTTTTGATCCATTTCCTTAAAAAGATTGAAAAACGGGAGTTTTTGGATAATGCAAATATCTTCAAACTTATCAAATTGAGGTCTCCGATTATAAGTAATATTAGTCAAAAACATGCAAAAACTGCGAGCTTTGTGATTCGATCGATTTCTTAAAAAAAGCTTGAAAAACGTCAGTTTTGGGAAAATAAACCGTTTTTCAAACTTAGGCAGTTATTGCTCTCGAATCTGAGTAATATTAACGAAAAACCCGGATAAACGGCCGTTTTTAAGTTTTGATCCATTTCCTTAAAAAGAATGAAAAACGGGAGTTTTTGTATAATGCAAATATCTTCAAACTTATCAAATTAAAGGCTCCGATTATAAGTAATATTAGGCAAAAACATGCAAAAAGGCGAGTTTTGAGTTTCGATCGATTTCTTAAAAAAAGCTTGAAAAACGTCAGTTTTAAGAAAATAAACCGTTTTTGAAACTTAGCCAGTTATTGCTGTCGAATAGAAGTAATATTAACCAAAGCCTTGAAAAACAGCTGTTTTTAAGGTTAGATCCATTTCCTTAAAAAGATTGAAAAACGGGAGTTTTTTGGATAATGCAAATATCTTCAAACTTATCAAATTAAGGTCTACGATTATAAGTAATATTAAGAAAAAACATGCAAAAACGGTAAGTATCCATTTCCTCAAAAAAGCTTGAAAACGTCAGTTATGAAGAAAATAAACCGTTTTTAAACTTAGCAAGTTATTGCTCTCGAATAGAAGTAATATTACCTAAAACCTTGAAAAACGGCTGTTTTGAAGGTTAGATCCATTTCCTTAAAAAGTTGAAAAACGGGCGTTTTTTGAATAAGGCAAATATCATCAAACTTATCAAATAAAGGTCTCCGATTATAAGTAATATTAGGCAAAAACATGCAAAAACGGCGAGGTTTGAGATTCGATCGATTTCTTAAAAAAAGCTTGAAAAACGTCGGTTTAAGAAAATAAACTGTTTTTCAAACTTAGCCAGTTATTGCTCTCAAATCTGATTAATATTAACCAAAACCTGGAAAAACGGATGTTTTTTAGGTTAGATCAATTTCCTTAAATAGATTGAAAAACGGGAGTTTTTTGGATAATGCAAATATCTTCAAACTTATCAAATTGAGGTCTCCGATTATAAGTAATATTAGGCAAAAACATGCAAAAACGGCGTGTTTTGAGATTCGATCGATTTCTTAAAAAAAGCTTGAAAAACGTCAGTTTGGGGAAATTAACCCGTTTTTCAAACTTAGGCAGTTATTGCTCTCGAATCTGAGTAATATCAACGAAAAACCCGGATAAACGGCCGTTTTTAAGTTTTGATCCATTTCCTAAAAAAGATTGAAAAACGGGAGTTTCTTAGGTAATGCAAATATCTTCAAACTTATCAAAGTAAAGTCTCTGATTATATGTAATATTAGGCAAAAACATGCAAAAACAGCGAGGTTTGAGATTCGATCGATTTCTTAAAAAAAGCTTGAAAAACGTCGGTTTAAGAAAATAAACTGTTTTTCAAACTTAGCCAGTTATTGCTCTCAAATCTGATTAATATTAACCAAAACCTGGAAAAACGGATGTTTTTTAGGTTAGATCAATTTCCTTAAATAGATTGAAAAACGGGAGTTTTTTGGATAATGCAAATATCTTCAAACTTATCAAATTGAGGTCTCCGATTATAAGTAATATTAGGCAAAAACATGCAAAAACGGCGTGTTTTGAGATTCGATCGATTTCTTAAAAAAAGCTTGAAAAACGTCAGTTTGGGGAAATTAACCCGTTTTTCAAACTTAGGCAGTTATTGCTCTCGAATCTGAGTAATATCAACGAAAAACCCGGATAAACGGCCGTTTTTAAGTTTTGATCCATTTCCTAAAAAAGATTGAAAAACGGGAGTTTCTTAGGTAATGCAAATATCTTCAAACTTATCAAAGTAAAGTCTCTGATTATATGTAATATTAGGCAAAAACATGCAAAAACAGCGAGGTTTGAGATTCGATCGATTTCTTAAAAAAAGCTTGAAAAACGTCAGTTTTAAGAAAATAAACCGTTTTTCAAACGTAGGCAGTTACTGCTTACGAATCTGATTAATATTAACCAAAAACCTGGAAAAACGGTCGTTTTTAAGTTTTGATCCATTTCCTTAAAAAGATTGAAGAACGGGAGTTTTTGGATAATGCAAATATCTTCAAACTTATCAAATTAAGGTCTCCGATTATAAGTAATATTAGGCAAAAACATGCAAAAACGGCGAGTTTTGAGATTCGATCGATTTCTTAAAAAAAGCTTGAAAAACGTCAGTTTTTGAAAATAAACCGTTTTTCAAACCTAGGCAGTTATTGCTCACGAATCTGATTAATATTAACCAAAAACCCGGAAAAACAGCCGTTTTTAAGTTTTGATCCATTTCCTTAAAAATATTGAAAAACGGGAGTTTTTTCGATAATGCAAATATCTTCAAACTTATCACATATGAAATATTAGGCAAAAACATGCAAAAACGGCGAGTTTTGAGATTCGATTGATTTCTTACAAAAAGCTGAAAAACGTCAGTTTTAAGAAAATACACCGTTTTTCAAACTTAGGCAGTTTGTGCTCTCGAATCTGAGTAATATTAACCAAAAACCCGGAAAAACGGCCGTTTTTAAGTTTTGATCCATTTCCTAAAAAAGATTGAAAAACGGGAGTTTTTTGGATAATGCAAATATCTTCAAACTTATCAAATTAAGGTCTCCGATAATAAGTAATATTAGGCAAAAACATGCAAAAACGGCAAGTTTTGAGATTCGATCGATTTCTTAAAAAAAGCTTGAAAAACGTCAGTTTGGGGAAATTAACCCGTTTCTTAAACTTAGGCAGTTATTGCTCTCGAATCTGAGTAATATCAACGAAAAACCCGGATAAACGGCCGTTTTTAAGTTTTGATCCATTTCCTTAAAAAGATTGAAAAACGGGAGTTTTTGGATAATGCAAATATCTTCAAACTTATCAAAGTAAGGTCTCTGATTATATGTAATATTAGGCAAAAACATGGAAAAACGGCGAGTTTTGAGATTCGATCGATTTCTTAAAAAAAGCTTGAAAAACGTCAGTTTTAAGAAAATAAACCGTTTTTTAAACTTAGCAGGTTATTGCTCTCGAGTAGAAGTAATATTAACCAAAACCTTGAAAAACGGCCGTTTTTAGGTTTTGATCCATTTCCTTAAAAATATTGAAAAACGGGAGTTTTTTCGATAATGCAAATATCTTCAAACTTATCACATATGTAATATTAGGCAAAAACATGCAAAAACGGCGAGTTTTGAGATTCGATCGATTTCTAAAAAAAACTTGAAAAACGTCAGTTTTAAGAAAATACACCGTTTTTCAAACTTAGGCGGTTAGTGCTCTCGAATCTGAGTAATATTAACTAAAAACCCGGCTAAACGGCCGTTATTAAGTTTTGATCCATTTCCTAAAAAAGATTGAAAAACGGGAGTTTTTTGGATAATGCAAATATCTTCAAACTTATCAAATCAAGGTCTCCGATTTTAAGTAATATTAGGCAAAAACATTCAAAAACGGCGTGTTTTGAGATTCGATCGATTTCTTAAAAAAAGCTTAAAAAACGTCAGTTTGGGGAAATTAACCCGTTTTTCAAACTTAGGCAGTTATTGCTCTCGAATCTGACTAATATCAACGAAAAACCAGGATAAACGGCCGTTTTTAAGTTTTGATCCATTTCCTTAAAAAGATTGAAAAACGGGAGTTTTTGGATAATGCAAATATCTTCAAACTTATCAAAGTAAGGTCTCTGATTATATGTAATATTAGGCAAAAACATGCAAAAAGGAGAGTTTTGAGATTCGATCGATTTCTTAAAAAAAGCTTGAAAAACGTCAGTTATAAAGAAAATAAACAGTTTTTTAAACTTAGCAAGTTATTGCTCTCGAATAGAAGTAATATTACATAAAACCTTTAAAACGGCTGTTTTTAAGGTTAGATCCATTTCCTTAAAAAGATTGAAAAACGGGAGTTTTTTGGATAATGCAATTATCTTCAAACCTATCAAATTAAGGTCTTCCATTATAAGTTATATTAAGCAAAAACATGCAAAAAACGGTGAGTTTTGAGATTCGATCGATTTCTTAAAAAAAGCTTGAAAAACGTCAGTTATAAAGAAAATAAACCGTTTTTTAAACTTAGCAAGTTATTGCTCTCGAATAGAAGTAATATTACCTAAAACCTTTAAAAACGGCTGTTTTTAAGGTTAGATCCATTTCCTTAAAAAGATTGAAAAACGGCAGTTTTTTGGATAATGCAAATATCTTCAAACTTACAAATTAAGGTCTACGATTATAAGTAATATTAAGCAAAAACATGCAAAAACGGCGAGTTTTGAGATTCGATCGATTTCTTAAAACAAGCTTGAAAAACGTCAGTTTTAAGAAAATATACCGTTTTTTAAACTTAGCAGGTTATTGCTCTCGAGTAGAAGTAATATTAACCAAAACCTTGAAAAACGGCTGTTTTTTAGGTTAGATCCATTTCCTTAAAAAGATTGAAAAACGGGAGTTTCTTGGATAATGCAAATATCTTCAAACTTATCAAAGTAAGGTCTCTGATTATATGTAATATTAGGCAAAAACATGCAAAAACGGCGAGTTTTCAGATTCGATCGATTACTTAAAAAAAGCTTGAAAACGTCAGTTATAAAGAAAATAAACCGTTTTTTAAACTTATCAAGTTATTGCTCTCGAATAGAAGTAATATTACCTAAAACCTTTAAAAACGGCTTTTTTTAAGGTTAGATCCATTTCCTTAAAAAGATTGAAAACGGGAGTTTTTTGGATAATGAAAATATCTTCAAACTTATCAAATTAAGGTCTCCGATTATAAGTAATATTAGGCAAAAACATGCAAAAACGGCGAGTTTTGAGATTCGATCGATTTCTTAAAAAAGCTTGAAAAACGTCAGTTTTAAGAAAATAAACCGTTTTTCAAACGTAGGCAGTTATTGCTCACGAATCTGATTAATATTAACCAAAAACCCGGAAAAACGGCCGTTTTTAAGTTTTGATCCATTTCCTTAAAAATATTGAAAAACGGGAGTTTTTTCGATAATGCAAATATCTTCAAACTTATCACATATGAAATATTAGGCAAAAACATGCAAAAACGGCGAGTTTTGAGATTCGATCGATTTCTTAAAAAAAGCTGAAAAACGTCAGTTTTAAGAAAATACACCGTTTTTCAAACTTCGGCAGTTAGTGCTCTCGAATCTGAGTAATATTAACCAAAAACCCGGAAAAACGGCCGTTTTTAAGTTTTGATCCATTTCCTTAAAAATATTGAAAAACGGGAGTTTTTTCGATAATGCAAATATCTTCAAACTTATCACATATGAAATATTAGGCAAAAACATGCAAAAACGGCGAGTTTTGAGATTCGATCGATTTCTTAAAAAAAGCTTAAAAAACGTCAGTTTTAAGAAAATAAACCGTTTTTCAAACGTAGGCAGTTATTGCTCACGAATCTGATTAATATTAACCAAAAACCTGGAAAAACGGTCGTTTTTAAGTTTTGATCCATTTCCTTAAAAAGATTGAAAAACGGGAGTTTTTGGATAATGCAAATATCTTCAAACTTATCAAATTGAGGTCTCCGATTATAAGTAATATTAGGCAAAAACATGCAAAAACGGCGAGTTTTGAGATTCGATTGATTTCTTAAAAAAAGCTGAAAAACGTCAGTTTTAAGAAAATACACCGTTTTTCAAACTTAGGCAGTTAGTGCTCTCGAATCTGAGTAATATTAACCAAAAACCCGGAAAAACGGCCGTTTTTAAGTTTTGATCCATTTCCTAAAAAAGATTGAAAAACGGGAGTTTTTTGGATAATGCAAATATCTTCAAACTTATCAAATTAAGGTCTCCGATTATAAGTAATATTAAGCAAAAACATGCAAAAACGGCGAGTTTTGAGATTCGATCGATTTCTTAAAAAAAGCTTGAAAAACGTCGGTTTTAAGAAAATAAACCGTTTTTTAAACTTAGCAGGTTATTGCTCTCGAGTAGAAGTAATATTAACCAAAACCTTGAAAAACGGCTGTTTTTTAGGTTAGATCCATTTCCTTAAAAAATATTGAAAAACGGGAGTTTCTTGGATAATGCAAATATCTTCAAACTTATCAAAGTAAGGTCTCTGATTATATGTAATATTAGGCAAAAACATGCAAAAACGGCGAGGTTTGAGATTCGATCGATTTCTTAAAAAAAGCTTAAAAAACGTCAGTTTTAAGAAAATAAACCGTTTTTCAAACGTAGGCAGTTATTGCTCACGAATCTGATTAATATTAACCAAAAACCTGGAAAAACGGTCGTTTTTAAGTTTTGATCCATTTCCTTAAAAAGATTGAAAAACGGGAGTTTTTGGATAATGCAAATATCTTCAAACTTATCAAAGTAAGGTCTCTGATTATATGTAATATTAGGCAAAAACATGCAAAAACGGAGAGTTTTGAGATTCGATCGATTTCTTAAAAAAAGCTTGAAAAACGTCAGTTATAAAGAAAATAAACCGTTTTTTAAACTTAGCAAGTTATTGCTCTCGAATAGAAGTAATATTACCTAAAACCTTTTAAAAACGGCTGTTTTTAAGGTTAGATCCATTTCCTTAAAAAGATTGAAAAACGGGAGTTTTTTGGATAATGCAAATATCTTCAAACTTATCAAATTAAGGTCTACGATTATAAGTAATATTAAGCAAAAACATGCAAAAACGGCGGGTTTTGAGATTCAATCGATTTCCTCAAAAAAGCTTGAAAACGTCAGTTATGAAGAAAATAAACCGTTTTTCAAACTTAGCAAGTTATTGCTCTCGAATAGAAGTAATATTGCTCAAGAATCTGATTAATATTAACCAAAAACCTGGAAAAACGGTCGTTTTCAAGTTTTGATCCATTTCCTTAAAAAGATTGAAAAACGGAAGTTTTTGGATAATGCAAATATTCTCAAACTTATCAAATAAAGGTCTCCGATTATAAGTAATATTAAGCAAAAACATGCAAAAACGGCGAGTTTTGAGATTCGATCGATTTCTTAAAAAAAGCTTGAAAAACGTCAGTTTTAAGAAAATAAACCGTTTTTCAAACTTAGCAAGTTATTGCTCTCGAATAGAAGTAATATTAACCAAAACCTTGAAAAACGGCTGTTTTTAAGGTTAGATCCATTTCCTTAAAAAGATTGAAAAACGGGAGTTTTTTGGATAATGCAAATATCATCAAACTTATCAAATCAAGGTCTTCGATTATAAGTAATATTAGGCAAAAACATGCAAAAACGGCAAGTTTTCAGATTCGATCGATTTCTTAAAAAAAAGCATGAAAAACGTCAGTTTTGAAGAAAATAAACCGTTTTTCAAACTTAGCCAGTTATTGCTCTCGAATAGAAGTAAAAGTAACTCAAACCTTGAAAAACGGCTGTTTTTAAGGTTAGATCGATTTCCTTAAAAAGATTGAAAAACGGGAGTTTTTTTGGATGAAGCAAATATCTTCAAACTTATCAAATTAAGGTCTACGATTATAAGTAATATTAGGCAAAAACATGCAAAAACGGCGTGTTTTAAGATTCGATCGATTTCTTAAAAAAAGCTTGAAAAACGTCAGTTTGGAGAAATTAACCCGTTTTTCAAACTTAGGCAGTTATTGCTCTCGAATCTGAGTAATATCAACGAAAAACCCGGATAAACGGCCGTTTTTAAGTTTTGATCCATTTCCTAGAAAAGATTGAAAAACGGGAGTTTCTTAGGTAATGCAAATATCTTCAAACTTATCAAAGTAAGGTCTCTGATTATATGTAATATTAGGCAAAAACATGCAAAAACAGCGAGGTTTGAGATTCGATCGATTTCTTAAAAAAAGCTTAAAAAACGTCAGTTTTAAGAAAATAAACCGTTTTTCAAACGTAGGCAGTTACTGCTCACGAATCTGATTAATATTAACCAAAAACCTGGAAAAACGGTTGTTTTTAAGTTTTGATCCATTTCCTTAAAAAGATTGAAAAACGGGAGTTTTTGGATAATGCAAATATCTTCAAACTTATCAAATTAAGGTCTCCGATTATAAGTAATATTAGGCAAAAACATGCCAAAACGGCGAGTTTTGAGATTCGATCGATTTCTTAAAAAAAGCTTGAAAAACGTCAGTTTTAAGAAAATAAACCGTTTTTCAAACGTAGGCAGTTATTGCTCACAAATCTGATTAATATTAACCAAAAACCCGGAAAAACGGCCGTTTTTAAGTTTTGATCCATTTCCTTAAAAATATTGAAAAACGGGAGTTTTTTCGATAATGCAAATATCTTCAAACTTATCACATATGAAATATTAGGCAAAAACATGCAAAAACGGCGAGTTTTGAGATTCGATCGATTTCTTAAAAAAAGCTGAAAAACGTCAGTTTTATAGAAAATACACCGTTTTTCAAACTTAGGCAGTTAGTGCTCTCGAATTTGAGTAATATTATTAAAAACCCGGAAAAACGGCAGTTTTTAAGTTTTGATCCATTTCCTTAAAAATATTGAAAAACGGGAGTTTTTTCGATAATGCAAATATCTTCAAACTTATCACATATGAAATATTAGGCAAAAACATGCAAAAACGGCGAGTTTTGAGATTCGATCGATTTCTTAAAAAAAGCTTAAAAAACGTCAGTTTTAAGAAAATAAACCGTTTTTCAAACGTAGGCAGTTATTGCTCACGAATCTGATTAATATTAACCAAAAACCTGGAAAAACGGTCGTTTTTAAGTTTTGATCCATTTCCTTAAAAAGATTGAAAAACGGGAGTTTTTGGATAATGCAAATATCTTCAAACTTATCAAATTGAGGTCTCCGATTATAAGTAATATTAGTCAAAAACATGCAAAAACTGCGAGTTTTGTGATTCGATCGATTTCTTAAAAAAAGCTTGAAAAACGTCAGTTTTGGGAAAATAAACCGTTTTTCAAACTTAGGCAGTTATTGCTCTCGAATCTGAGTAATATTAACGAAAAACCCGGATAAACGGCCGTTTTTAAGTTTTGATCCATTTCCTTAAAAAGAATGAAAAACGGGAGTTTTTGTATAATGCAAATATCTTCAAACTTATCAAATTAAAGGCTCCGATTATAAGTAATATTAGGCAAAAACATGCAAAAACGGCGAGTTTTGAGTTTCGATCGATTTCTTAAAAAAAGTTTGAAAAACGTCAGTTTTAAGAAAATAAACCGTTTTTGAAACTTAGCCAGTTATTGCTGTCGAATAGAAGTAATATTAACCAAAGCCTTGAAAAACAGCTGTTTTTAAGGTTAGATCCATTTCCTTAAAAAGATTGAAAAACGGGAGTTTTTTGGATAATGCAAATATCTTCAAACTTATCAAATTAAGGTCTACGATTATAAGTAATATTAAGAAAAAACATGCAAAAACGGTAAGTTTTCAGATTCAATCGATTTCCTCAAAAAAGCTTGAAAACGTCAGTTATGAAGAAAATAAACCGTTTTTAAACTTAGCAAGTTATTCCTCTCGAATAGAAGTAATATTACCTAAAACCTTGAAAAACGGCTGTTTTGAAGGTTAGATCCATTTCCTTAAAAAGTTGAAAAACGGGCGTTTTTTGAATAAGGCAAATATCATCAAACTTATCAAATAAAGGTCTCCGATTATAAGTAATATTAGGCAAAAACATGCAAAAACGGCGGGTTTGAGATTCGATCGATTTCTTAAAAAAAGCTTGAAAAACGTCGGTTTAAGAAAATAAACTGTTTTTCAAACTTAGCCAGTTATTGCTCTCGAATCTGATTAATATTAACCAAAACCTGGAAAAACGGATGTTTTTTAGGTTAGATCAATTTCCTTAAATAGATTGAAAAACGGGAGTTTTTTGGATAATGCAAATATCTTCAAACTTATCAAATTGAGGTCTCCGATTATAAGTAATATTAGGCAAAAACATGCAAAAACGGCGTGTTTTGAGATTCGATCGATTTCTTAAAAAAAGCTTGAAAAACGTCAGTTTGGGGAAATTAACCCGTTTTTCAAACTTAGGCAGTTATTGCTCTCGAATCTGAGTAATATCAACGAAAAACCCGGATAAACGGCCGTTTTTAAGTTTTGATCCATTTCCTAAAAAAGATTGAAAAACGGGAGTTTCTTAGGTAATGCAAATATCTTCAAACTTATCAAAGTAAAGTCTCTGATTATATGTAATATTAGGCAAAAACATGCAAAAACAGCGAGGTTTGAGATTCGATCGATTTCTTAAAAAAAGCTTAAAAAACGTCAGTTTTAAGAAAATAAACCGTTTTTCAAACGTAGGCAGTTACTGCTCACGAATCTGATTAATATTAACCAAAAACCTGGAAAAACGGTCGTTTTTAAGTTTTGATCCATTTCCTTAAAAAGATTGAAGAACGGGAGTTTTTGGATAATGCAAATATCTTCAAACTTATCAAATTAAGGTCTCCGATTATAAGTAATACTAGGCAAAAACATGCAAAAACGGCGAGTTTTGAGATTCGATCGATTTCTTAAAAAAAGCTTGAAAAACGTCAGTTTTTGAAAATAAACCGTTTTTCAAACCTAGGCAGTTATTGCTCACGAATCTGATTAATATTAACCAAAAACCCGGAAAAACAGCCGTTTTTAAGTTTTGATCCATTTCCTTAAAAATATTGAAAAACGGGAGTTTTTTCGATAATGCAAATATCTTCAAACTTATCACATATGAAATATTAGGCAAAAACATGCAAAAACGGCGAGTTTTGAGATTCGATTGATTTCTTAAAAAAAGCTGAAAAACGTCAGTTTTAAGAAAATACACCGTTTTTCAAACTTAGGCAGTTTGTGCTCTCGAATCTGAGTAATATTAACCAAAAACCCGGAAAAACGGCCGTTTTTAAGTTTTGATCCATTTCCTAAAAAAGATTGAAAAACGGGAGTTTTTTGGATAATGCAAATATCTTCAAACTTATCAAATTAAGGTCTCCGATTATAAGTAATATTAGGCAAAAACATGCAAAAACGGCAAGTTTTGAGATTCGATCGATTTCTTAAAAAAGCTTGAAAAACGTCAGTTTGGGGAAATTAACCCGTTTCTTAAACTTAGGCAGTTATTGCTCTCGAATCTGAGTAATATCAACGAAAAACCCGGATAAACGGCCGTTTTTAAGTTTTGATCCATTTCCTTAAAAAGATTGAAAAACGGGAGTTTTTGGATAATGCAAATATCTTCAAACTTATCAAAGTAAGGTCTCTGATTATATGTAATATTAGGCAAAAACATGGAAAAACGGCGAGTTTTGAGATTCGATCGATTTCTTAAAAAAAGCTTGAAAAACGTCAGTTTTAAGAAAATAAACCGTTTTTTAAACTTAGCAGGTTATTGCTCTCGAGTAGAAGTAATATTAACCAAAACCTTGAAAAACGGCCGTTTTTAAGTTTTGATCCATTTCCTTAAAAATATTGAAAAACGGGAGTTTTTTCGATAATGCAAATATCTTCAAACTTATCACATATGTAATATTAGGCAAAAACATGCAAAAACGGCGAGTTTTGAGATTCGATCGATTTCTAAAAAAAACTTGAAAAACGTCAGTTTTAAGAAAATACACCGTTTTTCAAACTTAGGCAGTTAGTGCTCTCGAATCTGAGTAATATTAACTAAAAACCCGGCTAAACGGCCGTTTTTAAGTTTTGATCCATTTCCTAAAAAAGATTGAAAAACGGGAGTTTTTTGGATAATGCAAATATCTTCAAACTTATCAAATCAAGGTCTCCGATTATAAGTAATATTAGGCAAAAACATTCAAAAACGGCGTGTTTTGAGATTCGATCGATTTCTTAAAAAAAGCTTAAAAAACGTCAGTTTGGGGAAATTAACCCGTTTTTCAAACTTAGGCAGTTATTGCTCTCGAATCTGAGTAATATCAACGAAAAACCAGGATAAACGGCCGTTTTTAAGTTTTGATCCATTTCCTTAAAAAGATTGAAAAACGGGAGTTTTTGGATAATGCAAATATCTTCAAACTTATCAAAGTAAGGTCTCTGATTATATGTAATATTAGGCAAAAACATGCATAAAGGAGAGTTTTGAGATTCGATCGATTTCCTTAAAAAAAGCTTGAAAAACGTCAGTTATAAAGAAAATAAACAGTTTTTTAAACTTAGCAAGTTATTGCTCTCGAATAGAAGTAATATTACATAAAACCTTTAAAACGGCTGTTTTTAAGGTTAGATCCATTTCCTTAAAAAGATTGAAAAACGGGAGTTTTTTGGATAATGCAAATATCTTCAAACTTATCAAATTAAGGTCTACGATTATAAGTAATATTAAGCAAAAACATGCAAAAAACGGTGAGTTTTGAGATTCGATCGATTTCTTAAAAAAAGCTTGAAAAACGTCAGTTATAAAGAAAATAAACCGTTTTTTAAACTTAGCAAGTTATTGCTCTCGAATAGAAGTAATATTACCTAAAACCTTTAAAAACGGCTGTTTTTAAGGTTAGATCCATTTCCTTAAAAAGATTGAAAAACGGCAGTTTTTTGGATAATGCAAATATCTTCAAACTTACAAATTAAGGTCTACGATTATAAGTAATATTAAGCAAAAACATGCAAAAACGGCGAGTTTTGAGATTCGATCGATTTCTTAATAAAAGCTTGAAAAACGTCAGTTTTAAGAAAATATACCGTTTTTTAAACTTAGCAGGTTATTGCTCTCGAGTAGAAGTAATATTAACCAAAACCTTGAAAAACGGCTGTTTTTTAGGTTAGATCCATTTCCTTAAAAAGATTGAAAAACGGGAGTTTCTTGGATAATGCAAATATCTTCAAACTTATCAAAGTAAGGTCTCTGATTATATGTAATATTAGGCAAAAACATGCAAAAACGGCGAGTTTTCAGATTCGATCGATTTCTTAAAAAAAGCTTGAAAACGTCAGTTATAAAGAAAATAAACCGTTTTTTAAACTTATCAAGTTATTGCTCTCGATTAGAAGTAATATTACCTAAAACCTTTAAAAACGGCTTTTTTTAAGGTTAGATCCATTTCCTTAAAAAGATTGAAAAACGGGAGTTTTTTGGATAATGCAAATATCTTCAAACTTATCAAATTAAGGTCTCCGATTATAAGTAATATTTGGCAAAAACATGCAAAAACGGCGAGTTTTGAGATTCGATCGATTTCTTAAAAAAAGCTTGAAAAACGTCAGTTTTAAGAAAATAAACCGTTTTTCAAACGTAGGCAGTTATTGCTCACGAATCTGATTAATATTAACCAAAAACCCGGAAAAACGGCCGTTTTTAAGTTTTGATCCATTTCCTTATAAATATTGAAAAACGGGAGTTTTTTCGATAATGCAAATATCTTCAAACTTATCACATACGTAATATTAGGCAAAAACATGCAAAAACTGCGAGTTTTGAGATTCGATCGATTTCTTAAAAAAAGCTTGAAAAACGTTAGTTTTAAGGAAATACACCGTTTTTAAAACTTAGGCAGTTAGTGCTCTCGAATCTGAGTAATTTTAACCAAAAACCCGGAAAAACGGCCGTTTTTAAGTTTTGATCCATTTCCTAAAAAAGATTGAAAAACGGGAGTTTTTTGGATAATGCAAATATCTTCAAACTTATCAAATTAAGGTCTCCGATTATAAGTAATATTAGGCAAAAACATGCAAAAACGGCGTGTTTTGAGATTCGATCGATTTCTTAAAAAAAGCTTGAAAAACGTCAGTTTGGGGAAATTAACCCGTTTTTCAAACTTAGGCAGTTATTGCTCTCGAATCTGAGTAATATCAACGAAAAACCCAAATAAACGGCCGTTTTTAAGTTTTGATCCATTTCCTTAAAAAGATTGAAAAACGGGAGTTTTTGGATAATGCAAATATCTACAAACTTATCAAAGTAAGGTCTCTGATTATATGTAATATTAGGCAAAAACATGCAAAAAGGAGAGATTTGAGATTCGATCGATTTCTTAAAAAAAGCTTGAAAAACGTCAGTTATAAAGAAAATAACCCGTTTTTTAAACTTAGCAAGTTATTGCTCTCGAATAGAAGTAATATTACCTAAAACCTTTAAAAACGGCCGTTTTTAAGTTTTGATCCATTTCCTAAAAAAGATTGAAAAACGGGAGTTTTTTGGATAATGCAAATATCTTTAAACTTATCAAAGTAAGGTCTCTGATTATATGTAATATTAGGCAAAAACATGCAAAAACGGCGAGGTTTGAGATTCGATCGATTTCTTAAAAAAAGCTTAAAAAACGTCAGTTTAAAGAAAATAAATCGTTTTTCCACCTTAGGCAGTTACTGCTCACGAATCTGATTAATATTAACCAAAAACCTGGAAAAACGGTCGTTTTTAAGTTTTGATCCATTTCCTTAAAAAGATTGAAAAACGGGAGTTTTTGGATAATGCAAATATCTTCAAACTTATCAAAGTAAGGTCTCTGATTATATGTAATATTAGGCAAAAACATGCAAAAACGGAGAGTTTTGAGATTCGATCGATTTCTTAAAAAAAGCTTGAAAAACGTCAGTTATAAAGAAACTAAACCGTTTTTTAAACTTAGCAAGTTATTAGTCTCGAATAGAAGTAATATTACCTAAAACCTTTAAAAACGGCTGTTTTTAAGGTTAGATCCATTTCCTTAAAAAGATTGAAAAACGGGAGTTTTTGGATAATGCAAATATCTTCAAACTTAACAAATTAAGGTCTACGTTTATAAGTAATATTAAGCAAAAACATGCAAAAACGGCGAGTTTTGAGATTCGATCGATTTCTTAAAAAAAGCTTGAAAAACGTCAGTTATAAAGAAAATAAACCGTTTTTCAAACTTAGCAGGTTATTGCTCTCGAGTAGAAGTAATATTAACCAAAACCTTGAAAAACGGCTGTTTTTTAGGTTAGATCAATTTCCTTAAAAAGATTGAAAAACGGGAGTTTTTGGGATAATGCAAATATCTTCAAACTTATCAAAGTAAGGTCTCTGATTATATGCAATATTAGGCAAAAACATGCAAAAACGGCGAGATTTGAGATTCGATCGATTTCTTAAAAAAAACTTAAAAAACGTCCGTTTTAAGAAAATATACCGTTTTTCAAACGTAGGCAGTTATTGCTCACGAATCTAATTAATATTAACCAAAAACCTGGAAAAACGGTCGTTTTTGAGTTTTGATCCATTTCCTTAAAAAGATTGAAAAATGTAAGTTTTTGGATAATGCAAAAATCTTCAAACTTATCACATTAAGGTCTACGATTATATGTAATATCAGGCAAAAACATGCAAAAACGGCAAGTTTTCAGATTCGATCGATTTCCTCAAAAAAGCTTGAAAACGTCAGTTTTAAGAAAATAAACCGTTTTTCAAACTTAGCAAGTTATTGCTCTCGAATAGAAGTAATATTACCTAAAACCTTGAAAAACGGCTGTTTGAGATTCGATCGATTTCTTAAAAAAAGCTTGAAAAACGTCATTTTTAAGAAAATCAACCGTTTTTCAAACGTAGGCAGTTATTGCTCACGAATCTGATTAATATTAACCAAAAACCTGGAAAAACGGTCGTTTTTAAGTTTGGATCCATTTCCTTAAAAAGATTAAAAAATGTAAGTTTTGGGATAAAGCAAATATCTTCAAACTTATCACATTGAGGGCAACGATTATATGTAATATTAGGCAAAAACATGCAAAAACGGCAAGTTTTCAGATTCAATCGATTTCCTCAAAAAAGCTTGAAAACGTCAGTTTTGAAGAAAATAAACCGTTTTCATACTTAGGAAGTTATTGCTCTCGAATAGAGGTAATATTAACCAAAACCTTGAAAAACGGCTGTTTTTAAGGTTAGATCCATTTCCTTAAAAAGATTGAAAAACGGGAGTATTTGGATAATGCAAATATCTTTAAACTTATCAAATTAAAGTCTCCGTTTATAAGTAATATTAGGCAAAAACATGCAAAAACTCCGAGTTTTGAGATTCGATAAATTTCTTTAAAAAAGCTGGAAAAACGTCGGTTGTAAGAAAATAAGCCGTTTTTCAAACTTAGCCAGTTATTGCTCTCGAATCTGATTAATATAAACCAAAACCTGGAAAAACGGCCGTTTTTCAGTTTTGATCCATTTCCTTGAAAAGATACAAAAACGGGAGTTTTTTTGGATAATGCAAATATCTTCAAACATATCAAATTAAGATCTCCGATTATAAATAATATTAGGCAAAAACATGCAAAAACGGCGAGTTTTGAGATTCGATCGATTTCTTACAAAAAGCTTAAAAAACGTCAATTTTGGGAAAATAAACCGTTTTTCAAACTTAGCCAGTTATTGCTCTCGAATTTGAGTAATATTAACCAAAAACCCAGAAAAACGGCCGTTTTTAGGTTTTGATCCATTTTCTAAAAAAGATTGAAAAACGGGAGTTTTTAAGATAGTGCAAATATCTTCAAACTTATTAAATGAGGGTCTACGATTATAAGTAATTTTAAGCAAAAACATGCAAAAACGGCGAGTTTTGAGATTCGATCGATTTCTTAAAAAAAGCTTGAAAAACGTCAGTTTTGAAGAAAATAAACCGTTTTTCAAACTTAGGCAGTTATTCCTCTCGAATAGAAGTAATATTAACCAAAACCTTGAAAAACGGCAGTTTTTAAGGTTAGATCCATTTCTTTAAAAAGATTGAAAAACGGGAGTTTTTTGGATAATGCAAATATCTTCAAACTGAACAAATTAAGGTCTCCGATTATATGTAATATTAGACAAAAACCTGCAAAAACGGTAAGTTTTGAGATTCAATCGATTTCTTACAAAAAGCTTGAAAAAGGTCAGTTTTGGGAAAATAAACCGTTATTCAAACTTAGCCAGTTATTGCTCTCGAATCTGATTAATATTAACCAAAACCTGGAAAAACGGCCGTTTTTAAGTATTGATCCATTTTCTAAAACAGACTGAAAAACAGGAGTTTCTAATATAATACAAATATCTTCAAACTTATTAAATTAAGGTCTACAATTTTAAGTAATATTAAGCAAAAACATGCAAAAACGGCAAGTTTTCATATTCAATAGATTTCCTCAAAAAAGCCTAAAAAACGTTAGTTTTAACAAACCGTTTTTCAAACATAGGCAGTAATTGCTCTCGAATAAAAGTAATATTAACCAAAACCTTGAAAAACGGATGTTTTTAAGGTTAGATGCATTCCTTTTAAAAGATTGAAAAACGGGAGTTTTTTGGAGAATGCAAATATCTTCAAACTTATTAAATCAAGGTCTTCGATTATATGTAATATTAGGCCAAAACATGCAAAAACTGCGAGTTTTAAGATTCAATCGATTTCTTTAAAACCTTGAAAAACGTCAGTTTTAAGAAAATAAACCATTTTTCAAACTTAGCAGAGTCATTGCTCTCGAATCTGATTAATATTAACCAAAACCTGGAAAAACCGCCGTTTTTAAGTTTTGATCCATTTCCTTTAAAAGATTGAAAAACGGGAGTTTTTTGGATAATGCAAATAGCTTCACACTTATCAAATTAAGGTTTCCGATTATAAGTAATATTAGGTGAAAACATGCAAAAACTTCGAGTTGTGAGATTCGATCGATTTCTTAAAAAAAGCTTGAAAAACGTCCGTTTTAAGAAAATAAACCGTTTTTTAAACTTAGCAAGTTATTGCTCTCGAACATAAGTAATATTAACCAAATACCGGGAAAAACGGCCGTTTTTAAGTTTTGATGCATTTTCTAAAACAGACTGAAAAACGGGAGTTTCTAATATAATACAAATATCTTCAAACTTATTAAATTAAGGTCTACGATTTTAAGTAATATTGGGCAAAAACATGCAAAAACGTCAAGTTTTCAGATTCAATCGATTTCCTCGAAAAAGCTTGAAAAACGTCAGTTTTGAAGAAAATAATCCGTTTTTGTAACTTAGGAAGTTATTGCTCTCGATTAGAAGTAATATTAACTATAACCTTGAAAAACGGCTGTTTTTAAGTTTAGGATCCATTTCCTTAAAAAGATTGAAAAACGGGAGTTTTTTGGATAATGTAAATATCTTCAAACATATCAAATTAAGGTCTCCGATTATAAGTAATATTAGGCAAAAACATGCAAAAACTGAGAGTTTTGAGATTAAATCGAATTCTTTAAAAAAGCTTGAAAAACATCACTTTTAAGAAAATAACCTGTTTTTCAAACTAAGCCAGTTATTGCTCTCGAATCTGATTAAAATTAACCAAAACCTGAAAAAATGGCCGTTTTTAAGTTTTGATCCATTTCCTTAAAAAGATTGAAAAATGGGAGTTTTTTTGATAATGCAAATATCTTCAAACTTATCAAATTAAGGTCTCCGATTATATGTAATATTAGACAAAAACATGCAAAACCGGCGAGTTTTGAGATTCGATGGATTTCTTAAACAAAGCTTGAAAAACGTCAGTTTCAAGAAAAAAAACCGTTTTTCAAACTTAGGCAGTTATTGCTCTCGAATAGAAGTAATATTAACCAAAACGTTGAAAAACGGCAGTTTTTAAGGTGAAATCCCTTTCCTTAAAAAGATTGAAAAATGGGAGTTTTTTGGATAATGCAAATATCTTCAAACTCTTTAAATTAAGGTCTCCGATTATATGTAATATTAGACAAAAACATGCAAAACCGGTGAGTTTTGAGATTCAATGGATTTCTTACAAAAAGCTTGAAAAACGTCAGTTTTAAGAAAATAAACCGTCTTTCAAATCGAATCTGATTAATATTAACCAAAACCTGGAAAAACGGCCGTTTTCAAGTTTTGATCCATTTCCTTTAAAAGATTGAAAAACGGTAGTTTTTTGGATAATGCAAATATCTTCAAACTTATCAAATTAAGGTCTCCGATTATAAGTAATATTAGGCAAAAACATGCAAAAACTGCGAGTTTTGAGATTCGATCGATTTCTTAATAAAAGCTTGAAAAACGTCAGTTTTAAGAAAAAAAACCGTCTTTCAAACTTAGCCAGTTATTGCTCTCGAATGTGATTAATAATAACCAAAACCTGGAAAAACGGCCGTTTTTAAGTTTTGATCCATTTCCTTAAAAAGATTGAAAAACGGTAGTTTTTTTGGATAATGCAAATATCTTCGAACTTATCAAATTAAGGTCTCCGATTATATGTAATATTAGACAAAAACATGCAAAACCGGCGAGTTTTGAGATTCGATCAATTTCTTAAACAAAGCTTGAAAAACGTCAGTTTCAAGAAAATAAACCGTTTTTCAAACTTAGGCAGTTATTGCTCTCGAATAGTAGTAATATTAACCAAAACCTTGAAAAACGGCAGTTTTTAGGTTTTGATCCATTTTCTAAAAAAGATTGAAAAACGGGAGTTTTTAAGATAGTGCAAATATCTTCAAACTTATTAAATGAGGGTCTACGATTATAAGTAATATTAAGCAAAAACATGCAAAAACGGCAAGTTTTGAGATTCGATCGATTTCTTAAAAAAAAGCTTGAAAAACGTCAGTTTTGAAGAAAATAAACCGTTTTTCAAACTTAGGCAGTTATTCCTCTCGAATAGAAGTAATATTAACCAAAACCTTGAAAAACGGCAGTTTTTAAGGTTAGATCCATTTCCTTAAAAAGATTGAAAAACGGGTGTTTTTTGGATAATGCAGATATCTTCAAACTTATTAAATTAAGGTCTCCGATTATAAGTAATATTAAGCAAAAACATGCAAAAACGGCGAGTTTTGAGATTCGATCGATTTCTTGAAAAAAGCTTGAAAAACTTCAGTTTTAAGAAAATTAACCGTTTTTGAAACTTAGCTAGTTATTGCTCTCGAATCTGATTAATATTAACCAAAACCCGGAAAAACGGCCGTTTTTAAGTTTTGATCCATCTCCTTAAAAAGATTGAAAAACGGAAGGTTTTAAGATAATGCAAATATCTTCAAACTTATTAAATTAAGGTCTCCAATAAAGTAATATTAGGCAAAAACATGCAAAAACGGCGAGTTTTGAGATTCGATCGATTTCTTAAAAAAACTTGAAAAACGTCAATGTTGGGAAAATAAACTGTTTGTCAAACTTAGCAAGTTATTGCTTTTGAAAAGAAGTAATATTAACCCAAAACCCGGGAAAAACGGCCGTTTTTAAGTTTTGATCCATTTCCTTTAAAAGATTGAAAAACGGGAGTTTTTTGGATAATGCAAATATCTTCAAACTTATTAAATCAAGGTCTTCGATTATATGTAATATTAAGCAAAAACATGCAAAAACGGCAAGTTTCAAGATTCAATCGATTTCTTGAAAAGAGCTTGAAAAACGTCAGATTTAACAAAATAAACTGTTTTTCAAACTTAGCCAGTTATTTCTCCCGAATCTGATTAATATTAACCAAAACCTGGAAAAACGGCCGTTTTTAAGTTTTGATCGATTTCCTTAAAAAGATTGAAAAACGGGAGTTTTTTGGATAATGCAAATATCTTCAAACTTATCAAATTAAGGTCTCCAAATATAAGTAATATTAGGCAAAAACATGTTAAAACGGCGGGGTTTGAGATTCGATCGTTTTCTTAAAAAAAGCTTGAAAAACGTCAATTCTAAGAAAATACACCGTTTTTTACACTTAGCAAGTTATTGCTCTCAAATTTAAATAATATTAACCAAAACCTAGTAAAACGGCCTTTTTTTAGTTTTGATCCATTTCCTAAAAAAGATTAAAAAACGGGAGTTTTCTGGATAATGCAAATATTTTCAAAATTATCAAATTCAAGTCTCCGATAATAAGTAATATTAAGCAAAAACATGCAAAAACGGGCAATTTTCAAATTCGATGGATTTCTTCATGAAAGCTTGAAAAACGTCAGTTTTGGGAAAATAAACCGTTTTTCAAACTTAGCCAGTTATTGCTCTCGAATCTAAGTAATATTAACCACAAACTGGAAAAACGACTGTTTTTAAGTTTTGATTCATTTCCTAAAAACGATTGAAAAACTGGTGTTTTTTATATAATGCAAATATCTTCAAACTTATCAAATTAAGGTCTCCAATAAAGTAATATTAGGCAAAAACATGCAAAAACCGCGAGGTTTGAGATCCGATCGATTTCTAAAAAAAACTTGAAAAACGTCAATTCTTGCAAAATAAACCGTTTTTCAAACTTAGCAAGTTATTGCTTTCTAATCTTTCTATAATATTAACCAAAACCTGGAAAAATGGCCATTTTTAGGTTTTGATCCATTTTCTAAAAAACATTGAAAAACGGGAGTTTTTAAGATAATGCAAATATCTTCAAACTTATCAAATTTAGGTCTCCAAATATAAGTAATATTAGGCAAAAACATGCAAAAACGGCGAGTTTTGAGATTTCTTCGATTTCTTAAAAAAAGCTTGAAAAACGTCAGTTTTGGGAAAATAAACCGGTTTTCAAACTTAGCTAGTTATTGCTCTCGAATTTAAATAATATTAACCAAAACCTGGTAAAACGGCCGTTTTTAAGTATTGATCCATTTCTTAAAAAAGATTGAAAAACGGGAGTTTTTTGGAAAAAGGAAATATCTTAAAACTTATTAAATTAATGTCTCCGATTATAAGTAATATAAGGCAAAAACATGCAAAACAGCAAGTTTTGAGATTCGATCGATTTCTTGAAAAAAGCTTGAAAAACGTCAGTTTTAAGAAAATGAACCGTTTTTGAACCTTAGCCAGTTATTGCTCTCGAATCTGATTAATATTAACCAAAACCAGGAAAAACGGCCGTTTTTAAGTTTTGATCCATTTCCTTAAAAAGATTTAAAAACGGGAGTTATTATGATAATGCAAATATCTTCAAACTTATCAAATTAAGGTCTCCAATAAAGTAATATTAGGCAAAAACATGCAAAAACCGCGAGTTTTGAGATTCGATCGATTTCTAAAAAAAACTTGAAAAACGTCAATTCTTGGAAAATAAACCGTTTTTCAAACTTAGCAAGTTATTGGTCTCTAATCTTTCTATAATATTAACCAAAACCTGGTAAAATGGCCGTTTTAAAGTTTTGATCCATTTTCTAAAAAAGATTGAAAAACGGGAGTTTTTTAGATAATGCAAATATGTTCAAACTTATCAAATTTAGGTCTCCAAATATAAGTAAATATTAGGTAAAAACATGCAAAAACGGCAAGTTTTGAGATTCGATTGATTTCTTAAAAAAAGCTTGAAAAACGTCAGTTTTGGGAAAATAAACCGTTTTTCAAACTTGGCCAGTTATTGCTCTCGAATCTGAGTAATATTAACCAAAAAAGAGGGAAAATGGCCGTTTTTAAGTTTTGATCCATTTTCTAAAAAAGATTGAAAAACGGGAGTTTTTTAGGTAATGCAAATATCTTCAAACTTATCAAATTGAGGTCTCCGATTATAAGTAATATTAGGCAAAAACATGCAAAAACGGCGAGTTTTGAGATTCGATCGATTTCTTAAAAAAAGCTTGAAAAACGTCCGTTTTGGGAAAATAAACCGTTATTTAAACTTAGCCAGTTATTGCTCTCGAATCTAAGTAATATTAACCACAACCTGGAAAAACGACTGTTTTTAAGTATTGATTCATTTCCTAAAAAAGATTGAAAAAAAGGTGTTTTTTATATAAAGCAAATATCTTCAAACTTATAAAATTAAGGTCTTCGATTATAAGTAATATTAGGTAAAAATATTCAAAAACGGCGTGTTTTGAGATTTGAATCGATTTCTTAAAAAAAGCTTGAAAAACGTCAGTTTTAAGAAAATAAACTGTTTTTCAAACTTAGCAAGTTATTGGTCTCAAATCTTTCTATAATATTAACCAAAACCTGGAAAAACGGCCGTTTTTAAGTTTTGATCCATTTCCTTTAAAAGATTGAAAAACGGGAGTTTTTTGGATAATGCAAATATCTTCAAACTTATCAAATTAAGGGCTCCGATTATAAGTAATATTAGGTAAAAACATGCAAAAACGGCGAGTTTTGAGATTCGATCGATTTCTTAAAAAACTTTGAAAAACGTCAATTTTGGGAAAATAAACCGTTTTTCAAAATTAGCAAGTTATTGCTCTCGAATATGAGTAATATTAACCAAAACATTGAAATACGGCTGTTTTTAAGGTTAGATCCATTTCCATAAAAAGATTGAAAAACGGGAGTTTTTTGGATAGTGCAAATGTCTTCAAACTTATCAAAGTAAGGTCTCCGATTATAAGTAATATTAGGCAAAAACATGCAAAAACGGCGACTTTTGAGATTTGTCCGATTTCTTAAAAAAAGCTTGAAAAACCTCAGTTTTGGGAAAATAAACCGTTATTCAAAGTTAGCCAATTATTGCGCTCGAATCTAAGTGATATTAACCAAAACCTGGAAAAACGAGTGTTTTTAAGTTTTGATTCATTCCCTAAAAAAGATTGAAAAACGGGTGTTTTTTGGGTAATGCAAATATCTTCAAACTTATTAAATTAAGGTCTCCGAGTATAAGTAATATTAGGCAAAAACAAGCGAAAACGGCCAGTTTTAAGATACGATCGATTTCTTAAAAAAAGCCGGAAAAACATCAGTTTTTGGAAAATAAACCGTTTTTTAAACTTAGCAAGTTATTGCTCTCGACTAGAAGTAATATTAACCAAAACCTGCAAAAACGGCCGTTCTTAAGTTTTGATCCATTTCCTAAAAAAGATTGAAAAACTGGAGTTTTTTGGATAATGCAAATATCTTCAAACTTATCAAATTAAGATCTCCGATTATAAGTAATATTAGGCAAAAACATGCAGAAACGGCGAGTTTTGAGATTCGATCGATTTCTTAAAAAAAGCTTGAAAAACGTAAATTTTGGGAAAATAAACTATTTTTCAAACTTAGCCATTTATTGCTCTCGAATCTGAGTAATATTAAAAAAAAAAGGAAAAATGGCCGTTTTGAAGTTTTGATCGATTTTCTAAAAAAGATTGAAAAACGGGAATATTTTGGATAATGCAAATATCTTCAAACTTATTAAATTAAGATCTCCGATTAAAAGTAATATTAGGCAAAAACATGCAGAAACGGCGAGTTTTAGATTCGATCGGTTTCTTAAAAAAAGCTTGAAAAACGTCAGTTTTGGGAAAATAAACCGTTTTTTAAACTTAGGCAGTTATTGCTCTCGAATCTGAGTAATATTAACCAAAAACCGGGAAAAACGGCCGTTTTTAAGTTTTGATCCATTTTCTAAAAAAGACTAAAAAACGGGAGTTTTTAAGATAATACAAATATCTTCAAACTTATCAAATTAAGGTCTACGATTATAAGCAAAAACATGCAAAAACGGGAAATTTTCAGATTCTATCGATTTTTTAAAAAAAGCTTGAAAAACGTCAGTTTTAAGAAAATAAACCGTTTTTCAAACTTAGCAAGTTATTGCTCTCGACTAGAAGTAATATTTACCAAAACCTTGAAAAATGGCTATTTTTAAGGTTAAATTATATCCTTTGAAAAATTTAAAAACGGGAGTTTTTTTGCATAATGCAAATATCTTCAAACTTATCAAATTAAGGTCTACGATTATAAGTAATATTAAGCAAAAACTTGCAAAAACGGCAAGTTTTCAGATTCAATCGATTTCTTAAAAAAAGCTTGAAAAACGTCAGTTTTAAGAAAATAAAACGTTTTTCAAACTTAGCAAGTTATTGCTCTCGAATCTTTCTATAATAGTAACCAATACCTGGAAAAATGGCCGTTTTAATGTTTTGATCCATTTTCTAAAAAGATTGAAAAACGGGAGTTTTTTGGATAATGCAAATATCTTCAAACTTATCAAATTAAGGTCTAAGATTAAAAGTTAAATTAAGCAAAAACATGCAAAAACGGCAAGTTTTCAGATTCGATCGATTTCTTAAAAAAAAGCTTGAAAAACATCAATTTGGGAAAAATAAACCGTTTTTTAAACTTAGCAAGTTATTGCTCTCGAATCTGAGTAATATTAACCAAAAACCGAAAAAAACAGCCGTTTTAAAGTTTTGATCCATTTTCTAAAAAAGATTAAAAAACGGGGGTAATATAGATAATGCAAATATCTTTTAAACTTATCAAATTACGGTCTTTGATTATAAGTAATATTAAGCAAAAACATGCAAAAACGGCAAGTTTTCAGATTCAATCGATTTCCTTAAAAAAAGCTTGAAAATCGTCTGTTTTGAAGAAAATAAACTGTTTTTCAAACTTAACAATTTAGTGCTCTCGAATAGAAGTAATTTCAACCAAAACCTTGAAAAACGGCTGTTTTTAAGGTTAGATCCATTTCGTTAAAAAGATTGAAAAACGGGATTTTTTTGGATAATGCAAATATCTTCAAACTTATCAAATTACCGTCTCCGATTATAAGTTATATTAAGCAAAAACATGCAAAAACGGCACGTTTTGAGATTCAAACAATTTCTAAAAAAGCTTGAAAAACGTTAGTTTTAAGAAAATAAACCTTTTTTCAAACTCAGCCAGTTATTGCTCTCTAATTTAAGTTATATAAACCCAAACCTCAAAAAACGGACGTTCTTAAGGTTTGATGCATTTCTTAAAAAAAGATTGAAAAATAGGAGTTTTTTTGGATAATGCAAATATCTTCAACTTATGAAATTTAGGTCTCCGATTATAAGTAAAATTAAGCCAAAACATGGTAGAATAGCCTGTTTTTAGATTCAAGCGATTTCTTCAAAAAGGCTTGAAAAAAGTCAGTTTTGGAAAAGTAAACCGTTTTTCAAACTTAGCTAGTAATTGCTTTTGAATCTAAGTAATATTAACCAAAACCTGGAAAAACGGCCATTTTTAAGGTTTTATCTATTTTCTAAAAAAGATTGAAAAACGAGAGTTTTTTGGATAATGCAAATATCTTCAAACTAACCAAATTAAGGTCTCCGATTATAAGTAATATTAAGCAAAAACATTGTAAAACGGCCAGTTTTGAGATTCGATCGATTTCTTAAAAAAAGCTTGAAAAACGTCAGTTTTAAGAAAATAAACCGTTTTTTAAACTTAGCAAGTTATTACTCTCGAATATAGGTAATATTAACCAAAACCTGGAAAAACGGCCTTTTTGAAGAAATCGCTTGAATCTAAAAACAGGCAATTTTTCCATGTTTTGGCTTAATTTTACTTATAATCGGAGACCTTAGTTTGATAAGTTCGAAGATATTTGCATTATCCAAAAAACTTATGTTTTTCAATCTTTTTTTAGGAAATGGATTAAACGTTAAGAACGTCCGTTTTTCCAGGTTTGGGTTTATATAACTTAGATTAGAGAGCAATACCTGGCTAAGTTTGAAAAACTGTTTACTTTTCCAAACTTACGTTTTTCAAGCCTTTTTGAAGAAATCGCTTGAATCTAAAAACAGGCAATTTTTCCATGTTTTGGCTTAATTTTACTTATAATCGGAGACCTTAATTTGATAAGTTCGAAGATATTTGCATTATCCAAAAAACTCATGTTTTTCAATCTTTTTTAGGAAATGGATCAAAACTAAAAATAGGCCGTTTCACTAGGTTTTGGTTAATATTATTTATATTTGAGAGCAATAACTTGCTAAGTTTGAAAAACGGTTTATTTTCCTAAAACTGACGTTTTTCAAGCTTTTTTAGGAAATGGATCAAACCTTAAAAAGTCTGTTTTTCCAGGTTTTGGTTAATATTACTTAGATTCGAGAGCAATAACTTGCTAAGTTTAAAAAACTGTTTATTTTCCCACAATTGACGTTTTTCAAGCTTTTTTTCAAAAAATCGATTGAATTTGAAAACTAGCCGTTTGAGCAAGTTTTTGCTTAATATTACTAATAATCGGAGACCTTACTTTGATAAGTTTGAAGATATTTGCGTTATCCCAAAAACTCATGTTTTTTATTCTTTTTTGGGAAATGGACCAAACCTTAAAATAACTATTTTTCCAGGTTTTGTTTAATATTACTCAGATTCAAGAGCATTAAACTGATAAGTTTAAAAAACGGTATATTTTTCGAGGAACTGACGTTTTTCAAACTTTTTTTAAGAAATCGATCGAATCTCAAAACTGGCCGTTTTTCCATGTTTTTGCTTAATATTACTTATAATCGGTGACCTTAATTTGATAGGTTTGAAGATATTTGCATTATCCAAAAAACTCATGTTTTTCAATCTTTTTTTAGGAAATGGATCAAACCTTAAGAACTTTAGATTTTCCAAGTTTGGGTTTATATAACTTAGATTAGAGAGCAATAACTGCTAAGTTTGAAAAACGGTTCATTCTCCTAAAATTGACGTTTTTCAAGCCTTTTTTAAAAAATCGATTGAATCTGAAAACTTGCCGTTTTTGCATGTTTTTGCTTAATATTACTTATAATCGGAGTTCTTAATATGATAAGTTTGAAGATTTTTGCATCATCTAAAAAACTCATGTTTTTTATTCTTTTTTGGGAAATGGATCAAACCTTAAAAATGGCCATTTTTCCAGGTTTTGGATAATTTTACTTAGATTCGAGACAAATAACTGGCTATGTTTGAAAAACGGTTTACTTTTCAGAACTTACGTTTGTCAAGCCTTTTTGAAGAAATCGCTTAAATCTAAAAAACAGCAATTTTTCCATGTTGTGGCTTAATATTACTTATAATCGGAGACCTTAATTTGATAAGTTTGAAGATATTTACATTATCCAAACAACTGCCGTTTTTCATTCTTCTTTAGGAAATAGATCAAACCTTGAAAACAGCCGTTTTTTAAGGTTTTGGTTAATATTACTTATATTCGACAGCAATAACTTGCAAAGTTTGAAAAACGGTTTATTTTCCCAAAACTGCCATTTTTCAAGCATTTTTTATGAAATCGATCGAATCTTAAAACTAGGCCATTTTTCCATGTTTTTGCTTAATATTAATTATAATTGGAGACCTTAATTTGATAAGTTTGAAGATATTTGCATTATACAAAAAACTCCCGTTTTTCAATCTTTTTTAGGAAATGGATCAAAACTTGAAAACCGCCGTTTTTTTCAGGTTTTGGTTAACATTACTTAGATTCGAGAGCAATAACCTGATAATTTTGAAAAACGGTTTATTTTCCCAGAACTGACGTTTTTCAAACTTTTCTTAAGAAATCGTTCGAATCTGAAAACTTGCCGTTTCTGCATGTTTTTTCAAAAATATTACTGATAATCGTAGACCTTAATTTGATAGGTTTGAAGATATTTGCATTATCAAAAATACTCATGTTTTTCAATCTTTTTAAAGAAATGGATCAAAATTTAAAAACGGCCGGTTTTCCAGGTTTTGTTTAATATTACTCAGATTCGAGAGCAATAACTTGATAAGTTTAAAGAACGGTTCATTTTCTCAACACTGACATTTTTTAGGCTGTATTCAAGAAATCGATCGAATCTCAAAACTGGCCTTTTTTTCATGTTTTTTCTTAATATTCCTTATAATCCGAGACCTTAATTTGATAGGTTTGAAGATAATTGCATTATCCAAAAAACCCTCGTTTTTCAATCTTTGATAGGAAATGGATCAAACCTTAAAAATGGCCGTTTTTCCAGGTTTTGGTTAATATTACTTAGATTCGAGTGCAATAACTTGCTAAGTTTGAAAAACGGTTTATTTACCCAAAATTTACGTTTTTCAAGCTTTTTTTCAAAAGATCGATCTAATCTGAAAACTTGCCGTTTTTGCATGTTTTTGCCTAATATTACTTATAATCGGAGACCTTAATTTGATAAGTTTGAAGATATTTAAATTATCCAAAAAACTCCCGTTTTTTAATCTTTTTTAGGAAATGGATCAAACCTTGAAAACAGCCGTTTTTTAAGGTTTTGGTTAATATTACTTATATTCAACAGCAATAACTTGCTAAGTTTGAAAAACGGTTTATTTTCCCAAAACTGCCTTTTTTACAAGCATTTTTTAAGAAATCGATCAAATCTTAAAACTGGTTGTTTTTCCATGTTTTTGCTTAATATTACTTATAATCGGAGACCTTAATTTGATAAGTTCAAAGATATTTGCATTATACAAAAAACTCCGGTTTTTCAATCTTTTTTAGGAAATGGATCAGAACTTGAAAACGGCCGTTTTTCCAGGTTTTGGTTAATATTACTTAGATTCGAGAGCAATAACTTGCTTAGTTTGTAAAACGGTTTATTTTTCTAGAACTGACGTTTTTCAAGCTTTTCTTAAGAAATCGTTTAAATCTGAAAACTTGCCGTTTTTGCTTTTTTTTGCCTAATATTACTTATGATCGGAGATCTTAATTTGATAAGTTTGAAGATATTTGCATTATCCAAAAAACTCCCGTTTTTTAATCTTTTTTAGGAAATCGATCAAAACTTGAAAACGGCCGTTTTTCCAGGTTTTTGTTAATATTACTTAGATTCGAGAGCAATAACTTGCTTAGTTTGTAAAACGGTTTAATTTTCTAGAACTGACGTTTTTCAAGCTTTTCTTAAGAAATCGTTTGAATCTGAAAACTTGCCGTTTCGGCTTTTTTTTTGCCTAATATTACTTATAATCGGAGACCTTAATTTGATAAGTTTGAAGATATTTGCCTTATCCAAAATACTCATGTTTTTCCTTCTTTTTTAGGAAATGGATCAAACCTTGAAAATGGCCGTTTTTCTAAAGTTTTGGTTAATATTACTTAGATTCGAGAGCAATAACTTGCCTAATTTTGAAAAACGGTTTATTTTCCCCAAATTGACGTTTTTAAAGCTTTTTTTAAGAAATCGATCGAATCTCAAAACTGGTCGTTTTTCCATGTTTGTGCTTAATATTACAAATAATCGGAGAACTTAATTGGATAAGTTTGAAGATATTTGCATTATAGAAAAAACTCATGTTTTTCAATCTTTTTTAGGAAATGGATCAAACCTTGAAAATAACCGTTTTTCCAAGTTTTGGTTAATATTACTTAGATTCGAGAGCAATAACTTGATAATTTTAAAAAACGGTTTATTTTTCTAGAACTGACATTTTTCAAGCTTTTCTTAAGAAATCGATCGAATCTCAAAACTGGCTGTTTTTCCATGTTTTGGCATAATATTACTTATGATCGGAGACCTTAATTTGATAAGTTTTAAGATATTTGCATTATCAAAAAAACTCCCGTTCTTCAATCTTTTTTAGGAAATGGATAAAACCATAAAAACAGCCGTTTTTCCAAGTTTTGGTTAATATTACTTAGATTCGAGAGCAATAACTTGCTAAGTTTGAAAAACCGTTTATTTTCCTACAACTCACGTTTTTTAAGCTTTTTTTAAGAAATCGATCGAATCTTAAAACTGGCCGTTTTTCCATGTTTTTGCTTAATATTACTTATAATCGGAGACCTTAATTTGATAAGTTCGAAGATCTTTGCATTATACAAAAAACTCCCGTTTTTCCATCTTTTTTAGGAAATGGATCAAAATTTAAAAACGGCCGTTTTTCTAGGTTTTGTTTAATATTACTCAGACTCGAGAGCAATAACTTGATAAGTTTAAAAAACGGTTTATTTTCCCAGAACTGACGTTATTTACGCTTTTTTTAAGAAATCGATCGAATCTCAAAACTGGCCGTTTTCCCATGTTTTTCCCTAATATTACTTATAATCGGAGACCTTAATTTGATAATTTTAAGATATTTGCATTATCCAAAAAACTCCCGTTTTTCCATCTTTTTTAGGAAAAGGATCAAACCTTGAAAATGGCCGCTTTTCTAAGTTTTGGTTAATATTACTTTTCTTTGAGAGCAATAACTTGCCTAAGTTTGAAAAACGGTTTATTTTCCCAAAATTGACGTTTTTCAAGCTTTGTTTAAGCAATCGATCGAATCTCAAACCTAGCTGTTTTTCCATGTTTGTGCTTAATATTACAAATAATCGGAGACCTTAATTGGATAAGTTTGAAGATATTTGCATTATCCAAAAAACTCCTGTTTTTTAATCTTTTTTAGGAAATGGATCAAAACTTGAAAATGGCCGTTTTAACAGGTTTTGGTTAATATCACTTAGGATTCGAGAGCAATAACTTGCTAAGTTTGAAAAACCGTTTATTTTTCTACAACTCACGTTTTTTAAGCTTTTTTTAAAGAAATCGATCGAAAAACAAAACTCGCCGTTTTTGCATGTTTTTGCCTAATATTACTTTTAATCGAAGACCTTAATTTGATAAGTTTGAAGATATTTGCATTATCCAAAAAACTCCCGTTTTTCAATCTTTTTTAGGAAATGGATCAAACCTTAAAAAAGGCCCTTTTTCTAGGTTTTGGTTAATATTATTTAAATTCGAGAGCAACAACTTGCTAAATTGAAAAACGGTTTATTTTCGTAAAACTGACCTTTTTCCAGCTTTTTTTAACAAATATATCGAATCTCCTTACTGGCCGTTTTCGCATGTTTTTGCCTAATATTACTTATAATCGGAGACCTTAATTTGATAAGTTTGAAGATATTTGCATTATCCAAAAAATTCATGTTTTTCAATATTTTTTAGGAAATACTGTAGATCACCTTTTAAAAATGGCCGTTTTTTCAAGTTTTGGTTAATATTACTCAGATTCGAAAGCAATAAATTGATAATTTTAAAAAACGGTTTATTTTCCCAGAACTTACGTTTTTTTAAGCTTTTCTTAAGAAATCGATCGAATCTCAAAACTGGCTGTTTTTCCATGTTTTGGCTTAATATTACTTATAATCGGAGACCTTAATTTGATAAGTTAAAGATATTTGCATTATCCAAAAACTCCCGTTTTTCCATCTTTTTTAGGAAATGGATCAAACCTTGAAAATGGCCGTTTTTCCAAGTTTTGGTTAATATTACTTAGATTCGAGAGCAATAACATGATAAGTTTAAAAAACGGTTTATTTTCCCAGAACTGACGTTTTTCATGCTTTTTTTAAGAAATCGATCGAATCTCCTTACTGGCTGTTTTCGCATGTTTTTGCCAAATATTACTTATAATCGGAGACCTTAATTTGATAAGTTTAAGATATTTGCATTATCCAAAAAACTCCCGTTTTTCCATCTTTTTTAGGAAATGGATCAAACCTTAAAAATGGCCGTTTTTCTAAGTTTTGGTTAATATTACTTTGCTTTGAGAGCAATAACTTGCCTAAGTTTGAAAAACGGTTTATTTTCCCTAAATTGACGTTTTTTAAGCTTTTTTTAAGCAATCGATCGAATCTCAAACATGGCTGTTTTACCATGTTTGTGCTTAATATTACTTATAATCGGAGACCTTAATTTGATAAGTTTTAAGATATTTGCATTATCCAAAAAACTCCTGTTTTTTAATCTTTTTTAGGAAATGGATCAAACCTTAAAAACGGCCCTTTTTCTAGGTTTTGGTTAATATTATTTAAATTCGAGAGCAACAACTTGCTGAGTTTGAAAAACCGTTTATTTTTCTAAGACTCACGTTTTTTAAGCTTTTTTTAAGAAATCGATCGCATCTCAAAACTCGCCGTTTTTGCATGTTTTTGCCTTAATATTACTTTTAATCGGAGACCTTAATTTGATAAGTTTGAAGATATTTGCATTATCCAACAAACTCCCGTTTTTCAATCTTTTTTAGGAAATGGATCAACCCCCAAAACGGCCGTTTTTCAAGGTTTTGGTTAATATTACATATATTCAAGAGCAATAACCTGTTAAGTTTAAAAATGGTTTATTTTCACAAAACTGCCTTTTTTCAAGCATTTTTTAAGAAATCAATCGAATCTTAAAACTGGCCGTTTTTCCATGTTTTTGCTTAATATTACTTATAATCGGAGACCTTAATTTGTTAAGTTTGAAGATATTTCCATTATACAAAAAACTCCCGTTTTTCAATCTTTTTTAGGTAATGGATCAAACCGTAAAAACAGCCGTTTTTCCAAGTTTCTGTTAATATTACTTAGGATTCGAGAGCAATAACTTGCATAGTTTGAAAAACCGTTTCTTTTCCTACAACTCACGTTTTTTAAGCTTTTTTTAAGAAATCGATCGAAAAACAAAACTCGCCGTTTTTACATGTTTTTGCCTTAATATTACTTTTAATCGGAGACCTTAATTTGATAAGTTTAAAGATATTTGCATTATCCAAAAAACTCCCGTTTTTCAATCTTTTTTAGGAAATGGATCAAAATTTAAAAACGGCGTTTTTCCAGGTTTTGTTTAATATGACTCAGATTCGAGAGCAATAACTTGATAAGTTTAAAAAACGGTTTATTTTCCCAGAACTGACGTTTTTCACGCTTTTTTTAAGAAATCAATCGAATCTCAAAACTGGCCGTTTTCTCATGTTTTTGCCTAATTTTACTTATAATCGGAGACCTTAATTTGATAAGTTTAAGATATTTGCATTATCCAAAAAACTCCCGTTTTTCCATCTTTTTTAGGAAATGGATCAAACCTTAAAAATGGCCGTTTTTCTAAGTTTTGGTTAATATTACTTTGCTTTAAGAGGAATAACTTGCTTAAGTTTGAAAAACGGTTTATTTTCCCCAAATTGACGTTTTTTAAGCTTTTTTTAAGTAATCGATCGAATCTCAAACCTGGCTGTTTTACCATGTTTGTGCTTAATATTACTTATAATCGGAGACCTTAATTTGATAAGTTTGAAGATATTTGCATTATCCAAAAAACTCCCGTTTTTCCATCTTTTTTAGGAAATGGATCAAACCTTGAAAATAGCCGTTTTTCTAAGTTTTGGTAAATATTACTTTGCTTTGAGAGCAATAACTTGCCTAAGTTTGAAAAACAGTTTATTTCCCCAAAATTGACGTTTTTCAAGCTTTTTTTAAGAAATCGATCGAATCTCAAAACTGGCCGTTTTTCCATGTTTGTGCTTAATATTAAAATATAATCGGGGACCTTAATTGGATAAGTTTGAAGATATTTACATTTTTCAAAAAACTCCAGTTTTTCAATCTTTTTTAGGTAATGGATCAAACATTAAAAACGGCCCTTTTTCTAGGTTTTGGTTAATATTATTTAAATTCGAGAGCAACAACTTGCTAAATTGAAAAACGGATTATTTTCGTAAAACTGACGTTTTTCCAGCTTTTTTTAAGAAATTGATCGAATCTCAAAACTAGCCGTTTTCGCATGTTTTTGCCTAATATTACTTATACTCGGAGAACTTAATTTGATAAGTTTGAAGATATTTGCATCATCCAAAAAACTCCCGTTTTTCAATCTTTTTTAGGAAATGGATCAAAATTTAAAAACGGCCGTTTTTCCAGGTTTTGGTTAATATTACTCACATTCGATAAGTTTGAAAAACGGTTCATTTTCTCAACACTGGCGTTTTTCAAGCTTTATTACAGAAATCGATCGAATCTCAAAACAGGCCTTTTTTCCATGTTTTTTCTTAATACTACTTATAATTGGAGACCTTTATTTGTTAGGTTTGAAGATATTTGCATTATACAAAAAACTCCCGTTTTTCAATCTTTTTTAGGAAATGGATCAAACCGAAAAAACAGCCGTTTTTCCAAGTTTCTGTTAATATTACTTAGGATTCGAGTTTAATAACTTGCTAAGTTTGAAAAACCGTTTATTTTCCTACAACTCACGTTTTTTAAGCTTTTTTTAAGAAATCGATCGAAAAACAAAATTCGCCGTTTTTACATGTTTTTGCCTTAATATTTCTTTTAATCGGAAACCTTAATTTGATAAGTTTGAAGATCTTTTCATTATCCAAAAAACTCCCATTTTTCCATCTTTTTTTAGGAAATGGATGAAACCTTGAAAACGACCGTTTTTCCAGGTTTTGGTTAATATGACTCAGATTCGAGAGCAATAACTTGATAAGTTTAAAAAACGGTTTATTTTCCCAGAACTGACGTTTTTCACGCTTTTTTAAGAAATCGATCGAATCTCAAAACTGGCCGTTTTCTCATGTTTTTGCCTAATATTACTTATAATCGGAGACCTTAATTTGATAAGTTTAAGATATTTGCATTATCCAAAAAAACCCCGTTTTTCCATCTTTTTTAGGAAATGGATCAAACCTCAAAAATGGCCGTTTTTCTAAGTTTTGGTTAATATTACTTTGCTTTGAGAGCAATAACTTGCCTAAGTTTGAAAAACGGTTTGTTTTTTTCCCAAATTTACGTTTTTTAAGCTTTTTTTAAGCAATCGATCGAATCTAAAACCTGGCTGTTTTACCATGTTTGTGCTTAATATTACTTATAATCGGAGACCTTAATTTGATAAGTTTGAAGATATTTGCATTATCCAAAAAACTCCCGTTTTTCAATCTTTTTTAGAAAATGGATCAAAAATTGATAACGGCCGGTATTCCAGGTTTTGGTTAATATTACTTAGATTCGAGAGCAATAACTTGATAATTTTAAAAAACGTTTATTTTTCTAAGACTCACGTTTTTTAAGCTTTTTTTAAGAAATCGATCGAATATCAAAACTCGCCGTTTTTGCATGTTTTTGCCTTAATATTACTTTTAATCGGAGACCTTAATTTGATAAGTTTGAAGATATTTGCATTATCCGACAAACTCTTGTTTTCAATCTTTTTTAGGAAATGGATCAACCCCCAAAACCGCCGTTTTTCAAGGTTTTGGTTAATATTACATATATTCAAGAGCAATAACCTGTTAAGTTTAAAAAACGGTTTATTTTCCCAAAACTGCCTTTTTTCAAGCCTTTTTTCGAAATCAATCGAATCTTAAAACTGGCCGTTTTTCCATGTTTTTGCTTAATATTACTTATAATCGGAGACCTTAATTTGTTAAGTTTGAAGATATTTGCCTTATCCAAAAAACTCCCGTTTTTCAATCTTTTTTAGGAAATGGATCAAACCGTAAAAACAGCCGTTTTTCCAAGTTTTGGTTAATATCACTTAGGATTCGAGAGCAATAACTTGCTAAGTTTGAAAAACCGTTTATTTTCCTACAACTCACGTTTTTTAAGCTTTTTTTAAGAAATCGATCGAAAAAATAAACTCGCAGTTTTTGCAGGTTTTCGCCTAATATTACTTTTAATCGGAGACCTTAATTTGATAAGTTTGAAGATCTTTTCATTATCCAAAAAACTCCCATTTTTCAATTTTTTTTTAAGAAATGGATCAAACCTTAACAACGGCCCTTTTTCTAGGTTTTGGTTAATATTTAAATTCGAGAGCAACAACTTGCTAAATTGAAAAACGGTTTATTTTCCTACAACTGACGTTCTTCCAGCTTTTTTAAAGAAATTGATCGAATCTCAAAACTGGCCGTTTTTGCATGTTTTTGCCTAATATTACTTATACTCGGAGAACTTAATTTGATAAGTTTGAAGATATTTGCATCATCCAAAAAACTCCCGTTTTTCAATCTTTTTAGGAAATGGATCAAACCTTAAAAACGGCTGTTTTTCCAGGTTTTGGTTAAAATTACTTAGATTCGAGAGCAATAACTTGATAAGTTTAAAAAACAGTTCATTTTCTCAACACTGACGTTTTTTAGGCTTTATTCAAGAAATCGATCGAATCTCAAAACTGGCCTTTTTTCCATGTTTTTTCTTAATATTCCTAATAATCCGAGACCTTAATTTGATAGGTTTGAAGATATTTGCATTATCCAAAAAACCCTTGTTTTTCAATCTTTTATAGGAAATGGATCAAACCTTAAAAATATCCGTTTTTCCAGGTTTTGGTTAATACTACTTAGATTCGAGAGCAATAACTTGCTAAGTTTGAAAAACGGTTTATTTACCCAAAATTTACGTTTTTCAAGCTTTTTTTTTAAAAATCGCCCTTATCTGAAAACCTGCCGTTTTTGCATGTTTTTGCCTAATATTACCTATAATCGGAGACCTTAATTTGATAGGTTTGAAGATATTTGCATTATCCAAAAAACTCCCGTTTTTCAATCTTTTTTAGGAAATGGATCAAACCTTGACAACAGCCGTTTTTTAAGGTTTTGGTTAATATTACTTATATTCGACAGCAATAACTTGCTAAGTGTAAAAAACGGTTTATTTTCCCAAACCGCCTTTTTTCAAGCATTTTTGGAGGAAATCGATCGAATCTTAAAACTGGCCCATTTTCCAAGTTTTTGCTTAATATTACTTATAATCGGAGACCTTAATTTGATAAGTTTGAAGATATTTGCATTATCCAAAAAATCCCGTTTTTTAATCTTTTTTAGGAAATGGATCAGAACTTGAAAACGGCCGTTTTTCCAGGTTTTGGTTAATATTACTTAGATTCGAGAGCAAAAACTTGCTAAGTTTGAAAAACGGTTTATTTTCCCAGAACTGACGTTTTTCAAGCTTTTCTTGAGAAATCGTTCGAATCTGAAAACTTGCCGTTACTGCATGTTTTTTCAAAAATATTACTGATAATCGTAGACCTTAATTTGATAGGTTTGAAGATATTTGCATTATCAAAAATACTGATGTTTTTTAAATCTTTTTTAGGAAATGTCTCAAACCTTAAAAACGGCCATTTTTCCAGGTTTTGGTTATTATTACTCAGATTCGAGAGCAATAACTTGCGAAGTTTGAAAAACGGTTTATTTACCAAAAAATGACGTTTTTCAAGCTTTTTTTTTAAAAAATCGATTTAATCTGAAAAATTGCCGTTTCTGCAGGTTTTGGCCTAATATTACTTATAATCGGAGACCTTAATTTGATAAGTTTAAAGATATTTGCATTATCCAAAAAACTTCCGATTTTCAATCTTTTTTAACAAATGGATCAAAACTTGAAAACGGCCGTTTTTCAAGGTTTTGTTTAATATTACTCAGATTCGAGAGCAATAACTTGAAAAGTTTAAAAAACGGTTTATTTTCCCAGAACTACTCAGATTCGAGAGCAATAACTTGAAAAGTTTAAAAAACGGTTTATTTTCCCAGAACTGAAGTTTTTCACGCTTTTTTTAAGAAATCGATCGAATCTCAAAACTCAGCCGTTTTCGCATGTTTTTGCCTAATATTACTTATACTCGGAGACCATAATTTGATAAGTTTGAAGATATTTCCATCATCCAAAAAGTCCCGTTTTTCATTCTTTTTAGGAAATGGATCAAACCTTAAAAACGGACGTTTTTCCAGCTTTTGGTTAATATTATTCAGATTCGAGAGCAATAACTTGCATAAGTTTAAAAAACGGTTTATTTTCCCAAAATTGACGTTTTTCAAGCTTTTTTTAAGAAATCGATCAAATCTGAAAACTTGCAGTTTTTGCATGTTTTTGCTTAAAATTACTTATAATCGGAGAAGTTAATTTGAGTAGTTTGAAGATATTTGCATTATCCAAAAAACTCCCGTTTTTTAATCTTTTTCAGGAAATGGATCAAACCTTGAAAACAGGCGTTTTTCCAAGTTTTGGTTAATATTCCTTAGGATTCGAGAGCAATAACTTGTAAGTTTGAAAAACGGTCTAATTTCCCAAAACTGACGTTTTTTAAGCTTTTTTTAAGAAATCGATCGAATTTTAAAACTAGCCGTTTTTCTATGTTTGTACTTAATATTACTTATAATCGGAGACCTTAATTTGATAAGTTTAAAGATATTTGCATTATCCAAAAAAACTTCCGTTTTTCAATCTTTTTAAGGAAATGGATCAAAATTTAGAAACGGCCGTTTTACCAGGTTTTGGTTAATATTACTCAGATTCGAGAGCAATAAATTGCTGAGTTTAAAAAACGGTTCATTTTCTCAACACTGACGTTTTTCACGCTTTTTTTAAGAAATCGATCGAATCTCAAAACTCAGCCGTTTTCGCATGTTTTTGCCTAATATTACTTATACTCGGAGACCATAATTTGATAAGTTTGAAGATATTTCCATCATCCAAAAAGTCCCGTTTTTCAATCTTTTTTAGGAAATGGATCAAACCTTAAAAACGGACGTTTTTCCAGCTTTTGGTTAATATTACATATATTCAAGAGCAATAACCTGTTAAGTTTAAAAAACGGTTTAATTTTCCAAAATTTACGTTTTTCAAGCTTTTTTAAGAAATCAATCGAATCTGAAAACTTGCCGTTTTTTGCATGTTTTTGTTTAATATTACTTATAATCGGAGACCTTTATTTGATAAGTTTAAAGATATTTGCATTATCCAAAAAACTCCCGTTTTTTAATCTTTTTCAGGAAATGGATCAAACCTTGAAAACAGGCGTTTTTCCAAGTTTTGGTTAATATTCCTTAGGATTCGAGAGCAATAACTTGTAAGTTTGAAAAACGGTCTAATTTCCCAAAACTGACGTTTTTTAAGCTTTTTTTAAGAAATCGATCGAATTTTAAAACTAGCCGTTTTTCTATGTTTGTACTTAATATTACTTATAATCGGAGACCTTAATTTGATAAGTTTAAAGATATTTGCATTATCCAAAAAAACTTCCGTTTTTCAATCTTTTTAAGGAAATGGATCAAAATTCAGAAACGGCCGTTTTACCAGGTTTTGGTTAATATTACTCAGATTCGAGAGCAATAAATTGCTGAGTTTAAAAAACGGTTCATTTTCTCAACACTGACGTTTTTCACGCTTTTTTTAAGAAATCGATCGAATCTCAAAACTCAGCCGTTTTCGCATGTTTTTGCCTAATATTACTTATACTCGGAGACCATAATTTGATAAGTTTGAAGATATTTCCATCATCCAAAAAGTCCCGTTTTTCAATCTTTTTTAGGAAATGGATCAAACCTTAAAAACGGACGTTTTTCCAGCTTTTGGTTAATATTACATATATTCAAGAGCAATAACCTGTTAAGTTTAAAAAACGGTTTAATTTTCCAAAATTTACGTTTTTCAAGCTTTTTTAAGAAATCAATCGAATCTGAAAACTTGCCGTTTTTTGCATGTTTTTGTTTAATATTACTTATAATCGGAGACCTTTATTTGATAAGTTTAAAGATATTTGCATTATCCAAAAAACTCCCGTTTTTTAATCTTTTTCAGGAAATGGATCAAACCTTGAAAACAGGCGTTTTTCCAAGTTTTGGTTAATATTCCTTAGGATTCGAGAGCAATAACTTGTAAGTTTGAAAAACGGTCTAATTTCCCAAAACTGACGTTTTTTAAGCTTTTTTTAAGAAATCGATCGAATTTTAAAACTACCCGTTTTTCTATGTTTGTACTTAATATTACTTATAATCGGAGACCTTAATTTGATAAGTTTAAAGATATTTGCATTATCCAAAAAAACTTCCGTTTTTCAATCTTTTTAAGGAAATGGATCAAAATTCAGAAACGGCCGTTTTACCAGGTTTTGGTTAATATTACTCAGATTCGAGAGCAATAAATTGCTGAGTTTAAAAAACGGTTCATTTTCTCAACACTGACGTTTTTCACGCTTTTTTTAAGAAATCGATCGAATCTCAAAACTCAGCCGTTTTCGCATGTTTTTGCCTAATATTACTTATACTCGGAGACCATAATTTGATAAGTTTGAAGATATTTCCATCATCCAAAAAGTCCCGTTTTTCAATCTTTTTTAGGAAATGGATCAAACCTTAAAAACGGACGTTTTTCCAGCTTTTGGTTAATATTACATATATTCAAGAGCAATAACCTGTTAAGTTTAAAAAACGGTTTAATTTTCCAAAATTTACGTTTTTCAAGCTTTTTTAAGAAATCAATCGAATCTGAAATCTTGCCGTTTTTTGCATGTTTTTGTTTAATATTACTTATAATCGGAGACCTTTATTTGATAAGTTTAAAGATATTTGCATTATCCAAAAAACTCCCGTTTTTTAATCTTTTTCAGGAAATGGATCAAACCTTGAAAACAGGCGTTTTTCCAAGTTTTGGTTAATATTCCTTAGGATTCGAGAGCAATAACTTGTAAGTTTGAAAAACGGTCTAATTTCCCAAAACTGACGTTTTTTAAGCTTTTTTTAAGAAATCGATCGAATTTTAAAACTACCCGTTTTTCTATGTTTGTACTTAATATTACTTATAATCGGAGACCTTAATTTGATAAGTTTAAAGATATTTGCATTATCCAAAAAAACTTCCGTTTTTCAATCTTTTTAAGGAAATGGATCAAAATTCAGAAACGGCCGTTTTACCAGGTTTTGGTTAATATTACTCAGATTCGAGAGCAATAAATTGCTGAGTTTAAAAAACGGTTCATTTTCTCAACACTGACGTTTTTCAGGCTTTTTTCAAGAAATCGATCGAATCTCAAAACTGGCCTTTTTTCCATGTTTTTGCTTAATATTACTTATAATCGGAGACCTTAATTTGATTAGTTTGAAGATATTTGCATTACCCCCAAAAATCATGTTTTTCAATCTTTTTTAGGAAATGGATCAAACCTTAAAAACGGCCGTTTTTCCAGGTTTTGGTTAATATTACTTACATTCGATATGTTTGAAAAACGGTTCATTTTCTCAACACTGGCGTTTTTCAAGCTTTATTACAGAAATCGATCGAATCTCAAAACAGGCCTTTTTTCCATGTTTTTTCTTAATACTACTTATAATCGGAGACCTTAATTTTTTAAGTTTGAAGATATTTGCATTATACAAAAAACTCCCGTTTTTCAATCTTTTTTAGGAAATGGATCAAACCGTAAAAACAGCCGTTTTTCCAAGTTTCTGTTAATATTACTTAGGATTCGAGTTTAATAACTTGCTAAGTTTGAAAAACCGTTTATTTTCCTACAACTCACGTTTTTTAAGCTTTTTTTAAGAAATCGATCGAAAAACAAAATTCGCCGTTTTTACATGTTTTTGCCTTAATATTACTTTTAATCGGAAACCTTAATTTGATAAGTTTGAAGATCTTTTCATTATCCAAAAAACTCCCATTTTTCCATCTTTTTTTTAGGAAATGGATGAAACCTTGAAAACGACCGTTTTTCCAGGTTTTGGTTAATATGACTCAGATTCGAGAGCAATAACTTGATAAGTTTAAAAAACGGTTTATTTTCCCAGAACTGACGTTTTTCACGCTTTTTTAAGAAATCGATCGAATCTCAAAACTGGCCGTTTTCTCATGTTTTTGCCTAATATTACTTATAATCGGAGACCTTAATTTGATAAGTTTAAGATATTTGCATTATCCAAAAAAACCCCGTTTTTCCATCTTTTTTAGGAAATGGATCAAACCTCAAAAATGGCCGTTTTTCTAAGTTTTGGTTAATATTACTTTGCTTTGAGAGCAATAACTTGCCTAAGTTTGAAAAACGGTTTGTTTTCCCCAAATTGACGTTTTTTAAGCTTTTTTTAAGCAATCGATCGAATCTAAAACCTGGCTGTTTTACCATGTTTGTGCTTAATATTACTTATAATCGGAGACCTTAATTTGATAAGTTTGAAGATATTTGCATTATCCAAAAAACTCCCGTTTTTCAATCTTTTTTAGAAAATGGATAAAACCTTAAAAACGGCCGTTTTTTAAGGTTTTTGTTAATATTACATACATTCAAGAGCAATAACCTGTTAAGTTTAAAAAACGGTTTATTTTTCCCAAATTGACGTTTTTCAAGCTTTTTTTAAGAAATCGTTCGAATCTCAAAACTGGCCGTTTTTCCATGTTTGTGCTTAATATTACTTATAATCAGAGACCTTAATTGGATAAGTTTGAAGATATTTGCATTATCCAAAAAACGCCCGTTTTTCCATCTTTTAAGGAAATGGATCAAAACTTGAAAATAGCCGTTTTTCCAGGTTTTAGTTAAAATTACTTAGATTCGAGAGCAATAACTTGATAATTTTAAAAAACTGTTTATTTTCCCAAAACTGACGTTTTTCAAGCTTTTCTTAAGAATTTGTTCGAATCTGAAAACTTGCCGTTTCTGCATGTTTTTGCAAAAAATATTACTTATAATCGTAGACCTTAATTTCATAAGTTTAAAGATATTCGCATTATCCAAAAAACTCCCGTTTTTCAATCTTTTTTAGAAAATGGATCAAAAATTGATAACGGCCGGTATTCCAGGTTTTGGTTAATATTACTTAGATTCGAGAGCAATAACTTGATAATTTTAAAAAACGTTTATTTTTCTAAGACTCACGTTTTTTAAGCTTTTTTTAAGAAATCGATCGAATATCAAAACTCGCCGTTTTTGCATGTTTTTGCCTTAATATTACTTTTAATCGGAGACCTTAATTTGATAAGTTTGAAGATATTTGCATTATCCGACAAACTCCCGTTTTCAATCTTTTTTAGGAAATGGATCAACCCCCAAAACCGCCGTTTTTCAAGGTTTTGGTTAATATTACATATATTCAAGAGCAATAACCTGTTAAGTTTAAAAAACGGTTTATTTTCCCAAAACTGCCTTTTTTCAAGCATTTTTTCGAAATCAATCGAATCTTAAAACTGGCCGTTTTTCCATGTTTTTGCTTAATATTACTTATAATCGGAGACCTTAATTTGTTAAGTTTGAAGATATTTGCCTTATCCAAAAAACTCCCGTTTTTCAATCTTTTTTAGGAAATGGATCAAACCGTAAAAACAGCCGTTTTTCCAAGTTTTGGTTAACATTACTTAGGATTCGAGAGCAATAACTTGCTAAGTTTGAAAAACCGTTTATTTTCCTACAACTCACGTTTTTTAAGCTTTTTTTAAGAAATCGATCGAAAAAATAAACTCGCAGTTTTTGCAGGTTTTCGCCTAATATTACTTTTAATCGGAGACCTTAATTTGATAAGTTTGAAGATCTTTTCATTATCCAAAAAACTCCCATTTTTCAATCTTTTTTTTAGGAAATGGATCAAACCTTAAAAACGGGCTTTTTTCTAGGTTTTGGTTAATATTTAAATTCGAGAGCAACAACCTGCTAAATTGAAAAACGGTTTATTTTCCTACAACTGACGTTCTTCCAGCTTTTTTAAAGAAATTGATCGAATCTCAAAACTGGCCGTTTTTGCATGTTTTTGCCTAATATTACTTATACTCGGAGAACTTAATTTGATAAGTTTGAAGATATTTGCATCATCCAAAAAACTCCCGTTTTTCAATCTTTTTAGGAAATGGATCAAACCTTAAAAACGGCTGTTTTTCCAGGTTTTGGTTAAAATTACTTAGATTCGAGAGCAATAACTTGATAAGTTTAAAAAACAGTTCATTTTCTCAACACTGACGTTTTTTAGGCTTTATTCAAGAAATCGATCGAATCTCAAAACTGGCCTTTTTTCCATGTTTTTTCTTAATATTCCTAATAATCCGAGACCTTAATTTGATAGGTTTGAAGATATTTGCATTATCCGAAAAACCCTTGTTTTTCAATCTTTTATAGGAAATGGATCAAACCTTAAAAATATCCGTTTTTCCAGGTTTTGGTTAATACTACTTAGATTCGAGAGCAATAACTTGCTAAGTTTGAAAAACGGTTTATTTACCCAAAATATACGTTTTTCAAGCTTTTTTTTTAAAAATCGACCTAATCTGAAAACCTGCCGTTTTTGCATGTTTTTGCCTAATATTACCTATAATCGGAGACCTTAATTTGATAAGTTTGAAGATATTTGCATTATCCAAAAAACTCCCGTTTTTCAATCTTTTTTAGGAAATGGATCAAACCTTGACAACAGCCGTTTTTTAAGGTTTTGGTTAATATTACTCAGATTCGAGAGCAATAACTTGCTAAGTTTAAAAAACGGTTCATTTTCTCAACACTGACGTTTTCCAGGCTTTTTTCAAGAAATCGATCGAATCTCAAAACTGGCCCATTTTCCAAGTTTTTGCTTAATATTACTTATAATCGGAGACCTTAATTTGATAAGTTTGAAGATATTTGCATCATCCAAAAAACTCCCGTTTTTTAATCTTTTTTAGGAAATGGATCAGAACTTGAAAACGGCCGTTTTTCCAGGTTTTGGTTAATATTACTTAGATTCGAGAGCAAAAACTTGCTAAGTTTGAAAAACGGTTTATTTTCCCAGAACTGACGTTTTTCAAGCTTTTCTTGAGAAATCGTTCGAATCTGAAAACTTGCCGTTACTGCATGTTTTTTCAAAAATATTACTGATAATCGTAGACCTTAATTTGATAGGTTTGAAGATATTTGCATTATCAAAAATACTGATGTTTTTTAAATCTTTTTTAGGAAATGTCTCAAACCTTAAAAACGGCCATTTTTCCAGGTTTTGGTTATTATTACTCAGATTCGAGAGCAATAGCTTGCGAAGTTTGAAAAACGGTTTATTTATCAAAAAATGACGTTTTTCAAGCTTTTTTTTTAAAAAATCGATTTAATCTGAAAAATTGCCGTTTCTGCAGGTTTTGGCCTAATATTACTTATAATCGGAGACCTTAATTTGATAAGTTTAAAGAAATTTGCATTATCCAAAAAACTTCCGATTTTCAATCTTTTTTAACAAATGGATCAAAACTTGAAAACGGCCGTTTTTCAAGGTTTTGTTTAATATTACTCAGATTCGAGAGCAATAACTTGAAAAGTTTAAAAAACGGTTTATTTTCCCAGAACTGACGTTTTTCACGCTTTTTTTAAGAAATCGATCGAATCTCAAAACTCAGCCGTTTTCGCATGTTTTTGCCTAATATTACTTATACTCGGAGACCATAATTTGATAAGTTTGAAGATATTTCCATCATCCAAAAAGTCCCGTTTTTCAATCTTTTTAGGAAATGGATCAAACCTTAAAAACGGACGTTTTTCCAGCTTTTGGTTAATATTATTCAGATTCGAGAGCAATAACTTGCCTAAGTTTAACAAACGGTTTATTTTCCCAAAATTGACGTTTTTCAAGCTTTTTTTAAGAAATCGATCAAATCTGAAAACTTGCAGTTTTTGCATGTTTTTGCTTAATATTACTTATAATCGGAGAAGTTAATTTGAGTAGTTTGAAGATATTTGCATTATCCAAAAAACTCCCGTTTTTTAATCTTTTTCAGGAAATGGATCAAACCTTGAAAACAGGCGTTTTTCCAAGTTTTGGTTAATATTCCTTAGGATTCGAGAGCAATAACTTGTAAGTTTAAAATTCTGTTTATTTTCCCAAAACTGACGTTTTTCAAGCTTTTCTTAAGAAATCGATCGAATCTCAAAACTGGCCGTTTTTCCATGTTTGTGCTTAATATTACTTATAATCAGAGACCTTAATTGGATAAGTTTGAAGATATTTGCATTATCCAAAAAACGCCCGTTTTTCCATCTTTTAAGGAAATGGATCAAAACTTGAAAATAGCCGTTTTTCCAGGTTTTAGTTAAAATTACTTAGATTCGAGAGCAATAACTTGATAATTTTAAAAAACTGTTTATTTTCCCAAAACTGACGTTTTTCAAGCTTTTCTTAAGAATTTGTTCGAATCTGAAAACTTGCCGTTTTTGCATGTTTTTGCCTAAATATTACTTATAATCGTAGACCATAATTTGATAAGTTTGAAGATATTTGCATTATCCAAAAAACTCCCGTTTTTCAATCTTTTTTAGGAAATGGATAAAACCTTAAAAACGGCCGTTTTTTAAGGTTTTTGTTAATATTACATACATTCAAGAGCAATAACCTGTTAAGTTTAAAAAACGGTTTATTTTTCCCAAATTGACGTTTTTCAAGCTTTTTTTAAGAAATCGTTCGAATCTCAAAACTGGCCGTTTTTCCATGTTTGTGCTTAATATTACTTATAATCAGAGACCTTAATTGGATAAGTTTGAAGATATTTGCATTATCCAAAAAACGCCCGTTTTTCCATCTTTTAAGGAAATGGATCAAAACTTGAAAATAGCCGTTTTTCCAGGTTTTAGTTAAAATTATTTAGATTCGAGAGCAATAACTTGATAATTTTAAAAACTGTTTATTTTCCCAAAACTGACGTTTTTCAAGCTTTTCTTAAGAATTTGTTCGAATCTGAAAACTTGCCGTTTCTGCATGTTTTTGCAAAAATATTACTTATAATCGTAGACCTTAATTTCATAAGTTTAAAGATATTCGCATTATCCAAAAAACTCCCGTTTTTCAATCTTTTTTAGAAAATGGATCAAAAATTGATAACGGCCGGTATTCCAGGTTTTGGTTAATATTACTTAGATTCGAGAGCAAAATCTTGCTAAGTTTAAAAAAAGGTTTATTTTCCCAGAACTGACGTTTTTCAAGCTTTTCTTAAGAAATCGTTCGAATCTGAAAACTTGCCGTTTCTGCATGTTTTTGCCTAATATTACTTTTAATCGGAGACCTTAATTTGATAAGTTTAAAGATATTTGCATTATCCAAAAAACTCCCGTTTTTCAATCTTTTTAAGGAAATGGATCAAAACTTAAAAACGGCCGTTTTTCCAGGTTTTGTTTAATATTAATCAGATTCGAGAGCAATAACTGGCTAAGTTTGTAAAACGGCTTATTTTCTTAAAACCGGGCGTTTTTCGAGTTTTTTTCAAGAAAGTGATCGAATAACGAAACTTGCCGTTTCTGACAAATTTTGCAATAATATTACTTAAAATCGGAGACCTTAATTTGATAAGTTTGAAGATATTTGCATTATCCAAAAAACTCCCGTTTTTCAATCTTTTATAGGAAATGGATCAAAACTTGAAAATGGACGTTTTTCCAGGTTTTGGTTGATATTACTTAGATTCGAGAGCAATAACTTGATAATTTTAAAAAACGTTTTATTTTCCCAGAACTGACGTTTTTCAAGCTTTACTTAAAAAATCGTTCGAATCTGAAAACTTGCCGTTTCTGCATGTTTTTGCAAAAATATTACTTATAATCGTAGACCATAATTTGATAAGTTTAAAGATATTGGCATTATCCAAAAAACTCCCGTTTTTCAATCTTTTTTAGGAAATGGATGAAAATTTAAAAACGGCCGTTTTTCCAGGTTTTGTTTAATATTACTCAGATTCGAGAGCAACAACTTGATAAGTTTAAAAGACGGTTTATTTTCCCAGAACTTACGTTTTTCACGCGTTTTTTAAGAAATCGATCGAATCTCAAAACTAACCGTTTTCGCATGTTTTTGCCTAAGACTAATTATACTCGGAGACCTTAATTTGATTAGATTGAAGATATTTGCATCATCCCCAAAACTCCCGTTTTTCAATCTTTTTTAGGAAATGGATTAAACCTTAAAAACGGCCGTTTTTCCAGGTTTTGGTTAATATTACTCAAATTCGAGAGCAATAACTTGCTAAGTTTAAAAAATGGTTCATTTTCTCAACACTGACGTTTTTTAGGCTTTTTTCCAGAAATCGATCGAATCTCAAACCTGGCCTTTTTTCCATGTTTGTGCTTAATATTAATTATAATCGGAGACCTTAATTTGATAGGTTTGAAGATATTTGCATCATCCAAAAACTCTCGTTTTTCAATCTTTTTTAGGAAATGGATCAAACCTTAAAAACGGCCGTTTTCCCAGCTTTTGGTTAATATTACATATATTCAAGAGCAATAACCTGTTAAGTTTACAAAACGGTTTAATTTTCCAAAATTTACGTTTTTCAAGCTTTTTTTAAGAAATCAATCGAATCTGAAAACTTGCCGTTTTTTGCATGTTTTTGTTTAATATTACTTATAATCGGAGACCTTTATTTGATAAGTTTAAAGATATTTGCATTATCCAAAAAACTCTTGTTTTTCAATCTTTTTTAGGAAATGGATAAAACCTTGAAAACAGCCGTTTTTCAAGGTTTTGGTTAATATTACTTATATTTAAGAGCAATAACTTGCTAAGTTTGAAAAACGGTTTATTTTCCAAAAACTGCCTTTTTTCAAGCATTTTTTAAGAAATCGATCGAATCTTAAAACTGGCCGTTTTTCCATGTTTTTGCTTAATATTACTTATAATCGGAGACCTTAATTTGAGTAGTTTGAAGATATTTAAATTATTCCCAAAAATCCCGTTTTTCAATCTTGTTTAGAAAATGGATCAAAACTTAAAAACGGCCCTTTTTCTAGGTTTTGGTTAATATTACTCAGATTCGAGAGCAATAACTTGCTAAGTTTAAAAAACGGTTCATTTTCTCAACACTGACGTTTTCCAGGCTTTTTTCAAGAAATCGATCGAATCTCAAAACTGGCCTTTTTTCCATGTTTTTGCTTAATATTACTTATAATCGGAGACCTTAATTTGATAGGTTTGAAGATATTTGCATCATCCAAAAAACTCCCGTTTTTCAATCTTTTTTATGAATTGGATCAAACCGTAAAAACAGCCATTTTTCCAAGTTTATGTTAATATTACTTAGGATTCAAGAGCAATAACTTGCTAAGTTTAAAAAATGGTTTAGTTTTCCAAAATTGACGTTTTTCAAGCTTTTCTTAAGAAATCAATCGAATCTGAAAACTTGCCGTATTTCATGTTTTTGTTTAATATTACTCATAATCGGAGACCTTAATTTGATTAGTTTGAAGATATTTGCATTACCCCCAAAAATCATGTTTTTCAATCTTTTTTAGGAAATGAATCAAACCTTAAAAAAGGCTATTTTTCCAGGTTTTGGATAATATTACTTAGATTCGAGAGCAATAACTGGCTAAGTGTGAAAACGGTTTATTTTCCCAAAACTGCCTTTTTTCAAGCATTTTTTAAGAAATCGATCAAATCTTAAAACTGGCCGTTTTTCCATGTTTTTGCTTAATATTACTTATAATCGGAGACCTTAATTTGATAAGTTTGAAGATATTTGCATTATACAAAAAACTCCCGTTTTTCAATCTTTTTTAGGAAATGGATCAAACCGTAAAAACAGCCGTTTTTCCAAGTTTTGGTTAATATTACTTAGGATTCGAGAGCAATAACTTGATAATTTTAAAAAACTGTTTATTTTCCCAGAACTGACGTTTTTCAAGCTTTACTTAAGAAATCGTTCGAATCTGAAAACTTGCCGTTTTTGCATGTTTTTGTCTAAAAATTACTTATAATCGTAGACCATAATTTGATAAGTTTGAAGATATTGGCATTATCCAAAAAACTCCCGTTTTTCAATCTTTTTTAGGAAATGGATGAAAATTTAAAAACGGCCGTTTTTCCACGTTTTGTTTAATATTACTCAGATTCGAGAGCAACAACTTGATAAGTTTAAAAGACGGTTTATTTTCCCAGAACTTACGTTTTTCACGCTTTTTTTTAAGAAATCGATCGAATCTCAAAACTAACCGTTTTCGCATGTTTTTTTGCCTAAGACTAATTATACTCGGACACCTTAATTTGATTAGATTGAAGATATTTGCATCATCCAAAAAACTCCCGTTTTTCACTCTTTTTTAGGAAATGGATTAAACCTTAAAAACGGCCGTTTTTCCAGGTTTTGGTTAATATTACTCAAATTCGAGAGCAATAACTTGCTAACTTTAAAAAATGGTTCATTTTCTCAACACTGACGTTTTTTAGGCTTTTTTCCAGAAATCGATCGAATCTCAAACCTGGCCTTTTTTCCATGTTTTTGCTTAATATTACTTATAATTGGAGACCTTAATTTGATAGGTTTGAAGATATTTGCATCATCCAAAAAACTCTCGTTTTTTAATCTTTTTTAGGAAATGGATCAAACCTTAAAAACGGACGTTTTTCCAGCTTTTGGTTAATATTACATATATTCAAGAGCAATAACCTGTTAAGTTTAAAAAACGGTTTAATTTTCCAAAATCTACGTTTTTCAAACTTTTTTTTAAGAAATCAATCGAATCTGAAAACTTGCCGTTTTTTGCATGTTTTTTTTTAATATTACTTATAATCGGAGACCTTTATTTGATAAGTTTAAAGATATTTGCATTATCCAAAAAACTCCCGTTTTTTAATCTTTTTCAGGAAATGGATCAAACCTTGAAAACAGGCGTTTTTCCAAGTTTTGGTTAATATTCCTTAGGATTCGAGAGCAATAACTTGTAAGTTTGAAAAACGGTTTAATTTCCCCAAACCGACGTTTTTTAAGCTTTTTTTAAGAAATCGATCGAATTTTAAAACTAGCCGATTTTCTATGTTTGTACTTAATATTACTTATAATCGGAGACCTCAATTTGACAAGTTTGAAGATATTTGCATTATCCAAAAAAACTTCCGTTTTTCAATCTTTTTAAGGAAATGGATCAAAATTCAGAAACGGCCGTTTGACCAGGTTTTGGTTAATATTACTCAGATTCGAGAGCAATAAATTGCTGAATTAAAAAACGGTTCATTTTCTCAACACTGACGTTTTTCAGGCTTTTTTCAAGAAATCGATCGAATCTCAAAACTGGCCTTTTTTCCATGTTTTTGCTTAATATTACTTATAATCGGAGACCTTAATTTGATTAGTTTGAAGATATTTGCATTACCCCAAAAAATCATGTTTTTCAATCTTTTTTAGGAAATGAATCAAACCTTAAAAAAGGCTATTTTTCCAGGTTTTGGATAATATTACTTAGATTCGAGAGCAATAACTGGCTAAGTGTGAAAACGGTTGATTTTTCCCAAACTGACGTTTTTTAAGCTTTTTTTAAGAAATCGATCGAATCTCAAAACTGGCTGTTTTTCCATGTTTGTGCTTAATATTACTTATACCCTGAGACCTTAATTGGATAAGTTTGAAGATATTTGCATTATCCAAAAAACTCCCGTTTTTCAATCTTTTTTAGGAAATGGATCAAAACTTAAAAACGGCCGTTTTTCCAGGTTTTGGTTAATATTACTTAGATTGGAGAGCAATAACTTGATAATTTTAAAAAACGGTTTATTTTCCCAGAACTGACATTTTTTCAGCTTTTCTTAAGAAATCGTTCGAATCTGAAAACTTGCCGTTTCTGCATGTTTTTGCATAATATTACTTATAATCGTAGACCGTAATTTGATAAGTTGAAGATATTTGAATTATTTAAAAGACTTCCGTTTTTCCATCTTCTTTAGAAAATGGATCAAACCTTGAAAATGGCTTTTCTTCCAGGTTTTGGTTAATATTACTTAGATTCGAGAGCAATAACTTGCCTAAGTTTGAAAAACGGTTTATTTTCCCAAAATTGAAGTTTTTCAAGCTTTTTTTAAGAAATCGATCAAATCTGAAAACTTGCAGTTTTTTGCATGTTTTTGCTTAATATTACTTATAATCGGAGACCTTAATTTGATTTGTTTGAAGATATTTGCATTATCCCCAAAACTGTCGTTTTTCAATCTTTTTTAGGAAATGGATCAAACCTTAAAAACGGCCTTTTTTCTAGGTTTTGGTTAATATTATTTAAATTCGAGAGCAACAACTTGCTAAGTTTGAAAAACGGTTTATTTTCCCAAAACTGACGTTTTTCCAGCTTTTTTAAAAAATCGATCGAATCTCAAAACTGGCCATTTTCGCATGTTTTTGCCTAATATTACTTATACTCGGAGACCTTAATTTGATAAGTTTGAAGATATTTGCATCATCCAAAATACTCCTGTTTTTCAATCATTTTTAGGAAATGGATCAAACCTTAAAAACGGCGGTTTTTCCAGGTTTTGGTTAATATTACTCAGATTCTAGAGCAATAACTAGCTAAGTTTAAAAAACGGTTCATTTTCTCCCCCCGACGTTTTTCAAGCATTTTTCAAGAAATCGATCGAATCTTCAAACTGGCTGTTTTCGCATGTTTTGGCTTAATATTATTTATAATCGGAGACCTGAATTGGATAAGTTTGAAGATATTTGCATCATCCAAAAAACTCCCGTTTTTCAATCTTTTTTAGGAAATGAATGAAAATTCAAAAACGGCCGTTTTTCCAGGTTTTGTTTAATATTACTCCGATTCGAGAGCAACAACTTGATAAGTTTAAAAGACGGTTTATTTTCCCAGAACTTACGTTTTTCACGCTTTTTTTTAAAAAATCGATTGAATCTCAAAACTAACCGTTTTCGCATGTTTTTGCCTAAGACTAATTATACTCGGAGACCTTAATTTGATTAGATTGAAGATATTTGCATCATCCAAAAAACTCCCGTTTTTCAATCTTTTTTAGAAAATGGATTAAACCTTAAAAACGGCCGTTTTTCCAGGTTTTGGTTAATATTACTCAAATTCGAGAGCTATAACTTGCTAAGTTTAGAAAATGGTTCATTTTCTCAACACTGACGTTTTTTAGGCTTTTTTCCAGAAATCGATCGAATCTCAAACCTGGCCTTTTTTCCATGTTTTTGCTTAACATTACTTATAATCGGAGACCTTAATTTTATAGGTTTGAAGATATTTGCATCATCCAAAAAACTCTCGTTTTTCAATCTTTTTTAGGAAATGGATCAAACCTTAAAAACGGACGTTTTTCCAGCTTTTGGTTAATATTACATATATTCAAGGGCAATAACCTGTTAAGTTTACAAAACGGTTTAATTTTCCAAAATTTACGTTTTTCAAGCTTTGTTTAAGAAATCAATCGAATCTGAAAACTTGCCGTTTTTTGCATGTTTTTGTTTAATATTACTTATAATCGGAGACCTTTATTTGATAAGTTTAAAGATATTTGCATCATCCAAAAAACTCCCGTTTTTCAATCTTTTTCAGGATATGGATCAAACCTTGAAAACAGGCGTTTTTCCAAGTTTTGGTTAATATTCCTTAGGATTCGAGAGCAATAACTTGCTAAGTTTGAAAAACGGTTTAATTTCCCAAAACTGACGTTTTTTAAGCTTTTTTTAAAAAATCGATCGAATTTTAAAATTAGCCGTTTTTCCATGTTTGTACTTAATATTACTTATAATGGGGAGACCTTAATTTGATAAGTTTGAAGATATTTGCATTATCCACAAAAACTTCCGTTTTTTAATCTTTTTAAGGAAATGGATCAAAATTCAGAAACGGCCGTTTTACCAGGTTTTGGTTAATATTACTCAGATTCGAGAGCAATAACTTGATAAGTTTAAAAAACGGTTCATTTTCCCAGAACTGACGTTTTTTCACGCTTTTTTTAAGAAATCGATCGAATCTCAAAACTGGCCGTTTTCGCATGTTTTTGCCTAATATTATTTATAATCGGAGACCTTAATTTGATAAGTTGAAGATATTTGCATTATCCAAAAAACTCCCGTTTAGCCATCTTTTTAGCAAATGGATCAAACCTTGAAAATGGCCGTTTTTCCAGGTTTTGGTTAATATTAATCAGATTCGAGAGCAATAACTGGCTAAGTTTGAAAAACGGTTCATTTTCTTAAAACTGACGTTTTTCCAGCTTTTTTTAAGAAATCGATCGAATCTCAAAACTCGCTGTTTTCGCATGTTTTTGCTTAATATTACCTATACTCGGAGACCTTAATTTGATAAGTTTGAAGATATTTGCATCATCCAAAAAACTCCCGTTTTTCAATCTTTTTTAGGAAATGGATCAAACCTTAAAACGGCCGTTTTTCAAGGTTTTGGTTAATATTACTAAGATTCGAGAGCAATAACTTGATAAGTTTAAAAAACGGTTTATTTTCTTAAAACTGACCTTTTTCAAGCTTTTTTAAGAAATCGATCGAATCTCAAAACTTGTCGTTTTTCCATGTTTTGGCTTAATATTACTTATAATCGGAGACCTTAATTTGATAAGTTTGAAGATATTTGCATTATCCAAAAACTCCCGTTTTCCAATCTTTTTTAGGAAATGGATCAAACCTCAAAAACAGCCGTTTTTCCACGTTTTGGTTAATATTATTAGATTCGAGAGCAATAACTTGCTAAGTTTAAAAAACTGTTTATTTTCCCAAAACTGACGTTTTTCAAGCTTTTTTTAAGAAATCGATCGAGTCTCAAAACGGGCCATTTTGGCATGTTTTTGCTTAAGATTACTTACGATCGGAGACCTTAATATGATAAGTTTGAAGATATTTGCATTATCCAAAACACTCCTGTATTTCAATCTTTTTTAGGAAATTGATCAAACCTTAAAAATGGCCGTCTTTCCAGGTTTTGGTTAATATTACTTATATTTAAGAGCAATAACTTGCTAAGTTTAAAAAACGGTTTATTTTTCAAAAATTGACGTTTTTTAAGCTTTTTTTAAGTAATCAATTGAATCTAAATACTTGCCGTTTTTGCATGTTTTTGTTTAATATTACTTATAATCGTAGACCTTAATTTGATAAGTTTAAAGATAGTTGCATTATCCAAAAAACTCCCGTTTTTCAATCTTTTTTAGGAAATGGATCAAACCTTAAAAACGGCTGTTTTTCTAGGTTTTGGTTAATATTATTTAAATTCGAGAGCAATAACCTGCTAAGTTTGAAAAACGGTTTATTTTCCCAAAACTGACGTTTTTCAAGCTTTTTTTAAGAAATCGATCGAATCTCAAAACTGGCCGTTTTTCCATGTTTTGGCTTAAGATTACTTATAATCGGAGACCTTAATTTGATAAGTTGAAGATATTTGCATTACCTAAAAATTCCCGTTTTTCCATCTTTTTTAGGAAATGTATCAAACCTTGAAAATGGCCATTTTTTCCAAGTTTTGGTTAATATTAGTTAGATTCGAGAGCAATAACTTGATAATTTAAAAAAAACGGTTTATTTTCCCAGAACTGAAGTTTTTCACGCTTTTTTTAAGAAATTGATCAAATCTCAAAACTGGCTGTTTTACTATGTTTGTGCTTAATATTACTTATAATCGGAGACCTTAATTTGATCCATTAGGAAATGGATCACACCTTGAAAATAACCGTTTTTCCAAGTTTTGGTTAATATTACTTAGATTCGAGAGCAATAACTTGATATTTTTAAAAAACGGTTTATTTTCCCAGAACTGACGTTTTTCAAGCTTTTCGTAAGAAATCGATCGAATCTCAAAACTGGCCGTTTTTCCATGTTTTGGCTTAATATTACTTATAATCGGAGACCTTAATTTGATAAGTTGAAGATATTTGCATTATCCAAAAACTCCCGTTTCTTATATTTTTTAGGAAATGGATCAAACCTTGAAAATGGCCGTTTTTCTAGGTTTTGGTTAATATTACTTAGATTCGAGAGCAATAAGTTGATAATTTTTAAAAAGGGTTTATTTTCCCAGAACTAACGTTTTTTAAGCTTTTCTTAAAAAATCGTTCGAATCTGAAAACTTGCCGTTTTCGCATGTTTTTGCATAATATTACTTATAATCGTAGACCTTAATTTGATAAGTTTGAAGATATTTGCATTATCAAAAAAACTCCCGTTTTTCAATCTTTTTTAGGAAATGGATCAAAATTTAAAAACGGCCGTTTTTCCAGGTTTTGTTTAATATTACTAAGATTCGAGAGTAATAACTTGCCTGAGTTTGAAAAACGGTTTATTTTCCCAAAACTGACGTTTTTCGAGTTTTTTTAAGAAATCGATCGAATCTCAAAACTGGCCATTTTCGCATGTTTTTGCCTAATATTACTTATAATCGGAGACCTTAATTTTATAAGTTTGAAGATATTTGCATCACCTAAAAAACTCCCGTTTTTCAATCTTTTTTAGGAAATGGATCAAACCTTAAAAACGGCCGTTTTTCCAGGTTTTGGTTAATATTACTCAGATTCGAGAGCAAAACCTTGCCAAGTTTAAAAAACGGTTCATTTTCTCAACACTGACGTTTTTCAAGCTTTTTTACCAGAAATCGATCGAGTCTCAAAACGGGCTATTTTAGCATGTTTTTGCTTAAGATTACTTACGATCGGAGACCTTAATATGATAAGTTTTAAGATATTTGCATTATCCAAAAAAACTCCTGTATTTCAATCTTTTTTAGGAAATTGATCAAACCTTAAAAATGTCCGTCTTTCCAGGTTTTGGTTAATATTACTTATATTTAAGAGCAATAACCTGCTAAGTTTAAAAACCGTTTTTTTTTTTTCAAAACTGACGTTTTTCAAGCTTTTTTTAAGAAATCAATCGAATCTCAAAACTGGCCGTTTTTCCATGTTTTGGCTTAAGATTACTTATAATCGGAGACCTTAATTTGATAAGTTGAATATATTTTCATTATCCAAAAAACTCTCGTTTTTGCATCATTTATAGGAAATGGATCAAACCTTAAAAATGACCGTTTTTCCAGTTTTTGGTTAATATTACTTAGATTCGAGAGCAATAACTTGCTAAGTTTCAAAAACGGTTTATTTTCCCAAAACTGACGTTTTTCAAGCGTTTTTTAAGAAATCGATCGAATCTGAAAACTTGCCGTTTTCCATGATTTTGTTAAATTTTATTTATAATTCTAGACCTTAATTTAATAAGTTAAAAATTTTTGGCATTATCCAAAACACTTCCGTTTTTCAATCTTTTTTAGGAAATGGATCAAACCTTAATAACGGCCGTTTTTCTAGGTTTTGGTTAATATTATTTAAATTCGAGATCAATAACTGGCTAAGTTTGTTAAACAGTTTATTTTCCCAAAACAAACGTTTTTCAAGCTTTTTTTAAAAAAATCGATCGAATCTCAAAACTGGCCGTTTTCGAATCTAAGTAATATTAACCAAACCCTTGAAAAACGGCCGTTTTTAAGGTTTGATCCATTTCCTAAAAATGATTGAAAAACGGGAGTATTTTGGATGATGCAAATATCTTCAAACTTATCAAATTAAGGTCTCCGAGTATAAGTAATATTAGGCAAAAACATGCGAAAATGGCCAGTTTTGAGATTCGATCGATTTCTTAAAAGAGCTGGAAAAACGTCAGTTTTGGGAAAATAAACCGTTTTTCAAACTTAGCAAGTTATTGCTCTCGAATTTAAATAATATTAACCAAAACCTGGTAAAACAGCCGTTTTTGAGTTTTGATCCATTTCCTAAAAAAGATGGAAAAACGGGAGTTTTTTAGATAATGCAAATATCTTCAACTTATCAAATTAAGGTCTCCGATTATAAGTAATATTAAGCAAAAACATGCGAAAACGGCCAGTTTTGAGATTCGATCGATTTCTTAAAAAAAGCGTGAAAAACGTCAGTTCTGGTTAAATAAACCGTTTTTTAAACTTATCAAGTTATTGATCTCGAATCTTAGTGATATTAAACAAAACCTGGAAAAACGGCTGTTTTTAACTTTTGATCCATTTCCTAAAAAAAGATTGAAAAACGGGAGTTTTGTGGTTACTCAAATATCTTCAAACTTATCAAATTAAGGTCTACGATTATAAGCAATATTATGCAAAAACATGCAGAAACGTCAAGTTTTCAGATTCGAACGATTTCTTAAGAAAAGCTTAAAAAACGTCAGTTCTGGGAAAATAACCGATTTTAAAATTATCAAGTTATTGCTCTCGAATCTAGGTAATATTAACCAAAACCTGGAAAACGGCCCTTTTCAAGGTTTGATTCATTTCCTAAAAAAGATGGAAAAACGGGAGTTTTTGAATAATGCAAATATCTTAAAACTTATCATATTAAGGTCTCCGATCGTAAGTAATCTTAAGCAAAAACACGCCAAAATAGCCCGTTTTGAGACTCGATCGATTTCTGGAAAAAAGCTTGAAAAACGTCAGTTCTGGGAAAATAAACCGTTTTTTAAACCTAGCAAGTTATTGCTCTCGAATCCAAGTAATATTAACCAAAACCTGGAAAAACGGCCATTTTTAAAGGTTTGATCCATTTCCTAAAAAAGATTGAATAAAAGGAGTTTTTTAGACAATGCAAAGATGTTCAAACATATCAAATTAAGGTCTTCGATTATAAGTAATATTAAGCCAAAACATGAAAAAGCATCCAGTTTTGAGATTCGATCGATTACCTAAAAAAAGCTTCAAAAACGTCAGTTTTGGGAAAATAAACAGTTTTTCAATCATAAGAAGTTATTGCTCTTAAATCTAAGTAATATTAACCGAAACGTGGAAAAACGGCCGTTTTTAAGGTTTGATCCATTTCCTAAGAAATTTAAAAAACGGGAGTTTTTTAGATAATGCACATATGTTTAAACTTATCAAATTAAGGTCTCCGATTAAAAGTAATATTAAACCAAAACATGAAAAAACGGCCAGTTTTGAGATTCGATCTATTTCCTTAAAAAAGCTTGAAAAACGTCAGTTTTGGGAAAATAAAACGTATTTTAAACCTAGCAGGTTATTGCCCTCCAATCTAAGCAATATTAATTACAACCTGAAAAAACGGCCGTTTTAAAGGTTTGATCTATTTTCTAAAAAAGATTGAAAAACGAGAGTTTTTTAAATAATGCACACAATTTTAAACATACCAAATTAAGGTCTCCGATTATAAGTAATATTAGGCCAAAACATGGAAAAACGGCCAGTTTTGAGATTTGATCTATTTCTTAAAAAACGCTCTAAAAACGTCAGTTATGAGAAAATAAATAGTTTTTCAAACTTAGCAATTTATTGCTTTCGAATCTAAGTAATATTAACCAAAATCGGGAAAAACGGCCGTTTTTAAGGTTTGAACCATTTCCTAAAAAAAATTGAAGAACAGGAGTTTTTTGGATAAGGCACAGATGTTTAAACTTATCAAATTAAGGTTCCCGAATATAAGTAATATTAAGCCAAAACATGGAAAAACATCCAGTTTTGAGATTTGATCAATTTCCTAAAAAAAGCTTCAAAAACGTCAGTTTTGGGAAAATAAACAGTTTTTCTAACTTAGCAAGTTATTGCTCTCGAATCTAAGTAATATCAACCAAAACCTGGAAAAACGGCCGGTTTTAAGGTTTGATCCATTTCCTAAAAAAGATTGAAAAACGGGAGTTTTTTGGATAATGCACATATGTTGAAACTTATCAAATTAAGGTCTCGATTAAAAGTAAAATTAAGCCAAAACATGGATAAACGTCCAGTTTTGAGATTCGATCGATTTCCTTAAAAAAAGCTTGAAAAACGTCAGTTTTGGGAAAATAAACCATTTTTTAAACTTAGCAAGTTATTGCTCTCGAATCTAAGTAATATTAACTACAACCTGGAAAAACGGCCGTTTTAGAGGTTTGATCCATTTCCTAAAAAAGATTGAAAAACGGGAGTTTTATGGATAATGCACATATGTTCAAACATACCAAATTAAGCTCTTCGATTATAAGTAATATTAAGCCAAAACATGGAAAATCGGCCAGATTTGAGATTTTATCGATTTCTTAAAAAACGCTTCGAAAAAACATCAGTTTTGAGAAAACAAATAGTTTTTCAAACTTAGCAATTTATTGCTTTCGAATCTAAGTAATATTAACCAAATTCTGGAAAAACTGCCGTTTTTAAGGTTTGATCCATTTCCTAAAAAAGAGTGCAAAACGGGAGTTTTTTGGATAATGCACATATGTTTGAACTAATAAAATTAAAGGTCTCCGATTATAATTAATATCATTCAAAACATTGAAAAACGGCCTTTTTTGAGATTTTATCAATTTCTTAAAAAAGCTGGAAAAACGTCAGTTTTGTAAGAGTAGACAGCTTTTCAAACTAAGTTATTGCTCTCAAATATATGTTTTATTAACCAACCCCTGGAAAGCCGGCCGTTTTAAAGGTTTTATCTATTTCTTAAAACAGATTAAAAAACAGGAGTTTCTCACATAATGCACATATAGCCTAACTTTTTTAAATTAAGATCTCCGATTATAAGTAATATTAAGCCAGAACATGAAAAAACGGCCAGGTTTAAGATTTGATCGATTTTCTAGAAAAGCTTGAAAAACGCTTAGTTTTGGGAAAGTAAGGAGCTTTTCAAACTTAGCAAGGTATTTCTCTCGAATATAAGTAATATTAAGCAAAACCTGAAAAAACGGCCGTTTTTGATGTTTGATTCATTTTCTAAAAAAGATTGAAGAAGGGAGTTGCTTGGATAATGAACTTATTTTTCAAACTTATGAAAATAAAGGTTTTTGATTGTGAGTAATATTAAGCCTAACAGGAGAAACGGCCAGTTTTAAGATTTGAGCGATTTTCTAAAAAAGTTTAAAAAACGTAAGTTTTTGGAAAGTACACAGCTTTTCAAACTTAGCAAGTTATTGGTCTCGAATATAAGTAATATTAAACAAAATCTGAAAAAATAGCGGTTTTCAAGGTTTGATCCATTTCCTAAGAAAAAATTGAAAAACGGGAGTTTTTTGGATAATGCACATATGTTTAAACTTATCAAATTAAGGTCTCCGTTTAGAAGTAATATTAAGCCAAAAACATAGAAAAACGGCCAGTTTTAAGATTCGATCGATTTCCTTAAATAAGCTTGAAAAACGTCAGTTTTAGGAAAATAAAACGTTTTTTAAACTTAGCAAGTTATTGCCCTCGAATCTAAGCAATATCAACTACAACCTAAAAAAACGGCCTTTTTAAAGGTTTAATCCATTTTCTAAAAAAGATTGAAAAACGGGGTTTTTTTAAATAATGCACATATGTTTAAACTTATCAAATTAAGGTCTCCGATTAAAAGGAATATTAAGCCAAAACATGGAAAAACGGCCAGTTTTGAGATTCGATCGATATCCTTAAAAAACGCTCTAAAAACGTCAGTTTTGAGAAAATAAATAGTTTTTCAAACTTAGATTTATTGCTTTCGAATCTAAGTAATATAAACTAAAAATCGGGAAAAACGGCCGTTTTTAAGGTTTGATCCATTTGATAAAAAAAAATTGAAAAACGGGAGTTTTGGGGATAAGGCACAGATGTTTAAACTTATCAAATTATGGTCCCCGATCATAATTAATATTAAGCCAAAACATGGAAAAATATCCAGTTTTGAGATTTGACTAATTTCCTAAAAAAAGCTTCAAAAGCGTCAGTTTTAGAAAAAAAACAGTTTTTCAAACTTAGCAAGTTATTGCTCTCGAATCTAAGTAATATTAATCAAAACCTGGAAAAACAGCCGTTTTAGCGGTTTGATACAGTACCTACAAAAGACTGGAAAACGGGAGTTTTTTGGATAATGCACAGATGTTTTAACTTATCAAATTAAGATATCCGATTATAAGTAATATTAAGCCAAAACATGGAAAAACGGCCAGTTTGGAAACTCGATCGATTTCCTTGAAAAAGCTCGAAAAACGTCAGTTTTGCGAAAATAAACCGTTTTTAAACTTAGCAAGTTATTGCTCTCGAATCTAAGTAATATTAACCAAAACCTGGTAAAACGGCCATTTTTAAAGGTTTGATCCATTTCCTAAAAAAGATTGAATAAAAGGAGTTTTTTGGATAATGCAAAGATGTTCAAACATATCAAATTAAGGTCTCCGATTATAAGTAATATTAAGCCAAAACATGAAAAAACATCCAGTTTTGAGATTCGATCGATTTCCTAAAAAAAGCTTCAAAAACGTGAGTTTTGGGAAAATAAACAGTTTGTCAAACATAAGAAGTTATTGCTCTTAAATCTAAGTAATATTAACCGAAACGTGGAAAAACGGCCGTTTTTAAGGTTTGATCCATTTCCTAAGAAATTTTAAAAACGGGAGTTTTTTAGATAATGCACATATGTTTAAACTTATCAAATTAAGGTCTCCGATTAAAAGTAATATTAAACCAAAACATGGAAAAACGGCCGGTTTTGAGATTCGATCGATTTCCTTAAAAAAGCTTGAAAAACATCAGTTTTGGGAAAATAAAACGTATTTTAAACTTAGCAGGTTATTGCCCTCCAATCTAAGCAATATTAATTACAACCTGAAAAAACAGCCGTTTTAAAGGTTTGATCCATTTTCTAAAAAAGATTGAAAAACGAGAGTTTTTTAAATAATGCACACAATTTTAAACATACCAAATTAAGGTCTCCAATTATAAGTAATATTAGGCCAAAACATGGAAAAACGGCCAGTTTTGAGATTTGATCTATTTCTTAAAAAACGCTCTAAAAACGTCAGTTATGAGAAAATAAATAGTTTTTCAAACTTAGCAATTTATTGCTTTCGAATCTAAGTAATATTAACCAAAATCGGGAAAAACGGCCGTTTTTAAGGTTTGAACCATTTCATAAAAAAAAATTGAAGAACGGGAGTTTTTTGGATAAGGCACAGATGTTTGAACTTATCAAATTAAGGTTCCCGAATATAAGTAATATTAAGCCAAAACATGGAAAAACATCCAGTTTTGAGATTCGATCGATTTCCTTAAAAAAGCTTGAAAAACGTCAGTTTTGGGAAAATAAACCATTTTTTAAACTTAGCAAGTTATTGCTCTCGAATCCAAGTAATATTAACCAAAACCTGGAAAAACGGCCATTTTTAAAGGTTTGATCCATTTCCTAAAAAAGATTGAATAAAAGGAGTTTTTTAGACAATGCAAAGATGTTCAAACATATCAAATTAAGGTCTTCGATTATAAGTAATATTAAGCCAAAACATGAAAAAGCATCCAGTTTTGAGATTCGATCGATTACCTAAAAAAAGCTTCAAAAACGTCAGTTTTGGGAAAATAAACAGTTTTTCAATCATAAGAAGTTATTGCTCTTAAATCTAAGTAATATTAACCGAAACGTGGAAAAACGGCCGTTTTTAAGGTTTGATCCATTTCCTAAGAAATTTAAAAAACGGGAGTTTTTTAGATAATGCACATATGTTTAAACTTATCAAATTAAGGTCTCCGATTAAAAGTAATATTAAACCAAAACATGAAAAAACGGCCAGTTTTGAGATTCGATCTATTTCCTTAAAAAAGCTTGAAAAACGTCAGTTTTGGGAAAATAAAACGTATTTTAAACCTAGCAGGTTATTGCCCTCCAATCTAAGCAATATTAATTACAACCTGAAAAAACGGCCGTTTTAAAGGTTTGATCTATTTTCTAAAAAAGATTGAAAAACGAGAGTTTTTTAAATAATGCACACAATTTTAAACATACCAAATTAAGGTCTCCGATTATAAGTAATATTAGGCCAAAACATGGAAAAACGGCCAGTTTTGAGATTTGATCTATTTCTTAAAAAACGCTCTAAAAACGTCAGTTATGAGAAAATAAATAGTTTTTCAAACTTAGCAATTTATTGCTTTCGAATCTAAGTAATATTAACCAAAATCGGGAAAAACGGCCGTTTTTAAGGTTTGAACCATTTCCTAAAAAAAATTGAAGAACAGGAGTTTTTTGGATAAGGCACAGATGTTTAAACTTATCAAATTAAGGTTCCCGAATATAAGTAATATTAAGCCAAAACATGGAAAAACATCCAGTTTTGAGATTTGATCAATTTCCTAAAAAAAGCTTCAAAAACGTCAGTTTTGGGAAAATAAACAGTTTTTCTAACTTAGCAAGTTATTGCTCTCGAATCTAAGTAATATCAACCAAAACCTGGAAAAACGGCCGGTTTTAAGGTTTGATCCATTTCCTAAAAAAGATTGAAAAACGGGAGTTTTTTGGATAATGCACATATGTTGAAACTTATCAAATTAAGGTCTCGATTAAAAGTAAAATTAAGCCAAAACATGGATAAACGTCCAGTTTTGAGATTCGATCGATTTCCTTAAAAAAAGCTTGAAAAACGTCAGTTTTGGGAAAATAAACCATTTTTTAAACTTAGCAAGTTATTGCTCTCGAATCTAAGTAATATTAACTACAACCTGGAAAAACGGCCGTTTTAGAGGTTTGATCCATTTCCTAAAAAAGATTGAAAAACGGGAGTTTTATGGATAATGCACATATGTTCAAACATACCAAATTAAGCTCTTCGATTATAAGTAATATTAAGCCAAAACATGGAAAATCGGCCAGATTTGAGATTTTATCGATTTCTTAAAAAACGCTTCGAAAAAACATCAGTTTTGAGAAAACAAATAGTTTTTCAAACTTAGCAATTTATTGCTTTCGAATCTAAGTAATATTAACCAAATTCTGGAAAAACTGCCGTTTTTAAGGTTTGATCCATTTCCTAAAAAAGAGTGCAAAACGGGAGTTTTTTGGATAATGCACATATGTTTGAACTAATAAAATTAAAGGTCTCCGATTATAATTAATATCATTCAAAACATTGAAAAACGGCCTTTTTTGAGATTTTATCAATTTCTTAAAAAAGCTGGAAAAACGTCAGTTTTGTAAGAGTAGACAGCTTTTCAAACTAAGTTATTGCTCTCAAATATATGTTTTATTAACCAACCCCTGGAAAGCCGGCCGTTTTAAAGGTTTTATCTATTTCTTAAAACAGATTAAAAAACAGGAGTTTCTCACATAATGCACATATAGCCTAACTTTTTTAAATTAAGATCTCCGATTATAAGTAATATTAAGCCAGAACATGAAAAAACGGCCAGGTTTAAGATTTGATCGATTTTCTAGAAAAGCTTGAAAAACGCTTAGTTTTGGGAAAGTAAGGAGCTTTTCAAACTTAGCAAGGTATTTCTCTCGAATATAAGTAATATTAAGCAAAACCTGAAAAAACGGCCGTTTTTGATGTTTGATTCATTTTCTAAAAAAGATTGAAGAAGGGAGTTGCTTGGATAATGAACTTATTTTTCAAACTTATGAAAATAAAGGTTTTTGATTGTGAGTAATATTAAGCCTAACAGGAGAAACGGCCAGTTTTAAGATTTGAGCGATTTTCTAAAAAAGTTTAAAAAACGTAAGTTTTTGGAAAGTACACAGCTTTTCAAACTTAGCAAGTTATTGGTCTCGAATATAAGTAATATTAAACAAAATCTGAAAAAATAGCGGTTTTCAAGGTTTGATCCATTTCCTAAGAAAAAATTGAAAAACGGGAGTTTTTTGGATAATGCACATATGTTTAAACTTATCAAATTAAGGTCTCCGTTTAGAAGTAATATTAAGCCAAAAACATAGAAAAACGGCCAGTTTTAAGATTCGATCGATTTCCTTAAATAAGCTTGAAAAACGTCAGTTTTAGGAAAATAAAACGTTTTTTAAACTTAGCAAGTTATTGCCCTCGAATCTAAGCAATATCAACTACAACCTAAAAAAACGGCCTTTTTAAAGGTTTAATCCATTTTCTAAAAAAGATTGAAAAACGGGGTTTTTTTAAATAATGCACATATGTTTAAACTTATCAAATTAAGGTCTCCGATTAAAAGGAATATTAAGCCAAAACATGGAAAAACGGCCAGTTTTGAGATTCGATCGATATCCTTAAAAAACGCTCTAAAAACGTCAGTTTTGAGAAAATAAATAGTTTTTCAAACTTAGATTTATTGCTTTCGAATCTAAGTAATATAAACTAAAAATCGGGAAAAACGGCCGTTTTTAAGGTTTGATCCATTTGATAAAAAAAAATTGAAAAACGGGAGTTTTGGGGATAAGGCACAGATGTTTAAACTTATCAAATTATGGTCCCCGATCATAATTAATATTAAGCCAAAACATGGAAAAATATCCAGTTTTGAGATTTGACTAATTTCCTAAAAAAAGCTTCAAAAGCGTCAGTTTTAGAAAAAAAACAGTTTTTCAAACTTAGCAAGTTATTGCTCTCGAATCTAAGTAATATTAATCAAAACCTGGAAAAACAGCCGTTTTAGCGGTTTGATACAGTACCTACAAAAGACTGGAAAACGGGAGTTTTTTGGATAATGCACAGATGTTTTAACTTATCAAATTAAGATATCCGATTATAAGTAATATTAAGCCAAAACATGGAAAAACGGCCAGTTTGGAAACTCGATCGATTTCCTTGAAAAAGCTCGAAAAACGTCAGTTTTGCGAAAATAAACCGTTTTTAAACTTAGCAAGTTATTGCTCTCGAATCTAAGTAATATTAACCAAAACCTGGTAAAACGGCCATTTTTAAAGGTTTGATCCATTTCCTAAAAAAGATTGAATAAAAGGAGTTTTTTGGATAATGCAAAGATGTTCAAACATATCAAATTAAGGTCTCCGATTATAAGTAATATTAAGCCAAAACATGAAAAAACATCCAGTTTTGAGATTCGATCGATTTCCTAAAAAAAGCTTCAAAAACGTGAGTTTTGGGAAAATAAACAGTTTGTCAAACATAAGAAGTTATTGCTCTTAAATCTAAGTAATATTAACCGAAACGTGGAAAAACGGCCGTTTTTAAGGTTTGATCCATTTCCTAAGAAATTTTAAAAACGGGAGTTTTTTAGATAATGCACATATGTTTAAACTTATCAAATTAAGGTCTCCGATTAAAAGTAATATTAAACCAAAACATGGAAAAACGGCCGGTTTTGAGATTCGATCGATTTCCTTAAAAAAGCTTGAAAAACATCAGTTTTGGGAAAATAAAACGTATTTTAAACTTAGCAGGTTATTGCCCTCCAATCTAAGCAATATTAATTACAACCTGAAAAAACAGCCGTTTTAAAGGTTTGATCCATTTTCTAAAAAAGATTGAAAAACGAGAGTTTTTTAAATAATGCACACAATTTTAAACATACCAAATTAAGGTCTCCAATTATAAGTAATATTAGGCCAAAACATGGAAAAACGGCCAGTTTTGAGATTTGATCTATTTCTTAAAAAACGCTCTAAAAACGTCAGTTATGAGAAAATAAATAGTTTTTCAAACTTAGCAATTTATTGCTTTCGAATCTAAGTAATATTAACCAAAATCGGGAAAAACGGCCGTTTTTAAGGTTTGAACCATTTCATAAAAAAAAATTGAAGAACGGGAGTTTTTTGGATAAGGCACAGATGTTTGAACTTATCAAATTAAGGTTCCCGAATATAAGTAATATTAAGCCAAAACATGGAAAAACATCCAGTTTTGAGATTCGATCGATTTCCTTAAAAAAGCTTGAAAAACGTCAGTTTTGGGAAAATAAACCATTTTTTAAACTTAGCAAGTTATTGCTCTCGAATCTAAGTAATATTAACTACAACCTGGAAAAACGGCCGTTTTAGAGGTTTGATCCATTTCCTAAAAAAGATTGAAAAACGGGAGTTTTATGGATAATGCACATATGTTCAAACATACCAAATTAAGCTCTTCGATTATAAGTAATATTAAGCCAAAACATGGAAAATCGGCCAGATTTGAGATTTTATCGATTTCTTAAAAAACGCTTCAAAAACATCAGTTTTGAGAAAACAAATAGTTTTTCAAACTTAGCAATTTATTGCTTTCGAATCTAAGTAATATTAACCAAATTCTGGAAAAACTGCCGTTTTTAAGGTTTGATCCATTTCCTAAAAAAGAGTGCAAAGCGGGAGTTTTTTGGATAATGCACATATGTTTGAACTAATAAAATTAAAGGTCTCCGATTATAATTAATATCATTCAAAACATGGAAAAACGGCCTTTTTTGAGATTTGATCAATTTCTTAAAAAAGCTGGAAAAACGTGAGCTTTGGGAAAATAAACGGTTCTTTTAACTAAACAAGTTATTGCTCTCGAATCTAAGTAATATGAAACAAAACCTTACAACGGCCGTTTTTAAGCTTTGATGCATTTCCTAAGAAAAATTGAAAAACGGGAGTTTTGGGGATAATGCACATATGTTTAAACTTATCAAATTAAGGTTTCCGATTAAAAGTAATATTAAGCCAAAACATTGAAAAACGGCCAGTTTTGAGATTCGATCGATTTTCTGAAAAAAGCTTCAAAAAACGTCAGTTTTGAGAAAATAAACAGTTCTTAAACTTTGCAAGTTATTGCTCTCAAATATGAATAATAATAATCAAAAACGGCTCTTTATAAGATTTGATCCATCTGCTAAAAAAAAAATTAAAAAACGATGTTTTTTTGGATAATGCACAGATGTTTAAACTTATCGAATTAAGGTCTCCGATTATAAGGAAAATTAGGCCAAAACATGGAAAAACATCCAGTTTTGAGATTCGATCGATTTCTTAACGTCAAATTTAGGAAAATAAACAGTTTTTCAAACTTAGTAAGTTATTGCTCTCAAATCTAAGAAATATTACCCAAAACTTGGAAAAACGGCCGTTTTTAAGGTTTGATCCATTTCCTAAGAAAAAATTGAAAAACGGGAGTTTTTTGGATAATGCACATATGTTTAAACTTATCAAATTAAGGCCTCCAATTATAAGTAATATTAAGGCAAAAAATGGAAAAACGGCCAGTTTTGAGATTTAAACGACTTCTTAAAAAAAGCTTGAAAAACGTGAGCTTTGGGAAAATAAACGGTTCTTTTAACTAAACAAGTTATTGCTCTCGAATCTAAGTAATATTAAACAAAACCTTACAACGGCCGTTTTTAATGTTTGATCCATTTCCTAAGAAAAATTGAAAAACGGGAGTTTTGGGGAAAATGCACATATGTTTAAACTTATCAAATTAAGGTCTCCGATTAAAAGTAATATTAAGCCAGAACATTGAAAAACGGCCAGTTTTGAGATTCGATCGATTTTCTGAAAAAAGCTTCAAAAAACGTCAGTTTTGAGAAAATAAACAGTTCTCAAACTTTGCAAGTTATTGCTCTCAAATATGAATAATAATAATCAAAAACGGCTCTTTTTAAGATTTGATCCATTTGCTAAAAAAAAAATTAAAAAACGATGTTTTTTTGGATAATGCACAGATGTTTAAACTTATCAAATTAAGGTCTCCGATTATAAGTAAAATTAGTCCAAAACATGGAAAAACATCCAGTTTTGAGATTCGATCGATTTCTTAACGTCAGTTTCTGGAAAATAAACAGTTTTTCAAACTTAGTAAGTTATTGCTCTCGAATCTAAGAAATATCAACCAAAACTTGGAAAAACGGCCGGTTTTAAGGTTTGATCCATTTCCTAAGAAAAAATTGAAAAACGGGAGTTTTTTGGATAATGCACATATGTTTAAACTTATCAAATTAAGGTCTCCGTTTAGAAGTAATATTAAGCCAAAAACATAGAAAAACAGACAAGTTTTAAGATTCGATCGATTTCCTTAAATAAGCTTGAAAAACGTCAGTTTTAGGAAAATAAAACGTTTTTTAAACTTAGCAAGTTATTGCCCTCGAATCTAAGCAATATCAACTACAACCTAAAAAAACGGCCTTTTTAAAGGTTTAATCCATTTTCTAAAAAAGATTGAAAAACGGGGTTTTTTTAAATAATGCACATATGTTTAAACTTATCAAATTAAGGTCTCCGATTAAAAGGAATATTAAGCCAAAACATGGAAAAACGGCCAGATTTGAGATTCGATCGATATCCTTAAAAAACGCTCTAAAAACGTCAGTTTTGAGAAAATAAATAGTTTTTCAAACTTAGATTTATTGCTTTCGAATCTAAGTAATATAAACTAAAATCGGGAAAAACGGCCGTTTTTAAGGTTTGATCCATTTGATAAAAAAAATTGAAAAACGGGAGTTTTGGGGATAAGGCACAGATGTTTAAACTTATCAAATTAAGGTCCCCGATCATAATTAATATTAAGCCAAAACATGGAAAAATATCCAGTTTTGAGATTTGACTAATTTCCTAAAAAAGCTTCAAAAGCGTCAGTTTTAGGAAAAAAACAGTTTTTCAAACTTAGCAAGTTATTGCTCTCGAATCTAAGTAATATTAACCAAAACCTGGAAAAACAGCCGTTTTAGCGGTTTGATACAGTACCTACAAAAGACTGGAAAACGGGAGTTTTTTGGATAATGCACAGATGTTTTAACTTATCAAATTAAGATATCCGATTATAAGTAATATTAAGCCAAAACATGGAAAAACGGCCAGTTTGGAAACTCGATCGATTTCCTTAAAAAAGCTCGAAAAACGTCAGTTTTGCGAAAATAAACCGTTTTTTAAACTTAGCAAGTTATTGCTCTCGAATCTAAGTAATATTAACCAAAACCTGGTAAAACGGCCATTTTTAAAGGTTTGATCCATTTCCTAAAAAAGATTGAATAAAAGGAGTTTTTTGGATAATGCAAAGATGTTCAAACATATCAAATTAAGGTCTCCGATTATAAGTAATATTAAGCCAAAACATGAAAAAACATCCAGTTTTGAGATTCGATCGATTTCCTAAAAAAAGCTTCAAAAACGTGAGTTTTGGGAAAATAAACAGTTTGTCAAACATAAGAAGTTATTGCTCTTAAATCTAAGTAATATTAACCGAAACGTGGAAAAACGGCCGTTTTTAAGGTTTGATCCATTTCCTAAGAAATTTTAAAAACGGGAGTTTTTTAGATAATGCACATATGTTTAAACTTATCAAATTAAGGTCTCCGATTAAAAGTAATATTAAACCAAAACATGGAAAAACGGCCGGTTTTGAGATTCGATCGATTTCCTTAAAAAAGCTTGAAAAACATCAGTTTTGGGAAAATAAAACGTATTTTAAACTTAGCAGGTTATTGCCCTCCAATCTAAGCAATATTAATTACAACCTGAAAAAACAGCCGTTTTAAAGGTGTGATCCATTTTCTAAAAAAGATTGAAAAACGAGAGTTTTTTAAATAATGCACACAATTTTAAACATACCAAATTAAGGTCTCCAATTATAAGTAATATTAGGCCAAAACATGGAAAAACGGCCAGTTTTGAGATTTGATCTATTTCTTAAAAAACGCTCTAAAAACGTCAGTTATGAGAAAATAAATAGTTTTTCAAACTTAGCAATTTATTGCTTTCGAATCTAAGTAATATTAACCAAAATCGGGAAAAACGGCCGTTTTTAAGGTTTGAACCATTTCATAAAAAAAAATTGAAGAACGGGAGTTTTTTGGATAAGGCACAGATGTTTGAACTTATCAAATTAAGGTTCCCGAATATAAGTAATATTAAGCCAAAACATGGAAAAACATCCAGTTTTGAGATTCGATCGATTTCCTTAAAAAAGCTTGAAAAACGTCAGTTTTGGGAAAATAAACCATTTTTTAAACTTAGCAAGTTATTGCTCTCGAATCTAAGTAATATTAACTACAACCTGGAAAAACGGCCGTTTTAGAGGTTTGATCCATTTCCTAAAAAAGATTGAAAAACGGGAGTTTTATGGATAATGCACATATGTTCAAACATACCAAATTAAGCTCTTCGATTATAAGTAATATTAAGCCAAAACATGGAAAATCGGCCAGATTTGAGATTTTATCGATTTCTTAAAAAACGCTTCAAAAACATCAGTTTTGAGAAAACAAATAGTTTTTCAAACTTAGCAATTTATTGCTTTCGAATCTAAGTAATATTAACCAAATTCTGGAAAAACTGCCGTTTTTAAGGTTTGATCCATTTCCTAAAAAAGAGTGCAAAGCGGGAGTTTTTTGGATAATGCACATATGTTTGCACTAATAAAATTAAAGGTCTCCGATTATAATTAATATCATTCAAAACATGGAAAAACGGCCTTTTTTAAGATTTGATCAATTTCTTAAAAAAGCTGGAAAAACGTGAGCTTTGGGAAAATAAACGGTTCTTTTAACTAAACAAGTTATTGCTCTCGAATCTAAGTAATATGAAACAAAACCTTACAACGGCCGTTTTTAAGCTTTGATGCATTTCCTAAGGAAAATTGAAAAACGGGAGTTTTGGGGATAATGCACATATGTTTAAACTTATTAAATTAAGGTTTCCGATTAAAAGTAATATTAAGCCAAAACATTGAAAAACGGCCAGTTTTGAGATTCGATCGATTTTCTGAAAAAAGCTTCAAAAAACGTCAGTTTTGAGAAAATAAACAGTTCTTAAACTTTGCAAGTTATTAATCTCAAATATGAATAATAATAATCAAAAACGGCTCTTTTTAAGATTTGATCCATTTGCTAAAAAAAAAATTAAAAAACGATGTTTTTTTGGATAATGCACAGATGTTTAAACTTATCGAATTAAGGTCTCCGATTATAAGGAAAATTAGGCCAAAACATGGAAAAACATCCAGTTTTGAGATTCGATCGATTTCTTAACGTCAAATTTAGGAAAATAAACAGTTTTTCAAACGTAGTAAGTTATTGCTCTCAAATCTAAGAAATATTAACCAAAACTTGGAAAAACGGCCGTTTTTAAGGTTTGATCCATTTCCTAAGAAAAAATTGAAAAACGGGAGTTTTTTGGATAATGCACATATGTTTAAACTTATCAAATTAAGGCCTCCAATTATAAGTAATATTAAGGCAAAAAATGGAAAAACGGCCAGTTTTGAGATTCAAACGACTTCTTAAAAAAAGCTTGAAAAACGTGAGCTTTGGGAAAATAAACGGTTCTTTTAACTTAACAAGTTATTGCTCTCGAATCTAAGTAATATTAAACAAAACCTTACACGGCCGTTTTTAATGTTTGATCCATTTCCTAAGTAAAATTGAAAAACGGGAGTTTTGGGTAAAATGCACATATGTTTAAACTTATCAAATTAAGGTCTCCGATTAAAAGTAATATTAAGCCAAAACATTGAAAAACGGCCAGTTTTGAGATTCGATCGATTTTCTGAAAAAAGCTTCAAAAAACGTCAGTTTTGAGAAAATAAACAGTTCTCAAACTTTGCAAGTTATTAATCTCAAATATGAATAATAATAATCAAAAACGGCTCTTTTTAAGATTTGATCCATTTGCTAAAAAAAAAATTAAAAAACGATGTTTTTTTGGATAATGCACAGATGTTTAAACTTATCGAATTAAGGTCTCCGATTATAAGTAAAATTAGGCCAAAACATGGAAAAACATCCAGTTTTGAGATTCGATCGATTTCTTAACGTCAGTTTCTGGAAAATAAACAGTTTTTCAAACTTAGTAAGTTATTGCTCTCGAATCTAAGAAATATCAACCAAAACTTGGAAAAACGGCCGTTTTTAAGGTTTGATCCATTTCCTAAGAAAAAATTGAAAAACGGGAGTTTTTTGGATAATGCACATATGTTTAAACTTATCAAATTAAGGCCTCCAATTATAAGTAATATTAAGGCAAAAAATGGAAAAACGGCCAGTTTTGAGATTCAAACGACTTCTTAAAAAAAGCTTGAAAAACGTGAGCTTTGGGAAAATAAACGGTTCTTTTAACTTAACAAGTTATTGCTCTCGAATCTAAGTAATATTAAACAAAACCTTACAACGGCCGTTTTTAATGTTTGATCCATTCCCTAAGAAAAATTGAAAAACGGGAGTTTTGGGTAAAATGCACATATGTTTAAACTTATCAAATTAAGGTCTCCGATTAAAAGTAATATTAAGCCAAAACATTGAAAAACGGCCAGTTTTGAGATTCGATCGATTTTCTGAAAAAAGCTTCAAAAAACGTCAGTTTTGAGAAAATAAACAGTTCTCAAACTTTGCAAGTTATTAATCTCAAATATGAATAATAATAATCAAAAACGGCTCTTTTTAAGATTTGATCCATTTGCTAAAAAAAAAATTAAAAAACGATGTTTTTTTGGATAATGCACAGATGTTTAAACTTATCGAATTAAGGTCTCCGATTATAAGTCAAATTAGGCCAAAACATGGAAAAACATCCAGTTTTGAGATTCGATCGATTTCTTAACGTCAGTTTCTGGAAAATAAACAGTTTTTCAAACTTAGTAAGTTATTGCTCTCGAATCTAAGAAATATCAACCAAAACTTGGAAAAACGGCCGGTTTTAAGGTTTGATCCATTTCCTAAGAAAAAATTGAAAAACGGGAGTTTTTTGGATAATGCACATATGTTTAAACTTATCAAATTAAGGTCTCCGTTTAGAAGTAATATTAAGCCAAAAACATAGAAAAACGGCCAGTTTTAAGATTCGATCGATTTCCTTAAATAAGCTTGAAAAACGTCAGTTTTAGGAAAATAAAACGTTTTTTAAACTTAGCAAGTTATTGCCCTCGAATCTAAGCAATATCAACTACAACCTAAAAAAACGGCCTTTTTAAAGGTTTAATCCATTTTCTAAAAAAGATTGAAAAACGGGGGGTTTTTAAATAATGCACATATGTTTAAACTTATCAAATTAAGGTCTCCGATTAAAAGGAATATTAAGCCAAAACATGGAAAAACGGCCAGTTTTGAGATTCGATCGATATCCTTAAAAAACGCTCTAAAAACGTCAGTTTTGAGAAAATAAATAGTTTTTCAAACTTAGATTTATTGCTTTCGAATCTAAGTAATATAAACTAAAATCGGGAAAAACGGCCGTTTTTAAGGTTTGATCCATTTGATAAAAAAAAATTGAAAAACGGGAGTTTTGGGGATAAGGCACAGATGTTTAAACTTATCAAATTAAGGTCCCCGATCATAATTAATATTAAGCCAAAACATGGAAAAATATCCAGTTTTGAGATTTGACTAATTTCCTAAAAAAAGCTTCAAAAGCGTCAGTTTTAGGAAAAAAACAGTTTTTCAAACTTAGCAAGTTATTGCTCTCGAATCTAAGTAATATTAACCAAAACCTGGAAAAACAGCCGTTTTAGCTGTTTGATACAGTACCTACAAAAGACTGGAAAACGGGAGTTTTTTGGATAATGCACAGATGTTTTAACTTATCAAATTAAGATATCCGATTATAAGTAATTTTAAGCCAAAACATGGAAAAACGGCCAGTTTGGAAACTCGATCGATTTCCTTAAAAAAGCTCGAAAAACGTCAGTTTTGCGAAAATAAACCGTTTTTTAAACTTAGCAAGTTATTGCTCTCGAATCTAAGTAATATTAACCAAAACCTGGTAAAACGGCCATTTTTAAAGGTTTGATCCATTTCCTAAAAAAGATTGAATAAAAGGAGTTTTTTGGATAATGCAAAGATGTTCAAACATATCAAATTAAGGTCTCCGATTATAAGTAATATTAAGCCAAAACATGAAAAAACATCCAGTTTTGAGATTCGATCGATTTCCTAAAAAAAGCTTCAAAAACGTCAGTTTTGGGAAAATAAACAGTTTGTCAAACATAAGAAGTTATTGCTCTTAAATCAAAGTAATATTAACCGAAACGTGGAAAAACGGCCGTTTTTAAGGTTTGATCCATTTCCTAAGAAATTTTAAAAACGGGAGTTTTTTAGATAATGCACATATGTTTGAACTTATCAAATTAAGGTCTCCGATTAAAAGTAATATTAAACCAAAACATGGAAAAACGGCCGGTTTTGAGATTCGATCGATTTCCTTAAAAAAGCTTGAAAAACATCAGTTTTGGGAAAATAAAACGTATTTTAAACTTAGCAGGTTATTGCCCTCCAATCTAAGCAATATTAATTACAACCTGAAAAAACAGCCGTTTTAAAGGTTTGATCCATTTTCTAAAAAAGATTGAAAAACGAGAGTTTTTTAAATAATGCACACAATTTTAAACATACCAAATTAAGGTCTCCAATTATAAGTAATATTAGGCGAAAACATGGAAAAACGGCCAGTTTTGAGATTTGATCTATTTCTTAAAAAACGCTCTAAAAACGTCAGTTATGAGAAAATAAATAGTTTTTCAAACTTAGCAATTTATTGCTTTCGAATCTAAGTAATATTAACCAAAATCGGGAAAAACGGCCGTTTTTAAGGTTTGAACCATTTCATAAAAAAAAATTGAAGAACGGGAGTTTTTTGGATAAGGCACAGATGTTTGAACTTATCAAATTGAGGTTCCCGAATATAAGTAATATTAAGCCAAAACATGGAAAAACATCCAGTTTTGAGATTCGATCGATTTCCTTAAAAAAGCTTGAAAAATGTCAGTTTTGGGAAAATAAACCATTTTTTAAACTTAGCAAGTTATTGCTCTCGAATCTAAGTAATATTAACTACAACCTGGAAAAACGGCCGTTTTAGAGGTTTGATCCATTTCCTAAAAAAGATTGAAAAACGGGAGTTTTATGGATAATGCACATATGTTCAAACATACCAAATTAAGCTCTTCGATTATAAGTAATATTAAGCCAAAACATGGAAAATCGGCCAGATTTGAGATTTTATCGATTTCTTAAAAAACGCTTCAAAAACATCAGTTTTGAGAAAACAAATAGTTTTTCAAACTTAGCAATGTATTGCTTTCGAATCTAAGTAATATTAACCAAATTCTTGAAAAACTGCCGTTTTTAAGGTTTGATCCATTTCCTAAAAAAGAGTGCAAAACGGGAGTTTTTTGGATAATGCACATATGAAATAATAAAATTAAAGGTCTCCGATTATAATTAATATCATTCAAAACATGGAAAAACGGCCTTTTTTGAGATTTGATCAATTCCTTAAAAAAGCTGGAAAAACTTTCAGTTTTGTAAGAGTAGACAGCTTTTCAAACTAAGTTATTGCTCTCAAATATAAGTTTTATTAACCAACCCCTGGAAAGCCGGCCGTTTTAAAGGTTTTTTCTATTTCTTAAAACACATTAAAAAACAAGAGTTTTTCACATAATGCACATATAGTCCAACTTTTTTAAATTAAGATCTCCGATTATAAGTAATATTAAGCCAGAACATGAAAAAACGGCCAGGTTTAAGATTTGATCGATTTCCTAGAAAAGCTTGAAAAACGCTTAGTTTTGGGAAAGTAAGGAGCTTTTCAAACTTAGCAAGGTATTCCTCTCGAATATAAGTAATATTAAGCAAAACCTGAAAAAACGGCCGTTTTTGATGTTTGATTCATTTTCTAAAAAAGATTGAAGAAGGGAGTTGCTTGGATAATGAACTTATTTTTCAAACTTATGAAAATAAAGGTTTTTGATTGTGAGTAATATTAAGCCTAACAGGAGAAACGGCCAGTTTTAAGATTTGAGCGATTTTCTAAAAAAGTTTAAAAAACGTAAGTTTTTGGAAAGTACACAGCTTTTCAAACTTAGCAAGTTATTGGTCTCGAATATAAGTAATATTAAACAAAATCTGAAAAAATAGCGGTTTTCAAGGTTTGATCCATTTCCTAAGAAAAGATTGAAAAACGGGATTTTTTTGTATAATGGACATATGTACAAACTTATCAAATTAAGGTTTCCGATTATAAGTAACATGGAAAAAAAGACTGTTTTGAGATTTGATCAATTTCCTAAAAAAGCTGGAAAAACGTCAGTTTTGGGAAAGTAAACAGCTTTTCCATCTTAGCAAGTTATTGCTCTCGAATATAAGTAATATTAACGAAAACCTGGAAAAATGGCCGTTCTTAAGGTTTTATCCATTTGGATAATGCACATATGTTCAAACTTATCAAATTAATTTTTCCATATATGAGTAATATTAAGTTAAAACTTTGAAAAACATCCTGTTTTAAGATTTGATCAATTTCCTAAAAGTGTTGAAAAACTTTAGTTTTAGGAAAATAAACAGCTTTTTAAACTTAGCAAGTTATTATTCTCGTATATAAGTAATATTAACGAAAACCTGGAAAAATGGCCGTTCATAAGGTTTGATCCATTGCCTAAAAAAAATTAAAAAACGGTAGTTTTTTGGATAATGAACTTATGTTCAAACTTATCAAATTAAGGTTTCCGATTATCAGTATTATTAAGCATAATATGGAGAAACGGCCAGTTTTAAGATTTGATCCATTTTCTTAAAGAAATTAAAAACGTCAGTTTTGGGGAAAGTAAATAGCTTTTCTCACTTATCAAGTTATTGCTCTCGAATATAATTAATATTTAACCAAAATCTGAAAAAACGGCCGTTTTGAAGGTTTAATTTATTTCCTAAAAAAGATCGAAAAACGAGTTTTTTTGGATAATGCACATATGTTCAAACTTATTAAATTAAGTTTTCTGATTACGAGTAATATTAGGCCAATCATGGTAAAACGGCCTGTTTTGAGATTTGATCAATTTCCTAAAAAAGCTGAAAATCGGTCAGTTTTGGGAAAGTAAACAGCTTTTCCATCTTAGCAAGTTATTGCTCTCGAATGTAAGTAATATTAACCATAACCTGGAAAATCGACCGTTTTTAAGGTTTGAACCATTTCCTAAAAAAAGATTGAAAAACGGGAGTTTTTTGGATAATGGACATCTGGTCAAACCTTTAAAATTAAGGTTTCCGATTATGAGTAATATTAGGCCAAAACATGGAAAAACGACCTGTTTTGAAATTTGATCAATTTTCTGAAAAAGCTGGAAAAACGTCAGTTTTGTGAAAGTAAACAGCTTTTCAAACTTAGCAAGTTATTGCTCTCGAATATAAGTAATATTAATCAAAATCTGGAAAAACGGCTGTTTTTAAGGTTTGACCCATTTTCTAAAAAAAGATGTAAATTGAGTTTTCTAAATATGTGTAATATTAAGTTAAAACTTGAAAAACGGCCTGTTTTGAGATCTGATCAATTTCCTAAAAAATTTGAAAAACTTTAGTTTCAGGAAAATAAACATCTTTTCAAACTTAGCAAGTTATTGCTCTCGAATATAAATAATATTTAACCAAAATCTGGAAAAACGGCCGTTTTTAATGTTTGATCCATTTCCTAAAACAGATTGAAAAACGGGAGTTTTTTGGGATAATGCACATATGTTCAAACTTATTAAATTAAGGTTTCTGATTACGAGTAATATTAAGCCTAAACATGGAAAAAAGGGCCAGTTTTGAGATTCGACTGATTTCCTAAAAAAAGCTTAAAAATCTTCAGTTTTAGGAAAATAAACAGTTTTTTAAACTTAGCAAGTTATTGCTCTTGAATGTAAGTAATATTAACCATAACCTGGAAAATCGACCGTTTTTAAGGTTTGAACCATTTCCTAAAAAAAGATTGAAAAACGGGAGTTTTTTGGATAATGGACATCTGGTCAAACCTTTAAAATTAAGGTTTCCGATTATGAGTAATATTAGGCCAAAACATGGAAAAACGACCTGTTTTGAAATTTGATCAATTTTCTGAAAAAGCTGGAAAAACGTCAGTTTTGTGAAAGTAAACAGCTTTTCAAATTTAGCAAGTTATTGCTCTCGAATATAAGTAATATTAATCAAAATCTGGAAAAACGGCTGTTTTTTAGGTTTGACCCATTTTCTAAAAAAAGATGTAAAAACGAGAATTTGGGGAGTAATGCATATATGTTCAAACTTATCAAATTAAGGTCTCCGATAATAAGTAATATTGAGCCAAAACAAGGAAAAACAGCCAGTTTTGAGATTTGATCGATTTTCTAAAAAAGATTGAAAAACTTCAGTTTTAGGAAAATAAACAGCTTTTCAAACTTAGCAAGTTATTGCTCTCGAATATGAGTAAATTAAGCAAAGCCTGGAAAAACGGCCGTTTTTAAGGTTTGATCCATTTCCTAAAAAAGATTGAAAAACGGGAATTTGGGGGGTAATGCATATACGTTCAAACTTATCAAATTAAGGTCTTCGATTATAAGTAAGATTAGGCCAACACATGATAAACGGCAAGTTTCAAGATTTGATCGATTTTCTAGGATCAGCTTGAAAAACGTCCTTTTTGGGAAAGTACACAGCTTTTCAAACTTAGCAATTTATTGCTTTCGAATATAAGTATGATGAACCAAAACCTGAAAAAACGGTCATTTTTAAGGTTTAATCTATTTCCTAAAAAAGATCTAGAAACATGAATTTGGGGGGTAATGCATATATGTTCAAACTTATTAAATTAAGGTCTCCGATTATAAGTTATATTTAGCCAACACATGAGAAACGTCCAGTTTTAAGATTTGATCGATTTTCTAAAAAACTTAAGGAACGTCAGTTTTAGGAAAGTAAAGAGCTTATCAAACTTAGCAATTTATTGCTCTCGAATATAAATAATATTAAGCAAAACCTGGAAAGACGGCCGTTTTTAAGGTTTGATCCATTTCCTTAAAATATTGAAAAACAGGAGTTTTGTTGGATATTGCACATATGTTCAATCTAATCATATTAAGGTCTCCGATTATAAGTAATATTAAGCCAAAACTCGAAAAATAGGTCAGTTTTGAGAATTGTTCGATTTCCTAAAAAAACTTGTAAAAAGTCAGTTTTGGGAAAATAAACAGCTTTTCAAACTTAGCAGGTTATTGCTCACGAATATATCTAATATTAACCAAAACCTGGAAAAACGGCTTTTTTAAGGTTTGATACATTTCCTAAAAAAGATTAAAAAACGGGAGTTTTTTGGATAATGCACATATTTTCAAACCTATCAAATTAAGGTCTCCGATTATCAGTAATATTAAGCCGAAACATGGCAAAATTGCAAGTTTGGGAATTTAATGGATTTCCTAAAAAAGCTTGAAAAACGACAGTTTGAGAAAAATAAACAGCTTTTCATACTTAACAAGTTATTGCACTCTTTTGTAAGTATTTTTAAACCAAAACCTTGAAAAACGGCCTTTTTCAATGTTTGCTCTATTTGCTAAAAAGATTGCAAAACCGGAGTTTTTTGGATAATGCTCAAATGTTTAAAGTAATCAAATTAAGGGTTTCGATTATAAGTAATATTAAGTCTAAAAATGGTAAAACGGCTTGTTTTAAGGTTTGATCGATTTCCTAAAAAAGCTCGAAAAACGTCTGTTTTGGGAAAATAAACAGCTTTTCATACTTAACAAGTTATTTATCTAGATTGTAGGTAATATTAAACCAAAACTTTGAAAATCGGCCCTTTTTAAGGTTTGATCTATTTCGAGAAGTTTGAAAAGCTGTTTATTTTCCAAAAACTGACGTTTTTCAAGCTTTTTATGCCAATGGATCAAACCTTAAATCAGGCCGTTTTTAAATGTTTTGGCTTAATAGTAGTATAATCGAAAAACTTAAATTGATAGGTTTGACCATATGTGCAATATAAAAAAAACTCCCATTTTTTAATGTTTTTTAGAAAAATGGATCAAACTCTAAAAATTGCCTTTTTCCAGGTTTTGGTTAATATTACTTATAATCGAGAGCAATAACTTGCTGAGTTTGAAAAGCTGTTTATTTACCCAAATCTGACGTTTTTCTAGCTTTAGAAAGGAAAATGATCAAATCTTAAAACAGGCTGTTTATCCATGTTTTGGCTTAATATTTCTTATATACGCAACCTTACTTTGATAAGTTTGAACATATGTGCATTTTCAAAAGGGCTCCCGTTTTTTAATCTTTTTTAGGAAATGGATCAAACCTTAAAAAACACCATTTTTTCAAGTTTTGGTTAATATTACCTATAATCAAGCGCAATAACTTGCTAACTTTTAAAACCTGTTTATTTATCCCAAACCGACGTTTTTAAGCTTTTTTAGGAAATGGATCAAACCTTAAAAAAGGCCGTTTTTCAATGTTTTGGCTTAATATTACTTATTATCGAAAACCTTAATTTGATAAGTTTAAACATATGTGCATTATCAAAACAACTCCCGTTTTTCAATATTTTTAGGAAATTGATCAAACCTTAAAAAACGCCGTTTTCCAGGTTTTGGTTAATATTACTTATAAACGAAAACCTTAATTTGATAAGTTTAAACATATGTTCTCTATTTAAAAAACTCCCGTTTTTCAAAATTTTAAGAAAATTCATCAAACCCTAAAGAAACTCTAAGTTTGAAAAGCTGTCTATTTTCCAAAAACTTACGTTTTTAAGCTTTTTATGCAAATGGATCAAACCTTAAATCAGGCCGTTTTAAAGGTTTTGGCTTAATATTAGTATAATCGAAAAGCTTAAATTGATAGGTTTGAATATATGTGCAATATAAAAAAAACTCCCGTTTTTTAATCTTTTTTAGGAAATGGATCAAACCTTAAAAATCGCCGTTTGCCAGGTTTTGGTTAATATTACTTATAATCGAGAGCAATAACTTGCTGAGTTTGAAAAGCTGTTTATTTACCCTAAACTGACATTTTCCAGCTCCTATAAAAAATTGATCAAATCTCAAAACAGGCTGTTTATCCATGATTTGGCTTAATATTTCTTATAAACGAAACCTTACTTTGATAAGTTTGAACATATGTGCATTTTCAAAAGGGCTCCCGTTTTTTAATCTTTTTAAGGAAATGGATCAAACCTTAAAAAACGCCATTTTTCCATGTTTTGGTTAATATTACCTATAATCAAGAGCAATAACTTTGTAACTTTTAAAACCTGTTTATTTACCCCAAACCAACGTTTTTCAAGCTTTTTTAGGAAATTGATCAAACCTTAAAATAGGCCGTTTTTCAATGTTTTAGGCTTAATATTACTTATTTTCGAAAACCTTAATTTGATAAGTTTAAACAAATTTGCATTATCAAAAAAAACTCCTGTTTTTCAATCTTCATCAGGAAATTGATCAAACCTTAAAAAACGCCATTTTTCCAGGTTTTGGTTAATATTACTTATAATCGATAGTAGTTTGAAACGCTATTTATTTTCCCAAAACTGACGTTTTTCAAGCTTTGAGAGGAAACGGATCGGATCATAAAACAGGCGGTTTTTTCAAGTTTTGGATTAATATTACTTATACACGAGAACCTTAATTTGCTAAGTTTGAACATATGTGCATTATCAAAAAACTCCCGTTTTTTAACTGTTTTAGGAAATGGATCAAACTCTAAAATACACCGTTTTTCCAGGTTTCGGTTAATATTACTTATAAACGAGAGCAATAACTTGCTAAGTTTGAAAAGCTGTTTATTTTCCAGAAAGTGACGTTTTTCAAGCTTTTTAGGAAATATATCAAACCTTAACGGAGGCCGTTTTTGAATGTTTTTTTTTAATATGACTTACAATCTAAAACGTTAATTTGACAAGTTCATACATATGTGCAGTATCAAAACAACTCCCGTTTTTCAATCTTTTTAGGAAATTGATCAAACCTTGAGAAACGCCGTTTTCTAGGTTTTGGTTAATATCACTTATAAACGAAAACCTTAATTTGATAAGTTTAAACATATGTGCTCTATTAAAAAATACTCCCGTTTTTCAAAATTTTAAGAAAATTCATCAAACCCTAAAAAACTCTAAGTTTGAAAAGCTGTTTATTTTCCAAAAACTGACGTTTTTCAAGCTTTTTATGCAAATGGATCCAACCTTAAATCAGGCCGTTTTTAAATGTGTTGGCTTAATATTAGTATAATCGAACAACTTAAATTGATAGGTTTGAACATATGTGCAATATAAAAAACACTCCCGTTTTTTAATCTTTTAGAGAAAATGGATCAAACCTTAAAAATCGCCGTTTTCCAGGTTTTGGTTAATATAACTTATAATGGAGAGCAATAACTTGCTGAGTTTGAAAAGCTGTTTATTTACCCTAAACTGACGTTTTTCCGGCTTTTATAGGAAATTGATCAAATCTTAAAACAGGCTGTTTATCCATGTTTTGGCTTAATATTTCTTATAAACGAAACCTTACTTTGATAAGTTTAAACATATGTGCATTTTCAAAAAAGCTCCAGTTTTTTTAATCTTTTTAAGGAAATGGATCAAACCTTAAAAAACGCCATTTTTCCAGGTTTTGGTTAATATTACCTATAATCAAGAGCAATAACTTTGTAACTTTTAAAACCTGTTTATTTACCCCAAACCGACGTTTTTCAAGCTTTTTTAGGAAATGGATCAAACCTTAAAACAGGCCGTTTTTCAATGTTTTGGCTTAATATTAGTTATTATCGAAAACCATAATTTGATAAGTTTGAACATATTTGCATTTTCAAAAAAACTCCCGTTATACAATCTTTATTAGGAAATTGATCAAACCTTAAAAAACGCCATTTTTCCAGGTTTTGGTTAATATTACTTATTTTCGATAGTAGTTTGAAAAGCTATTTATTTTCCCAAAACTGACGTTTTTAAGCTTTGAGAGGAAACGGATCGGATCATGAAACAGGCGGTTTTTCCAAGTTTTGGCTTAATATTATTTATAAACGAGAACCTTAATTTGCTAAGTTTGAACATATGTGCATTATCAAAAAAACTCTCGGTTTTTAACTGTTCTAGGAAATGGATCAAACCCTAAAAAACACCGTTCTTCCAGGTTTTGGTTAATATTACTTATATACAATAGCAATAACTTGCTAAGTTTAAAAAGCTTTTTATTTTTTCAAAAACTGACGTTTTTCAAGCTTTTTAGGAAATGGAACAAACCTTAATACAGGCCGTTTTGAATGTTTTCGCTTGATATTACTTATAATCGAAAACGGTAATTTGATAAGTTTGAACATATGTGCATTATCAAAAAACTCCCGTTTTTCAATCTTTTTAGGCAATCGATCAAACCCTTAGAAACGCTGTTTTCCAGGTTTTGGTTAATATTACCTATAAACGAGAGCAATAACTTGCTAAGTTTGAAAAGCTGTTTATTTTCCCAAAACTGACGTTTTTCAAGCTTCTTTAGGATATGGATCAAACCTTAACGCAGGCCGTTTTTGAATGTTTTTGCTTAATATTACTTATAATCGAAAACGTTAATTTGACAAGTTTAAATATATGTGCATTGTCAAAAAAAATCCGGTTTTTTAATCTTTTTAAGAAATTGATCAAACCTTAAAAAACGCCGTTTACCAGGTTTTGGTTAATATTACTTATAAACGAAAACCTTAATTTGATAAGTTTAAACATTTGTGCTCTATCCAAAAAAACTCCCGTTTTTCAATCTTTTTAGGAAATTGATCAAACCTTAAAAACGGCTGTCTTTCCAGGTTTTGCTTAATATTACCTATAATCGAGATCAATAACTGGCTCAGTTTGAAAAGCTGTTTATTTTTTCCAAAACTGACGTTTTTCAAGCTTTTTGAGGAAATGGATCAAATCTTAAAACAGGCCTTTTTTTAATGTTTTTTCGCTTAATATTACTTATAAACGAAAGCCTTAATTAGATAAGTTTAAAGATATGTGCATTATCACAAAATTCCCGTTTTTTACCTTTTTAGGAAATGGATCACAGCATAAAAAAGGGCGCTTTTCATAGGTTTTGGTTAATGTTTCTCATAATCGAGGCAATAACTTGCTAAGTTTGAATAGCTGTTTATTTACCCAAAACTGACGTTTTTCAAGCTTTTTTAAGAAATAGATCAAATCTTAAAACAGGCCGTTTTTCCATGTTCTGGCTTAATATTAATTATAAACGAAAACTTTAATTTGATAAATTTGAACCTAGGTGCTCGATCAAAAAATACTCCCGTTTTTCAAAATTTTAAGGAAATTGATCAAACTTTTAAAAACGCCTAATTTGAAAAGCTGTATATTTTCCCCAAACTGACGTTTTTCAAGCTTTTTTAGGAAATCGATCCAACCTTAACACAGGCAGTTTTTGAATGTTTTTGCTTAATATTACTTATAATCGAGAGCAATAACTTGCTAAGTTTGAATAGCTGTTTATTTACCAAAAACTGACGTTTTTCTAGCTTTTTTAAGAGATAGATCCAATCTTAAATCAGGCCCTTTTTCCAAGTTAAGGCTTAATATTACTTATAAACAGAAACATTAATATGATAAGTTTGAACATATGTTCAATATCAAAAACACTCCTGTTTTTCAATCTTTTTTAGGAAATTGATAAAACCTTAAAAAACGCCGTTTTCCAGGTTTTGGTTAATATTACTTATAATCGAGAGCAATAACTTGCTAAGTTTGAAAAGCTGTTTATTTTCCAATACCGACGTTTTTCTACCTTTTTGTAGTTAAAAAAGCTTGAAAAACGTCAGTTTTGGGGAAATAAACAGCTTTTCAAACTTAGCAATTTATTGCTCTCGATTATAAGTAATATTTACCAAATTCTGGAAAAATTGCGTTTTTTCAGGTTTGATCAATTTCCTTAAAAAGTTTGAAATACGGGAGTTTTTTGGATAATGCACATATGTTCAAACTTATCAAATTAAGGTTTTCGATTATAGGTTCTATTTAGCCAAAATAGGGAAAAACGGCCCTCTTTAAGGTTTTATCCATTTCCTAAAAAAGCTTGAAAAACTTTAGTTCTAGGATAATAAACAACTTTGCAAACTTAGCAAGTTATTGTTCTCGATTATAAGTAATATTAACCAAAATTTGTAAAAACGGGTTTTTTTAATGTTTGATCAATTTAAAAATGGCAGTTTTTTGAATAATGCAAAGATGTTCAAACTTATTAAATTATCGTTTTCGATTATATGGAAAAGAGCATAAAACCTAAAAAAACGACCTATTTCATTATTGATCCTTTTTCTAAACAAGTGTGTAAAACGGCGGTTTTGGTTTATAATACACAGATTTTTCACCTTATCAAGTTATTGCGTTCTATTAGAAGTAATATTAAAGAAACCCCCTGGAAAAAGGGCATTTTATTAAGGTTTGATTCATATTCTAAGAAGAGTGAAAAACAGGAGTTTTTAAAATAATGCAGAAATGATCAAACTTATCTAATTAAAGTTTTCGATTATAAGTAAAATTAACCGAAAATAGTGAAAACAGCCTTTTTTAAGGTTTGATCGATTTCCTAAAAAAGGTTGAAAAACGGCAGTTTTAGGAATAATGCACAGATGCTCAAATTTATCAAATTAAGGCTTTTGATTATAAACAATATCAAGCGAAATCGTGGAAGACCGGCCCTTTTTATAATTTGGAACATTTTATAATAATGCTTTGAAAAATCATATTATTGTTTTCGATTATTATCAAAAGAGCTTAAAATGTCGAAAAATTTATGTTTAGAATTTGATCCATTTCCTAAAAAAAGATTGAAAAACGGCAGTTTTGGTTTCTAATGCACAGATTTTCACACTTTGTATTATATGTAATATTAACAAAAACCTGTAAAAACGTCCTTTTTAAAGCTTTAATCTATTTCCTAAAAAAGATTGAAAAAGGCTCTTCTTTTGAATAATCCATAAATGTTCTAACTTATCAAATAAAGCTTTTCGATTATAAGTCTTATTAACCGAAAATGTAGAAACACGGCGTTTTATAAGGTTTGAATGTTTAGAATTTGATCCTTTTCCTGAAAAAGCTTGAAAAACGGCAGTTTTTTGAATAATGCATAAATATTCAAACTTATCAAATTATTCTTTTCGATTATAAGCAATACCAAGCGATATCCTGGAAAACCGTCTTTTTTTAAGGTTTGATCTAATTCATAAAAAAGTTTAAAAAAACAAAAAATTATCAAATTTTTGTTTTCATTATTAATAAAAGATCATAAAACCTAGAAAAACGACCTTTTTCATTAGTGGATCAATTTCCTAACAAAAGTGAAAAACGGCAGTTTTGGTTAATAATGAACAGATTTTAAAACTTTCAAGTTATTGCGTTCGATTATAAGTAATATTAAAGAAAACCTGTAAAACTGCCTTTTCTAATGTTTAATTCATTTCCTAAAACAGATTGAATAACGGCAGTTTTGTTAATAATTCACAGATTTTCAAAATTATCAAATAATCGTTTTTGATTATAAGGAAAAGAGCATAAAACCGGGAAAAACGAGATTTTTCGTGATTTGATTAATTTTCTCAAAAAGAGGAAAAAACGGCAGATTTGGTCTATAATGCCTAGATTTTCACATTTATCAATATATTGATTTCTATTATAAGTTATATTAACTGAAACCTAGAAAAAGGGCCTTTTTTAAAGTTTGATCCATTTCCTATAAAGATTGAAAAACGACACTTTTTTTAATAATCCACAAATGGTCAAACTTATCAAATTATATTTATGATTATAAGTAATATTAACCGAAAACCTGGAAAAACGACATTTTTTTTAAAGTTTGATTCATTTCTTAAAAAGATTAAAAAACGGGAGTTTTTGGAACAATGCAGAAATGTTCAACTTTATCAAGTTATTGCGTTCTATTATAAGTAATATTTAAGAAAACCTGGAAAAACGGCCTGTTTTAAGTTTGATCCATTTCCTAAAAATGTTTCAAAAACGACAAAATTATCAAATTATCGTTTTCGATTATAAGGATCAAAGCATAAAACCTGGAAAATGTAAAACGGCCTTTTTCATTATTTGATCAATTTCCTAAAAAAGATTGAAAAAGGCTCCTCTTTTGAATAATCCATAAATGTTCTAACTTATCAAATAAAGCTTTTCGATTATAAGTCATATTAACCGAAAATGTGAAAACACGGCGTTCTATAAGGTTTGATCCATTTCCTAAAAAAGCTTGAAAAACGGCAGTTTTTTTAATAATGCATAGATATTCAAACTTATCAAATTATTCTTTTCGATTATAAGCAATACCAAGCGATATCCTGGAAAAACGGCCTTTTTTAAGGTTTGATCTAATTCATAAAAAAGTTTAAAAAAACAAAAAATTATCAAATTTTTGTTTTCATTATTAATAAAAGATCATAAAAAACTAGAAAATGACCTTTTTCATTATTAAATCAATTTCCTAACAAAAGTGAAAAACGGCAGTTTTAGTTAATAATGCACAGATTTTACAACTTATCAAGTTATTGCGTTCTATTATAAGTAATATTAAAGAAAACCTGGAAAAACGGCCATTTTTAAGGTTTGATTCATTTCCTAAAAATGTTTGAAAATGACAAAATTATCAAATTATCGTTTTTGATTATAAGGATAAGGGCATAAAACCTGGAAAATGTAAAACGGCCTTTTTCATTATTTGATCAATTTCCTAAAAAAGATTGAAAAACGGCAGTTTTTTGAATAATGTACAGATTTTAAAACTGATCAAATTAATGTTTTCGATTATAAGTAATATTACCCGTAAAGCTGGAAAAAAAGGCATTTTTTAACGTTTGATCAAATTCTTAAAAAAGCAAGAAAAACGGCATTTGGGGGAATAATGCCTAGATTTTCAAAAGTATCAACTTATTGCTTTCGATTATAGGTAATTTTAACGAAAACCTGGAAACCCCTTCTTTTTAATGCTTTAATCTATTTGCTAAATAATATTGAAAAACGGCAGTTTGGGGAATAATGCAGAGATGTTCAAACTTATCAAAATAAGATTTTTGATTATAAGTAATATTAACCGAAAATGTGGAAAAACGGCCTTTTTTAAGGTTTGATCCATTTCCTAAAAAAGCTTGAAAAACGGCAGTTTTTTGAATAATGCACAGATGTTCAAACTTATCAAATTATTCTTTTCAATTATAAGCAATATCAAGCGAAATTTTTGGAAAATGGCCTTTTTATAATTTGATCTAATTTCTAAAAATGCTTGAAAAACGGTAGTTTTTCGAATAATGCATAAATTTTCAAAAGTATCAAATTATTGTTTTCGAGTATAAGCAAAAGAGCATAAAATCTCGAAAAATGACCTTTTTTATAATTTGATCCATTTCCTAAAAATAATTAAAAAACGGCAGTTTTGGGAATATTGCATAGATTTTCAAAAGTATCAAATTATTGTTTTCGATTATAAAAAGAGAGCATAAAACCTTGAAAAATGCCCTTATTTATAATTTGATGCATTTCCTAACAAAAAGATTGAAAACATCAGTTTTGGCAATAATGCACAGATTTTCAAAACTATCAACTTATTGCTTTCGATTATACGTAATATTAACGAAAACCTGAAAAACGGCTTTTTTTAATCTTTAATACATTTCCTAAAAAAGATTGAAAAGCGGCAGTCTTTTGAATAATGCACCAATGTTCAAACTGATCATATTAAGGTTTCTGATTATAAGTAATATTACCCGAAAACCTGGAAAAACGGCCTTTATTATTATTCGATCCAATTCCTAAAAAGCTTGAAAAACGACACTTTTTACAATAATTTACACATTTTCAAAATTATTAAATTATTGTTTTCGATTACAAGCAAAATAGAATAAAACCTGGAAAAGGGACGGAACACCACTAGTTTAGACGGGCTGAGTAGCAAGAAAGAGTGCAAAAAGTTCAGGTAAATTATGGGTAGTGTCAAAGCTCAAGGTTATTTAAACAGGCATGTACAAAAATATAATTTTATTTACATAAAAATAATGAGAGAATTGATGGGAAAAATTACATCAGATGAACGAGGGGAGCGATTGTAGTTTTGCATCAGACTATGAAGTTAAAATTAATATGTTACGGGAGTAGCCTATTCAAATGGGTTACTGAATTGGGAGAGGGGTTGGCTTACGGAGGATTCCGGGTGAGACGTCAGGGTAAGGCTTCACGGATGACTTCTGCACGTGAGGCGAGGCCGCTCGAAGCTTCTGAGCGGGATGTTAAAGTGATGACGGTTCTCCCAAAAGGATGGAGAGGAGACGTCCGGTCCAGGGGAGAGTATTTCTGTCACCCGAAAACGAGGGGCGAACTAGGAGGGCTTTGAAAGGAGTTGACGAGAGAAGTCGAAATAATCACTCGGTAGCGAGGAAATAATTTGTTTATGATTATAACGCACGAACCTCGATAAGGGCTCATTTTGAATAACGTGCGACGAACTAATTAGTTATGCATATAAAGTGCGAAGCTCGAAAAGTGCCCTTTTTGAATAATGTGCGAAGAAGGAATTAGTTTATGCGTATAACTCGCGAAAGTCGAAAAGGGCTCTTTTGAATAATGTACGACGAATTATTTAGTTAATGCGTATATTGCGCCAATCTCGAAAATGGTTCGTTTTGAATAATGTGCGAAGACCTAATTAGTTTACGATTATAACGAGCGAATCTCGAAAAGCGCTCATTTTGAATAACGTGCGATGAACTAATTAATTTATGATTATAAAGAGCGAATTTCAAAAAGGGCTCTTTTGTAAAATTTTCGACGAACTCATTAGTTTATAATTATAACGCGCGACCATCGAAAAAGGCTCTTTTTAATAATCCGCGACGAACTAATTTTTTTATGCATATAACGCGCGAAACTCAAAAAGGGCTCTTCTTGAATAATATGTGACTATCTAATTAGTTTAGGCGTATAACGCACGAATCTCGAAAAGGGCTCCTTTTAATAATATGCGACGGATTGATTAGTTTATCTGTATAACGCTCGAATCTAGAAAAGGGGTCGTTTTGAATAATGTGCGACGAACAAATTAGTTTATGCGTATAACATGCGAAACTCGAAAAGGGCTCTTTTTGAGTAATGCGCAGGAACTAATTAGTAAAATAATTATAACGCGCGAATCCTAAAAAGGGTTCTTTTTGTATAATGCGCGAGGGACTAATTAGTATATGTAAATAACGCGCGAAACTCGAAAAAGGCTCTTCTTGAATAATGTCGGATGAACGATTTAATTTAGGCGTATAACGCAGGAAACTCGAAAGGACCTCTTTTTTAATATGGTGCGACGAACCAATTAGTTTATGCGTATATCGCGCGGAAGTCATAAAGGGCTGCTTTTGAATAGTGTTCTACCAACGAATTAGTTTATGATTATAACCAGTGAATCTCGAAAAGTGCTCTGTTTCAATAATATTCAATGAACTCATTAGTTTATAATTATAACGCGCGAACGACGAAAAGGGATATTTTAATGATTCGAGACGAACTAATTAGTTTATGCGTATAACACGCGAATCTAGAAAAGGGGCTCTTTTTAATAATGTGTGACGAACGAATTAGATTACGCGTATATCGCGCGATTGTCGAAAAGATCTGATTTTGAATAATGTGCGACGAACTAATTAATCAATAATTATAATGCGCGAATCTCGAAAAGGGCACCTTCTGAATAAATTGCGATGAACTAATTAGATTATGCGTATAACGCGCGAAACTCGAAAAGCACTCTTTTTCAATAATGTGCGAAAAGCTAATTATTTTATGCATATAACGCGTAAATATCGAAAAGGGCTTGTTTTAAATAAAGTGCGACGAACTAATAAGTTTTGCGTATAACGCGCGAATCTCGAACGGTCTATTTTGAAAAATGTGAGAAGAACTAATTAGTTTAAGCAAATAACGCACGAATCTGAAAACGGATCTTTTTTAATAATGTGCTACGAACTAATTGGATTATGGGTGTAACCCGCGAATCTCGAAGAGGGCGCTCTTTGAGTAATGTGCGACGAAGTAATTAGTTTATGCATTGATCGCGCGAATCTCGAAAAGGGCTCCTTCTGAATCTTGTGCGACGAACTATTTAGTTTATGCGTATAATGCACGAATCTCGAAAACGGCGCATTTAGAAAAACATGCGAGGAACTAAATAGTTTAGGCGTATATTTCACGAATCACGAAAAGGGCTCCTTTTGAATAATGTGGGACGAACTAATTAGTTTGTAATTATAAAGCGCGAATCTCGAAAAGGGCTCTTTTTGAATAATCTGCGACGAACTAATAAGTTTATGATTATAACGAGAGAATCTTGAAAAGGGCCTTTTTTTGAATAATGATCGACCAGCTAATTAGTTTATGATTATAATGAGCGAATCTTGAAACGGGGTCTTTTTGAATAATGTTCGAAAAAATAATTTGTTTGTGCGTAAAACACTGGAATCTCGTAAAGGGCTCTCTTTAAATAATGTGCGAAGAACGAATTAGATTACGCCTATTTCGCGCGAATGTCGAAAAGGGCTGATTTTGAATAATGCGCGACGAACTAATTAGATTATGCGTATAAGGCGCGAAACTCGAATAGCGCGCTTTTTCTATAATGTGCGTCGAACTAATTAGTATATGCATATAACGCGTGAACCTCAAAAAGGGCAATTCTTAAATAATGTGCGATGAACTATTTAGTTTATGCGTATAATGCGCGATTCTCGAAAAATGGCACGTTTTAATTATGCGTGACGAACGAATTACTTTATGCGCATTACCGCCGAATCTCGAAAAAGGCTCCTTTTGAATATTTTGCGATGAACGAATTATTTTATGCGTATCACGCTCGAAACTCGAGAGGGCTCTTTTTGAATGATGTGCGACGAACTAATTAGTTTATGCGTATAAGGCGCAAATCTTGAAAAGGGCGCTCTTTAAGTAATGTGCGATGAACTAACTAGTTTATGTTCATATCTTGCGAATCTCGAGAGAGTTCGTTTTAAATATTGTGCGACCAAATAAGTAGTTTAGGCGTATGACACGCGCATAATTACAACGCGCGAATCTTGAAAAGGGCTATTTTGAATTATGTGCGACCAACTAATTAATATAGGCGTATATCGTGTGAATCTTGAAAAGGGCACTTTTTCATGAATTTGTGAGGCTATAATTTGTTTAAGCGTATATCGTGCGAAACTTGAAACGTGCACTTTTGAGGAATTTGTGCTGAATAATTAGTTTATGCGTATATCGTGCGATTCTTTAAAAGGGGACTTTTTCGGAATTGGTGATGAACTAATTGTTTCTAGGTTTATCGTGGGATTCGTGAAAATGTCACTTTTTGAAGAATTGTTGATGAAATAAAGAATTTATGCGTATATAGCGCGTAACTTGAAGAGGGAACTTTTTAAATAATATGTTATGAACTTATTACTTAACGTGTATACCGTGCGTAACTTAAAAAGGGCACTTTAGATTAATTTCTGATGAACTAATTCGATTATCTTTATATCATGCGATTGTTGAAAATGGCACTTTTTGAATAATTATTGATGATCTAATTAGTTTATGCGTATATCTTGCGATTCGTGAAAATGCCAGTTTTCAAAAAATTGGTGATGAAATAATTAGTTCATCAGTAAATCTTGCGTAACTTGAAGAGGGGCCTTTTTGAAAAATATTAGATGAAATAATTAGTTATGCGTATATGGCGCGAATGTCGAAAAGGGCTCATTTTGAATAATGTGCGACGAACTAATTAGTTTATGCGTATAAGGCGCATATTTTAGAAAGAGGTTTTTTGACTAAAGTGCAACGAACTAATTTGTTTATGGGTATCACGGGCGAATGTCGAAAAGGGCTCTTTTTTAATAATGTGGGACGAACTTATTAGTTCTTGGGTATCATGCGCGAATCTCGAAAATGCCGCTTTTTTATTAATGTGCGACGAACTAATTCGTTCCTGCTTATCACGCAGTAATATAGAAATAGGCTCTTTTTGAATAATGTGTGACGAACTAATTAGTTTCTGCGTATCACGCGCGAATCTCGAAAATGGCTCTTTTTGAATGATGTACGACGAAATAATTAGTATTTCGCGTATAACCCGCGAATCTCGAAATGCCTCCCTTAAATAATATGCGACGAACTAATTAGTTTATGGGTATTACTCGCGAATGTAGAAACGGGCTCTTTTTGAATAATGTGCGACGAACTTATTAGTTCATGAGTATCACGCGCGATCTCGAAAAGTGCGCTTTTTTATTAATGTGCCACGAACTAATTCGTTTCTTATATTCACGCGGGAATCTCGAAATGGGCTCTCTTTGAATAATGTGCGACGAACAAAGTAGTTTATGAGTATCTCGCGCCAATCTCGAAAAGGGCTCTTTTTGAATAATGTGCGACGAAATAAATAGTGTATGCGTACCACGGGCGAATCTCGAAAAATACTATTTTTTTATAATGTGTGGCGAACTAATTAGTTTATGTGTATAACGCGTGAATCTCGAAAAGATCTCCTTTTGGATAATGTGCGATGAATTAATTAGTTTATGCGTACAACGTGCGAATCTCGAAAAGGGCTCTTTGTGAATAATTTGTGATGAACTTATTAGTTTATGGGTATATCATGCGAATCTTGATAAGGGCACTTTTGAATAATCTGTGAACTACTTAGTTCATGCGTATATCGTGTGAATCCTGAGAAAGAGCACTTTTTGCTTTAGTGATTATGAATTAATTAGCTCATGTGTATACCGTGCGAATCTTAAGAAGGCCCTTATTGAAGAAGTTGTGACGAACTAATTAGTTTATGTGTATATCGTGCGAATCTTGAAAAGGGAACTCTTTGAATAATTCCTGACGAACTAATTAGTTTATGTGCATATTGTGCGCGTCTTAAAAAGGGAACTTATGAAGAAGTTGTGACGAACTAATTAGTTTATGTGTATATCGTGTGAATCTTGAAAAGAAACTCTTTGAATAATTCCTGATGAACTAATTAGTTTATGCGCATATCCTGGAGCATCTTAAAAAGAGCACTTTTTGAAAAATTAGTGATGATCTAATTTGTTTATGCGTATATCGTGCGAAACTTGAAAAGTGAACTTTTGAGGAATTGGTGATGAACTAATTATTTTATTCGTATATCCTGCGATTCGTGAAAATGGCACTTTTTGATGAATTGGTGATGAAATAAATAGTTTATGCGTATATCGTGCGTAACTTGAAGAGGGCATTTTTGAATAATATATGATGAAAAACTTATTACTTAATGTGTATATTGTGCGTAACTTAAAAGGGCAATTTTTGAATAATTTGTGATGAATTAATTAGTTTATGCGTATATCGTGTGAATCTATAAAAGGGCACTTTTGATAAATTTGTGAACTACTTAGTTCATGTGTATATCGTGCGAATCCTGATTAGGACCCTTTTTGAAAAATTGGTGATGAACTCCTTAGTTCATACTTTTTTCGTGCAAATCTCGAAATTGGCGTTTTTTAATAATATCCGACGAACTTGTGAGTTTATGCGTATAACGCGCGAACCTCAAAAACAGCTCTTTTTGAATAATGTGCGACGAACTCATTAATTTATTTTTATCGTGTAAATCTTGAAAAGTGCACTTTTGTTGAATTGGTGAAGAACTAATTAGTATATCGTATATCTTGCGGATCGTGAAAAGGGGACTTTTTGGAAGTTTTTGTCACGACCTATTTATTTAGGCAGATATCGTGTGAAACTTAAAAAGTGCAATTCTGACGAATTTGCAATGAACTAATTCGATTATGCTTATATCATGCAATTCTTGAAAATGGCGATTTTTGAAAAAAATTTGATGAACTAATTAGTTTATGCGTATATCTTGCAATTCATGAAAATGGAGCTTTTTGAAGAAGTTGTAATGAAATAGTTAGTTTATCAGTAAATCGTGTGTAACTTGAAGATGGACCTTTTTGATTAATATTAGATGAGCTAATTAGTTATGTGTATATCGTGCGTAACTTAAAATGGGCACTTTTGAATAATTTATAAAAAACTAATTAGTTTTTCGTATATCGGGCGAATCTTAAAAAGTATACTCTTGTGAATTAATACGTTAATGCCTATATCGTGCGAATCTGAAAAGGGCACTTTTAAATAATTTGTAATGAACTAATTAGTTTGTGCGTATAACCCGCGAATTTCGAAAAGGTTCCTTTGAATCATATTCGAAGAACTAATTAGTTCATGGGTATCACGCGCGAATGTCGAAAAGGTCTCTTTTATAATAATGTGCGACGAACTTATTAGTTCATGGGTATCTCGCGCGAATCTCGTAAAGGCCCTTTTTTGATTAATGTGCGACGAACTAATTCGTTTCTGCTTATCACGCGGAAATCTCGAAATCTTTTTGAATAATGTGCGATGAACAAAGTAGTTTATGAGTATCTCGCGCTAATCTCGAAAAGGGCTCTTGAAAAGGGAACTCTTTGAATAATTCCTGATGAACTAATTATTTTATACGTATATCGTGCGATTCGTGAAAATGGCACTTTTTCATGAATTTGTGATGAAATAATTATTTCATGCGTATATCGTGCGTAACTCGAAAATGGCACTTTCTGAATAATTTGTGATGAACTAATTAGATTATGCGCATATCGTGCGAATAATAATGATAATGAATTTCTTATAATGCGCTCTTTAAGGCCGGAGGACGTCACAGAGCGTACGTTCGCCTGTGCGCTCAGATCCGGTGGGTGAGGAGGCAATTCTGAACGGATGCGTTTTCATGAGTCGCTTGGAAGTGGTAAGTCAGGCAACAGATCTAATTATGGCTGGAAGAGAATTCAAAAGCTTGGGAACAAAGAACATGCATGCACATAGGATTAAGAGTATGGCGAAAAAGAGGTATGAATGAATGTAAGCAATTGATGAGAAAGTTCCTTTATACGGTCCCGCGAAATATAAGTGAATGGCTGAATGGGAAGAGAAAGGAGAGGATGAGACTGACAGGTGAACGGTTGGTGTGGGAGGATGTGTTACAGCTTCTGGAAGATGGGCGATTTGATGAGGAGAGTGATTTGGAAGAGGATGGATGGTATAGTGTGAATGTTGGGGGTAAGAAGCCCAGGAGCTTTCCTCCACCCCAGTAGTTTGTAAGGGCTGCGCCAGCTGGGGGTGATGTCGAGCTTCTGGGCGAGCAGGCTGGATGGGCGAATGGAGGATGGACAAATGGAAAGGGACTGGTCAGCGCACGAATGGGTATATGAGGGAGCAACCAAGGTATGTCCCAGCAAATGAGAAAGTTCCTTTATACGGTCCAGCGAAATATAAGTGAATGGCTGAATGGGAAGAGAAAGGAGAGGATGAGACTGACAGGTGAACGGTTGGTGTGGGAGGATGTGCTACAGCTTCTGGAAGATGGGCGATTTGATGAGGAGAGTGATTTGGATGAGGATGGATGTGTAGTGTGAATGTTGGGGGTAAGAAGCCCAGGAGCTTTCCTCCACCCCAGTAGTTTGTAAGGGCTGCGCCAGCTGGGGGTGATGTCGAGCTTCTGGGCGGGCAGGCTGGATGGGCGAATGGAGGATGGACAAATGGAAAGGGACTGGTCAGCGCGCGAATGGGTATATGAGGGAGCAACCGAGGTACGTCCCAGCAAATGAGAGACCGAATGGTGTGAGAAAGATTGTGGAATGTCGTAGGTGTGGAAGGAAGGGCATATGTTGGCTGAATGTAGGTGGACGTCTGGGGCATGATTTGGCTGTGGTAAGAAGAGGCATATGATAAAGGATTATCAGGAAAGTGTGAAAGAGTGTTTCAAATACTAAGAGACTATCCGAAGTTGAATGGTGGAGCGACTGCTGGGGGAAGTATGAAGTATGCTTGTGGTAATTGCGGCAAGGCTGGTCATTATGCGAGGATGTGTCGTGACCAGAGGAATGTATGTGGCTATTGTGCGATGGAAGGACATTCAAGTGAAAAGTATTGGATTAGGCTGAGAGCGCAAGGTGTGAATGGAAAGGCTGAAGCGGGAAACTAAATTGTAAGAGGGTACCTAGTGAAGTATCCTCTGGGTACACGAGTGCGAGTAATGTGTTGGTAATTCTGTCTAGTGTGAAAGTGCTCTCTGGTAGGAAGTATGAGTGTCTGGGAGTAAAGGTGGAATTGAACGGGATTGAGTGTTTGACTTTGATAGATTCTGGGTGCAAGACGAGCTTGGTATATCAAGACGTGTATGACAAGCTGGGTGATAAAGTCCTGTCAAGGTAGTTTGGTAGGGATTGGTAGTATGAGAGTACCTGTGATTGGAATGATAAGGTCTGCTGTTTGAATGCATGGTATGTTGGGGTATAATTTTAGGAAAGTGAACCTTATGGTTGTGCATCCTGCGAGCGATCAGATTGAGAGAAAGATTGGTAAAAATAGGGTGCATAAGTTGTATGTGAAGCAAAAAAAGTGTATCGTGATTTTATTATTTTTATTTGTTTTTTAATTTATGAATACAAAAAGTAAAAAATTAATAGGAAAATAATAAGTTTTTATGCATATACGAGGGTACCGGGCACACCACGAGGAGGTAAGGACTTTGCGACCCGTTAAGAAATGCGAAAGAAGTAAATCACTTATAATCTCACGCCTAATGTTTATTATTAATCACTTAATATATGTATACATCTATTCAAATTACTAACCAGTTCACTTTTATCAATCACAAAAAAGACGGGTATTTTGATTAACGAATTTCACTTGAGACTTGAAAACAAAAACTAACGGTTCCTTGATTTTCGAATTTCCTTACTCAAAAAAAGATATTTACACATCTATTCAAATTACTAACCAGCTCACTTTTATCAATCACAAAAAAGACGTAATTTTGATTAACGAATTACAATTGAGAACAAAAACTAACGGTCCCTTGATTATTGAATACTTTTGACAATACCTTAAAAAGAAATTTAAAAATAATCATTGAAGATATAGCTACGAGGGATGGTCAATAAGTTTTGCGAATCTGGAATGGGAATGGCTGTTTGTGGGGGTGTTAGGACAAGTTATGACAAGTCAGGACCTGCAGCCGCACGCTCCTGCCTCGTCTATTTAAGAAGCAGTAGCTAATCGCAGATCGTCAGTCACAAATTTTTCAACAATGGAGAAGGTTGAGCATCGCGCAGTGATCAAATTTTTGACCAAGGAAGGCAAGAATGCAAGAGAGATCCATGAACGCATGGTTGCAGTTTACACCGAGACCGCCCCTACCTATGCAACCATTGCTCGCTGGAATAGGTAGTTCCGCCATGGTCGTGAGTCCTTTGAAGATGACCCCCGTCATCGACGCCCGTCAGACGTGACCAACGAGGACAATGTAGCCCGTGTGGACAGGATGATCCTCGAAAATCGACGGGAGAAGGTCGAAGAAATCGAGCGAGAACTTGGAATATTAATGAAAGTGTTATGAACATCACCCATGACAATTTGGCCATGACCAAGGTCTCTGCCCGTTGGGTCCCTAGAAACCTCACGCCCCATGGTCGACTTCAACGTCGTCAAAGTCCACAAGGCCAGAGTTGTACAAGCTGCCCTGCGCGAGTGCGGATTCGAGGAGATCAACCATCCCCCCTACAGTCCAGATCTGCCCCCTAGCGACTACTTTTTATTCCGCTAGCTCAAGGCTGCACTGCGTGGACGCGGGTTTGGGGACGATGAAGATGTCCAGCTCGCCGTCCAGGAGTGGATTGAACAGCAATCGGGAGATTTCTGGTTGTCGGGAATTCGAAGCCTCAGGGACAAATGGCACAAGTGCATTAAAGTCGAGGGTAGTTATATTGAAAAATAATAAAACACTTTTCCTCATATCTCGTTTCCTTCTATTCGAATGGCAAAAATTATTGACCGTCCCTCGTATTTTAATTTAATTTTAAAAAAAGAATATATTAGTTAATTTTAATTTCAAATGTTTGTTTTAATATAAAAAAATAAAATGTAAATTAAATTCAAATTCATTTTTCCAAATAATTTTGTTCAAAAAATGAATGTTACCAATAAATTCCCCTAAATTCTTTCGTGAAATTAAAATTTATGGTTGACAAGAATACTTATTAAGTTTCTAATGAAAAGTGAATAAAAAAAAATGTAAGTTACATCGTAAGTGAAGTAAATTCAAATTCATTTTTGCAAATGAATTTAAAAAATTGATTTAGTTGCCCATATATTCCCCTAAATTCTTTCGTAAAATTAAAATTTATGGAAATAATACTCGTTAAGTTTATTATGAAAAATAATAAAAATCGTAAGTTACAGAGTACTTCATGTAAATTCAAATTCACTTTTTCCGAATGATTTAGAAAAAAATTATTTAGTTACCCATAAATTCACCTAAATTATTTCGCAAAATTCAAATTTATGGGTGAAGAGATTACTTAAGTTTCTTATGAAATGAATATAAAATGTAAGTTACAGGTTAACTGAATTAAATTCAAATTCATTTTTCCAAATGATTTTTTCTAAATGATTTAGTTACCCATAAATTCCCCTAAATTCTTTCGTGAAATGAAAATTTATGGTTTGAGAATACTTGTTAAGTTTCTTATGAAAATGAATACAAAAATGTAAGTTATTGGGTAACTGAAGTAAATTCAAATTCATTTTTCAAAATGATACAATATATTCCCCTAAATTCTTTCGTGAAATTAAAATTGAAGTTAGGAGTGATTACAGTGGCGGCAACAAAAAAAGTGACATGTGACAATTCGGGGAAAATGAAACAGAAAAATGTAACTTACATATTTTATTATCAATATTTCATGAAAGTTAATACTTGGTCATGTTGCCCTTGCACTTGATGACCATTCTGAGTCGATTGGGCATTGATTCAGCGAGGTTTGCGAAGTAGGTGGGGTCGATCGTAACCCAGATCTTCTTCAGTGATTCTATCAGGTCCTTGATGCTGCCGGATGCTGTCTCTTGAACTTTGGATTTCATCAGATTCCAAGCATTCTCAATAGGATTTAGGTCCGGGGAATTACCAGGCCACTCCAAAACACTAATATTATTATCATTGAAGAACCTTTTTACTAACTGGGACCTGTGAGCAGGGGCACCATCATGCATGAAAAATTCACACCGATGAATTTCCCAAAATGGCAGCATGTGCTGCTTCAAAACTTCGAGATAGTTAGTCCCCCTCATGGTTACATTCTTGGGAAGGAAGTACAGACCTCCTCTGCCCTTGTTTCCACTAAAGGCACCCCACACCATCACACTATCAGGGTGATTCACAGTTTTCACGGTATATTTTGGGTCCTACCGAGACACATTGCTGGGACGACGCACGATCTTTGACTCTCCTCTGACCAGCCTAAAGGTGCTCTCATCACTGAACATCACCTTCTTCCAATGGGCAGCTGTCCAATGTTTATAGGTCTTGCAAAAATTGAGCCTTTTCATCTTCATAGCCTTGGTAAGAAGTGGCTTCTTGGCAGCGCGGCGAGCCGGTAGGCCTAAGTCCTTCTGTAAGCGATGACGGATGGTCCTGAGGGCGACGTTCTGGAGAAGGTCTGGGTGTTTTTTCTTGATTGAAGCGGAGGTTACAGAAGGGTCTGACATCACTTCACGCCTTAGGATATTATCAGTCCTTGGAGATGTCTTCCTAGCTGCACCAGTGCCCTCCTTCCTCTTTGGTATGGTACCTGGTGGCAATAACTCAGCTGCCCGTTTTAGGCGATAAATCGTATTTCTTGAGGTTCCTAAATCTGCTGCTACATCAATAAAAGACTTTCCCTGCTCTAATAGGGTCAAGGCACGGCTTTTCTCTGTCATAGAAAGCTTTTTCCGCCCCATTGTATCCACTTGCACAGAAGTTATAGCACGTCAAATGTAGGCACGAATGCAGGAAATCAGCACGCTGGAGCGTTGTACACGAAAACCTCACTGTACGAGCTCAAACGAGACAGTGAGTTCCAATAAAGCGCAGTTCTGTTGTCTTAGCTCAGGAGAGTCATCCACTCGTGGCATAAGCCCCGCCCCTTTTCATTGGCTTGTTGGCAAGTAAAATCGTGAAAGCGATTTTATGTATCGATTTCTATTGCCAATATTCAATGTCACTTTTTTTGTTGCCGCCACTGTACTTATTAAGTTAAAACAAAAAAAAAACTTACCTTAGATGTTAAACTAAAAAGATCTTACTTAAACGGAGCCATTGTTTAAGACGTCTTCACTGTTTCGACTCTCGAGTCCAAATGGAAAGTTAATCGATAGTACGGAGCCATTGTTTAAGACGTCTTCACTGTTTGGAAGCTTGAGCCCGAATGAAAAGTTAATCGAGAACGAATCGAAAGAAAAATATAATTTAGTTAATCGCCCAGGGTGAGCAGAACCAGCAGAAGGGTTCCGAATAGGCGTGGAACCGACCGTACTCGTAGACCTGGCGGGGCCAGGAGCAGATGGTGTCTTTCTTAACATTGAGGCATAGGACTTCCCAGGCAGCACCGGCCACGCCAGGACCACACCCTTAACCTCGCCGAATGAGAGAAGATCCTGAGCCTGATAGGCCAGGATTTCTTTCTTAAGGACATACGAACCACATTGCTTTGAAGAAGCGGGGTGAGGCTCTCCGCAATTGACACACTTGGCCACACACGATTTGGACTTATCGTGTGCGACCTTGGGGCAACTTACACAGACTTGGGGTAATCCCGACTTTGCGCGTCTACACGAGCGAATAGTATGACCAAAGCGGTGACAGCAGTAGCACCTTCGCAGCACTGGCATGAATGCCTTCACGCGGTAGCGATACCAACTGGCACGCACCGACTCAGGGAGCTGGTCACAGTCGAACGTGACGAAGAGTGTAGGGGTGGATCTCGATGCCCCTCACCACACGTATAGCAATGCCCTCTTGCATTCCTATAAAATATTAGCATACTTTGCTTTTTAAATTCAATTTTAAAATATCTAATTATTTTCCTATTTAATTTCAACCATTTCTATTCAATCCTATGTATAAATTATCAATCATCTCAAATAATCCTATATTAATTTATCATTCAAAAATCTCAAATTTTTATGTATATGTAGTTCTAATTTATTTTTGTATAAATAATTACATACAAAAATCGTGGCCAAGATACATCTTTTTGGCAACACAAAAACTAACACGCTTTCAGCTGTTCTACATCAAACATAAATATTCCTCATTCGTGTCTCGTCATTCTCATCGTAAAGACTCCCATACACACTAGTTTCTACCTTGTTACCCATTTACCTTACACCAAGCTTAGTTATGACGAAAATTCAGTATTAAACTCATGTTCATTTTTGTATAATTAAATTCAAATTTAATCAATATATTTCAACTATGTTCCATTCTTGTTAATCTATAATAATATATATGTTTTGTTCTATCTTCGTTATATTCCATCCATTTCTTAACGATTTCGTGGTCAGCCGTTAAGCCTAGCTTCATCATAAGCTTAGCCGCTTATAATTCCAATAACTCTCCTCAAAAACTTATAGATATAGGTTTGTTGCGAAGTATCTATCTAGGTTGATACCACGATGGCCCTATATCTATACACATTCGACCTTGACGGCCCCATGGTAGGCTAGCTCTAAGGTAGTCCACGATTTCTCTCGCATAAACTACTCTTTTCAAGAAGCTCATGGTAGAGTGCAACGTCACACATACAGGCCTGCCATCAACTGTCCGAAAGGAACTAACCATTGCCGCCTCGGAATTATTCGGTGCATTCACCAAAAGAATCCCGTCCGAGAAACGGGTGACCTTCGGCTCTCTACCAACCACGCGATCTAGAGCTATCCTCTGATGGTTCATGTTACCCTTAGCCAAAATGCTCCCATCAATGGAGCGAATAACAAGGAAGTGTTTGAGCCAGCGGACTCGAAAACGCTAGGTAGCCACTGAATGAGGGGCCCCGAGATAATCGAGGCTTCACTCTGCGCAGTTTTGGTCTTCGTCTGGGACTTCCCCCTCGGGGGAGGGAGAAACGGGGTCGGACGTGCCGATCTTGGCTTGGTCGCTTACCAAAGGGGCAGCAGACCCGCCCGTCCCCGTGGCGGAAGAGGAGCCCTTAGTCTTTTATGATAGGAGGGTGGGGAATGAACCTGCTTCTCTCTTCCGCCGGTAGGAGCCCTAGGCCAGATATGCTGGCCTCGGCAATATGCTTCTTTGAAATAGAGAATGTCCTGCCCGTGATAGGAGCACCAGACGGGATAGAAGATCCTTCCTCTCCTGTGAGGCCTCGGGGACCCGAGCCGTTTTAGGAGGAGCTTGTATAGGGGCGGACGCGGGTTCTGTGCTTGGCACCAACGATGTTCGAGGGGAAAGTAGAGAGGGAGTATTGCTATTTTTTTCAAATAATCATTGGCCATGGTTACTCATTTTATAGCACGGGATCCAAACGCTCATCACCCCACGCAGTAGCCCGCTCTGCGAGGGGTGAACACAGGGACGGAAGAACCAGCTGCCGCCATTTGAGGCCACTCCTCCCGCTTAGTGACGTAGCAGCATATCAGCATGGCGTCTCCACCTTGGGCAAAGCGTTAAAATTAATAGAGATAGAAGGGATAATATAGGGGATGTGAAGGTGTCAGTGGGGATGAAGCAGGTTGTTAAAAAATACCACCCCAGGACGGAGCTCAGAGGTGAGTGAACGTTGTTCCCTCCACCCTCCGGGATAGTTGGGCGAGAGAAAGCTAGTCGGCGTATACCCTGTGAAATTAGATGCTGACAAGAGAAAGTTGTAGGGAAAGTGAGGAAGTAGGGTAAAAACACAGGCTGTCAGAAAGGAGAAGAGGCTAAGCTGTGACCGGACGGGGTGCCGACTCCCGTCAGCACTGCAGCCAGGAAGGCAAATCGCCGTGCCCCTTACGGTAACCGAATAGTCATCTATGGAATGGGCTTCCTCGTAGAGTAATGGATTGCAACACCGTAGATATGTAGGATCGGTTTATGTATTAGATAGGCTACTGGCACCAAATTGCAGGATTCAATAGGCCCAGCAAGAAACTCCACAAAATGGACGCGTGGTTGCCTGCCTCATTAAATCCTAACGCGCTGGAAGTACAAAAGGGGCGAATGCGAGAAAAGGATTAAAAGGTCAAGATACCCAAGTCAAACAAGAGGAAACGAATAAACAAACAATTCACGTCTTGGGATAAAATTATCAGAAGACGGAAGTCTACGGAACACCTGAGTAAACACAAAGTCCAACCTAAGGAAATTATAACACAGTTCTGTAAAATAGGGTCATAGAATTGCTAGATTAGCTGGAGGATGTAAGCAAATTGATACACAGCCGTGCAAAACTCCGCCCTTAGGGGGTGGAACTAATTTATATTTTTGCAACGTCCTTTTTTTTACCTTGAATACTCTAAATCTTCGGTATGCCCAGCAAAATAAGACTATTTGAGTCATTCATTAATCGGTGTCCCCGGTCACACCATAAACTCGATGCCGCTATATCCTTGAGTAACCCCTATAGATACTTTAAACGTCATATAGATAAATATTTTGAATTTAATCCCTGACTAACAGTTTTCTAGCGAATAACTAACTCTCTAGCATTCAGGTGACAGGTTCACCAAATTTCTCCTACATTCGGTCTCCACTAAATAAATTTTACTTCGGTATTTTTCCTGTGTTTCCTGTACGACAAATGCAAGGTGTACTTCCACATAATCTTTATCCCAGGTCACCTAATATGGACTACAAGGTCTGTTGTAACCAGTTTACCTCTGTAACTATGCAACTTATAGCAGTAACTTGTATTATCTATGAAGCTGGTCCGAACTGGCTGGACGGTAATTTGCGGGGATTCATCATAACAAAAAATTGGTATTCATCGTTATTCGAATCGCTGCTCTTTTCACCACTCTATTCCATAATTAGGCCTCTTTCTCTTACGAACTTCACTCGTGCTGGTCGTATTGTATAGAAAAAATACCCACCTTCAAATGTTCAATGATTGACAATAGTTACCCCAAACAAATGAATGCATCGATAAAATCGGATAAAAAATGCCAAAAGTCGCTAAAACATCGATGGAAGATGTCCATTTACAGCACAGGCTGCAGAATCAAGGCTTTCTCCCTTAATCTCTCAAGCGGTCCTATAGAGTAGAGATTCCATCTGTTCGCTAGGAGCTATAAACAACAACATAGAATAAATATAGTAAATCCCCGCCAAAATACTTGTCATAGCTTAGTGTCATTCGCAGTGGCGTAGCTAGGATTCCGTTGAAGGGGAGGGGGATGTGAATCGCGGAGCCTGCGGCGGAGAGTCCGGGGAGCCTCCTCCGGGAAAACTTTGAAATTTGGTGTCGTTTTCCTCGCATCTGGGCATATCTCAGAACATATCCCTACCATCAAAAGAAGCCAACATCCACCCTAAATTTGACAAACTTCCAAGCATGATTTTCACGCATCAGAATGACAATCCTTATTTTTTAGGCTGGAGAATGACACATCATTACATTTAAATCACTCAAATCATCAACTTCGTTTCTTTTTCAATCAGTGACGGATAAGGGGAGGGAGTGATATTGGCCAAGCCACTGGACAGGCGAGCGCGTGACTAGAGGAGGGTCCGAGGGTTCTCTCCCCGGAAAATTTTTTAAAAAACTAGATCACCAGAGAAGCAATCTGGAGGTATTTTCGAATCAAAATTATATACTGAAAGTTTTTAATGAAATTTCAAAGAAAGATGATAAATTTAATCAGGAAATACTATGCATACAAGCACAAAACCCTATGAACATCCGTTAACAATTGAGAACATCGTATATAAGTAAGTCTATAAAATGAAATATAATTTTTCATCAACAAACTAAGCTTTTTCATGAACTACAACAAAGTATAGATTGCAAAAATGCTTTCGAACCATTAAAATCTAGTGAGATAGATCATGCAGCACTATTTGGGTACTGCATCTGGAAATCACTTAATAGTAATGTGTATTTAAACATAATATGTTTGTTGGAGGGAGAAGGCATGAAGCAAAGCTTGCGCGAGGACTTCTTGAGTTGGGATTACTTTAGTATCATTTTAGTTACCCAAATACATATCAAATATAATATATCTGAAATTGATGACATGTTTTCTACGGTCAGTTTCTTTGCGGTCTTTTAATTTCACCCTGGGTGAGCGGTGTTTTTTCACACTTGTATTGTATCACTTGAAAACCAGTCGACGGTTGGTACGGTTGGTTGGGCTGAATTCATCAATAACGTCACTATGAACTAGTGGAATGTCCTTGTTGATGTACAGATGGGTTAGGCCATTCAGTCGCTCTTCATGCATGGTGGACCGTAGGTAAGATTTTATCAATTTCAGAGCACTAAATGAGCGTTCACTTGTCGCAGTGGTCACCGGCAAGGTTGCGAAAATTCGCAAAAGGGTTTCTATCATGGGATAAGTACCTACCGAGAGTTGCTGTAACCGCCACCGCATCCACGACTATTTTTGGTGGTGTACATGTCGTGGTCGCCTGTCGCACCCAGAGCACCTTCAAGCGCAGTAATTCAGCGTGCAGGCACTCTGGTTGTCCTGAAAGGAATTGGTGGTACAACTGGGCGGCTTCCATGAGGGCACTAGAATCGTCGGAATCATGACAGTATGCCGGTAGTAGCATACTGAGCACATATGTTTTCGCACTGTGCGGTTTAAATCGCTCATCTAGTTAGCTTATACAGACGTCGATGTACGGGAGGAAAATAGAACGTCTGTAGTAAACTTTTGGTGTCTCGGCCGGATGATTGGGCCTCTGCGTCTGCCTGTCAGTCGTTCTTCGCATGCGGATTTCTTCACCAAACAATTCTTGAGCGCGCATGAAAATGTCCCTGAAGACTTGTTCGTCTAATCGCATTTGTCTCAGGACCTTTTCAGTCTTGGACACTGTCTACCGCGTTATGGATGTCCTAGGCTTCGGCCTGAAGCTTAACGGAAGGTGGCTTGGTGATCTTCAGAACCGATACAAGTACCTCTAAGGCAACTAAGAATCCACCATTCTCTATGGCAGCCTCTGGGCTGCCTTACCGGGAGCCCAGAGGCTAATATTGGCGCTCCACCCATCTAGTGGTGCAGTGGAGTTTCAGACGCGAATGGGCGGCTTCATTACACTATTCCTTGATAGCTTCTTCAAGATTGAGCAATCTTTTATTTGAGCCACACTAAAAAAGCGCAATCTCTTGCATCAACATCACTGCCTTTCTAATATCTGGTACCTCGCCCGCCTTCAGCAGACATAGATTGAGCGAATGGGACACCCAATGCGTGTAGCTGGATGACGGGCATTTTTCACGCACGTACTTTTGCACAACATTTTTGCTCCGCGACCTAGCTGCGGCTCCGTCGTACCCATGTCCAACCATATTTCTAATGTCAACTCCATAATTGGAAAGCAGTTGTTTAGCCAACCCTGCACCAGTCAGATCAAGGACCTCAGCAAAACCGAGAAACCGCTCACATATTTGGCCGCCTCGGAGGTACCGTAAACATACTGTTAACTGTTCCTTTCTCGAGACATATGTGGTCTCGTCCGCCAGAAGAGAGAAGAATCTGGCTTCTTTTGTTTCTTCAATGATTGATTTTTGAATCACTGTTCCAATGGCTGATATCAGTTCATTCTGGGCTTTGGGGGAAATGTATGTGGCATTCCTACTCGTGGTCGTTAAATGTTCCCGTAACACTTTATCGTTGGAAACCGCCATCAGCTGTCGAGTTGCTCTCAGATTGTCTTGTCCGTAATCTATATCGGCGCTGTTTCCTGTGGGAGGGAGCAATAGGGTTCCGGAATCGCGATGACCCCGAAGCGGTAGAGATAATCGACCCAGAAACTCTATAGAAAACAGTATCCGCTGCAGAGCAGCTCAGTTTTTGTCACTCTGCTTGGCCTCTGCGGTGTTCAGCTGCTGCTTTATGTCTCCAGTCTTCATCGTCGTTTTGAACGCTTCTGCGCGCGCGACACTGTCTTCATGGAATTTGGTCGCTAGATGCGCTGACAAATAGCCGTCTTTGCTGGTGAGGTGAGCGAACCTCTCTAGGGGGGTTTTGACCATGTGATTCAATTGGTTTTCTCAGATTGCTTCAGGAGCGAAAAACCTGCA